>MU388752.1:8194-467510 GCA_022578815.1 Xylariaceae sp. FL0016
CGCCGGGGGCCCCGGGCGGGGGGCGGCCGGGGGCGGCGCCCGGCGCCGCCCCCCCCCCCCCCCCCCGGTATAGACTGGTTGTTTGAAGCGAATGTCGTCGCAAGGTGAGGTCAGTAACATATGATCTCAGGCCTGGGAAATATAACAGTAGAAGATGACGCTGATGCCGCTAGATAAGTGAGAAAAAGCAGACGTAATGAATCAAACACCGATCAATGCCCCTCTGTGACCATGTCTTGATTGAACACCCAGATGACTTGGAACGCCCAGACGACCTGTAAACACTTGGTGGTTTGCCTAGGGGAATCATCATAATGGATTTCAACGCCGACGCTAGAAAGCATGCAGATCCACGACGACCGACTGCAAATGCAATGCAAATGTGTGTACATGCAGCCATTAGCCAAGTAACTCTCTGCTCAGAATCCAGGAAACGTCGGTCCAGCTGACCAATGCCAGCTGGTCAGGTCGAGTTTCACAAGAATAGACAAGGAGTTCGGTGCCTTGTAGGTAATCCATCCCGAAATCTTCCATAACGCCAAAATAAAATATCAATGAGCACACAGGATGTTACTCCATAGTAGTCTATCGACCCATCATGTAAGGAGGGAAGGGCGCGGGAGAACCATTCATCGCTGAAGAAGAACCACCTGCCGAGAGAGGACCACTTCCACCATACAGCGGACTGCTCCATACATGGCTAGTCTGGTAGTTGGTCGAGGGGAACGGGGAACTCGCGCCACCAGGAATCGACGAGCCGTTGTAAGCCGAACGGTTCAAGCCAGGCGGGGCCGCAAGGCCTGGTGGAGGGCCGTTCGCAGTCGTGAAGCCATTGGCGGTGCCGGGCATGATTCCATTCATGCCAGCCATCGAAGTAGCACTTGTTTGACCTGGGGCTTGACCGGAGCGTACACCCAAGGGGTTCTTTGAAAAGCTGAGGCGAATACCTCCCTTGACGCTGTTATGAAGGGGGTGTCCGTAGAGATCATGGAGAGCCTTGGTGGCAAACGAGACATCCTCAAACTCGACAAAGCACATTGGTCCATTTTGCTTTGTTCGAAAGCATAGACGTTTATACCCACGCTGTTTGACAAACATGGCTTTAAGCTCCTCTTCAGAAGTGTCGATAGGTAAGTTGCCAACGTACAGGGTATTGCACGGAGGATTCTGGTCGGCGGGATTCACGGGCGGAAAATTGCTACGGGGGAAATGCTGACTTCCTAATTGGCTCCCAAGCTGGTAACTCAACGAATGGTTCGAGCTATTGATAACACCAGGCGACATGGCATTTCCATGTGCAGATAGTGGTGTCATATTGGGATGTCCATAGGGCGGAAGTGAAGCCGGTCCATTGGTAGTCGTATTCAGCGAAAGACTGGCCATACGCTGGGTTGGCAGATGGGGTGCAGTAGCTCTTCGCTGCGCAGTTGAACCGTTCTCAGCGTACGCAACGGGATCTTTCAGAAGCTCGCGGGTCTCGTCATCTTCGGCACTATCGTTGTTTATCATAGTCTTGCCGGAAATGCGCGTGCGCTGCTCAGTCAGGTGGTTACCGATGGGTGACTGTGGTGAGAACAGACTGTGATAGTTCGCGATCGGGTCGGCGCTGGGCAGCTCGCTATTTGCGTATATACCATTCATGGGCGGCGAAATCTTCTCCATTGATTGGAATGGATCGTTGAAACGAGACGATTGACGCGTAGTAGGGCCCGAGGAAGTAGTCGAAGAAGGTCCACTAGACGCAGCTGAGACGGCGGTTTCGATGGGATATCTGCGCGATGTTGTCGGGCTTCCTGACAGGATGTCTACTACCATCTCAACATCGTTAGAACCAATGGACTTGCCGTGGAGGGAATCCTTGGCATGTTGCGCTCCATTGGGGGTCTTGAATTTGACAATGGCAGAGCGCAGGCCGGGGTCCTTTGACTGCTCGGAGGGCAACATGTCGATCTCAACCAATTCCTGAGAAAAGAGAAGCATTATTCTGAGCTTCTCCTCAGTCGTGTCGGTCGGAAGGCGACGGATCAGGACCTGGGAAACGGGCGCCGGCGTTGTCGCATAGGGCGTACCGACGGGTTTCGCTGATTCGCGATCGAATGGGTTCGCGGACGGTAGGGACAGCGGATACAATGATTGCGACGAGGGCGCCGAGCTTCGAAAGGATTGCGGTTGCGATAGAAAGCCTGGCGTAGCCATGGCTGTTGTAGTTGAAGTAGTCGTGGTGGGAGAGAATGGACTGGCACGACTGGTAGACAAAGGGGGGAATGCAGTTTTGGCGTCAGTATTTGAAACGACACCTGGGGTATTACTCGGATCCACGTTCATGCTTGGTGACGCATGCAACGGAAAGGCCCTACAAGAGGCACCTGGAGGTGGAAGGGACCTATGATGGGTTCGCGATTGAAATGCGAGAAGGGGTCGATCGCGCTGATCAGGGAAGATGATGGCCTAAGATGTCGCAGAATCGGGCGGGTAGGTAGGCTTGCTTCTGCTCAACAAAGACGCGAAAGGTGCGCTGCGATGCGATGCGGTATGGTGCGATACGGTGCGAAGGCCTCCAGTCAAGTGGATTGGATGAGTAATAGTAAAAGTATGGTAAGATGTGAGTTTACTGGTATGAAGTCGATGGATTGAACTGTAGACAAAGACAAAAATAGTGGGTGCGCCAGTCATGAAAAAGGCACGACAGGGCGGCAGTTGGTAATGTTGGAGACAATAATTTTAGTAGAGGCGATGATCGACTTGACTATGATAGCTGAGCGACGTCGCGACTGGGGAAATATGGAGCAGCAGTAGTGAAGACGACCGTTCTAGGCGCCTACTTGGGGGCACAACGATAAGACAAGCAGCCAGAGGGTGAGGAATGCAGCAGCGCTCGCTTCGAGGAGTAAAGTTGATCGGGTCCAAGTACGTCTGTCAGGTCAGGTCAGGACGCGAGATGGATGATGTAGTATGTAGGTAGATAGTGTGCAAGTGAGTGTGGTAGGGGAGGGGGGAATAATAAAGGCAGGTCCCGTATGATAGGTATTTGAGAATTTTCGGGGGTTAGAAATGACAAGTTTGGGGGGGGGGTGCTTGGGGAAGAAGAATAAAGAAAGGCCTTCTCCCGTGGTGGTGGGATGAATGTCAAAGGTTGAATGAATGGTATTGGTTGTAGTGGTAGTTGGACGTACGGGGGGTGAGGGGGGGTGAGGATATATGTTTCTCTAGGATGTCTTGTCTGTCTGTCGTCTGTCCGGGTCTGTACATGTAGAAGAATAGAAGAACAGGCTCGGGGGTGTGAGAGGCTTGGGCGCCTGCGAATAGCACGTATCTTAAGTTGAGTAAGTTAGATGCTATGTACCGGGGGATGAGCCCTTACACCTTGATAAATAGCACCAGGCAAAAGAGATAAATATCGTTGTCGTTTTCAACGCATGTAATAGTACGGCAGGTAGGCATCTGTAGGTAGTAGACCACATCGCCAGGTACTATTGTAGACTGCTGGTTGGCTCTGTTTCTGCAGCTGGTGATTGGGCTTTTGACTTGTCGCAGGGCAGCATAATGGGGCAACGAGAGGTCGAGGAAGAGGATAAAGGCGAGGGGGCTACTCCTAATGTGGTAGTCTGCATTGGACTGAAGTGCAATTCTAAACCCATTCAAGGCTGGCGGAGGGTTGAACTACCTAGTTACCTGCTTTGATGCCCGTGGTCTTCCGGTTTGCTCGAGATACAGCCCAAGGTATACATGTACCTACAGGTACTTGGAATCATCTGGAGATCCAGCAAGTTACATGTATTTCTGGGTCGAGTGGGAGGCAGGTACGATGAGGGTATTTCACATGATACTGCCTTACAATTATAAGTTCTCCAACTCTGATCCTGGCATCAGGTTAAAACTCACCATTTTGATAGAGGCCCAATCAGTCGGCTAATACGCTCACCCCTAATCATTGATCATCAAACATGTATTGTAGCTTTGATAATGGCGGTGGTGATGAGGTCCCTCTTCCGGATTCAGACCAGAAACGTCCCCGTTGATGGCTCGATTCGGCAGACAGGTCTGGACAGCCAGGGCAACAACTGCAGCAGCTCATTCCAGACGCTACCGCAAGAGGTACCTGCCCAGATACCCACTTCATGTGGGAGCACTTACGCTTTCCACGCATCCTCGCTGCAGGCTACCAACCCACAGCCACTGCGACCCTCCACTGTGAGCTCGGGACAGGTACGCGCTAATGCTAGTGCTAATCCTAAGCAGCAAGCCACAGCCCGCCAGTACTTCTGCTGCCGCTGCTCGTGCTGGGAGCTGCTGCATCGTGGTGCAAGCGTGAGGTCCCTGCCCACCTCACCTTACCAGAACTCACCCCCCTCCACCTCTTTGCTCAGTGCTGCCACTACAGACAGAATACCTCATGTGCCTCTAGTAGAGGTATCTCGCACTCCACTGTCTCTCATATCAGTGTTGCCAATATGCACGCAATCCGCGCATAACAATATACGGTGGTGTGCATACTTCTTCGAGCTTTGGATCTCATCCAATGCTCTATCTCTTCGAGCTATAGGCGGGATGCTACACTGAGGTTCGTGAGTGAGGCAGTATTTAGTATTATAGTGAATCGGCGACAGCTAAAGGATTCGTTTCCTTCGGGCGAGTCTGGGAATCCTCTAGTTCGAAATGCTATTGCTACTATTTCGCGTCTTCATGCTTCGCATTCATTGCTGCTCGCTCGAATTGTCAAATAAACAGACCTCGCCGTTGTGCTGGAACATACCTCCCCCGTACAAGAAACGATGTTTACAGATAGTAACTGGTTCCAATGCCGTTTACAAGGTGCTTAACCTCATGTCAGGAGGCGATGCAATACCCACAATTGCCGTACAGAGTCAAGCTATCAATATGAACAGGGCCAGGGCACAGTTGTGGATGCTCCTCCTAGCCAAACGGATACGAGTGCAATGTGTGCGGCAGTGTCAGATGAAGTCAACGTTCGTACGCGCCAGAGCCGACTGATTGCTGAGGTTCAGTCGTGTCCCTAAGTCTCTAGGCAAGAAGAGTAAGAGTATTGTGTTTGACAGTTCTCCTTGCTGGCAGCAGAAGATTTACACAAGCATGCATAACATTCTCCTCACGCAACGCAACATGCATACGCAAGGTTCGAATGCCACCCATGAAGCCCTCGCGGGCAGACCATGGCTTGAAGTTCCGATTGACACTACAACTATCTACTGCAGTGCACACCTACATATTACCACTATGGCATCGGTAGCGCTAGCACATGCAAGTTTCCCATCCCACCTATGCCATTGCATCTCCGCGTGCCCTCTCGTAGGGTGGTGGTGCAACCTAAGTTTGATGATGTGTGGTCTAATCAGGCACCTAATGGCAATGTCTCGATGGACTACATTGCTAGCCAAACTTAACAGTCTTCATTTTTGTCCCATTCGCCCGCTCGAGTTCTAAAATGCCGTTGCAGGTACTTAGCCAGGCCAGCCAACGTAGATGCAGCCGCAGACGCGAGAATTCAAGCCACCTGCCGACTTTTTTTTTTTCCTGAGCTGTTCCACCTTTCAGTGTCGAACCGGACATCGGAGAGTAGAGAGTCTAGATCGAACTGTGCTGATCCTGGATCTTCACAACGGTAGCGATTGCGTACTTAATCAGTAGGCTCCTTCTGCTATATTATTCATAGGTCCGCCCAATGCGTTAAATCACACTTGATAGAAACAACTTCAACCCTTGTATCCGTCAATCCTACATCTTGGAACGAGCAGAGATCGAAACATGGCAGTCGTACTGAAGAGTGGCCGCGTCAACCTACCAACCTCGGACGACTACGTCGATCGAGGTTTCTGGGAGCCAATTCCATTGAGAATGCTGTGCAAGTCTAGCGGGTGCCTTGTAGGTCTAGTATGTATTGCTGCTAGTAGTCATCTATAGTGGGAACGTGCCTGCAGCTGAAGCCCTGCAAGTCATATCCTTTGAGAGGACTGGAGGGCTGATTCGGGAAACAGAAGCTACATCACCTCTTTGCGGACGAGTTTAGGGAAGCTCTCGGAGGGGGCCGTTTTTGTCTGTTGAGTTGTCGTGATGAGATTCCAGCGAAGACTGGTATGTACTGATATGGACCCACCAACCCACACACTCTTGCTGGCCTTTCAATTCTTCGACACGCATTTCAAAGTGAGTGGGGATTCTATCGTACCAATCAAGGCATGACCGCGTAAAGTGACCGGTGAGATGGATATAAGAGGTAGGGAACGGTGTGAAGTGATACTACGCAGCTGGTGCTCTTATGCGACAAAATGGAGGCGCGCCTCCTCTAACCAAGATCTCTTCAGAACCAGTAAAGGACTTCACCAGCCTGTGATTTGTTTGCATTCTCGTTCAAACACGGAGTGCATCGCAGAGATTTTGAGACCATTGCCATGGTGTGATTCCTCGTCTACATAGTACGTGCTATGAGGAAAAGCAAAGTGAAGTATAGTCAAGGGGTTCATCAGGACTCTTGTTCAGGACTCAAGTGCAACTATGGAAGCAACATCTTGAACATGATGTTTCCATTGCCAGCGAATAGCGAAGTGCATTAGTTTGTGTGATAACCAACAAAGTGAAGCATCATCGTCGTCGCTACTGGTGCCTTGGCTGGCGGTGTTGGTTGATTGGTTTCAATAATACTGGGTATGTTGCTGTGTGTAATAATGTGGGGTAGCATACCGCAATACAACTGAGAGATGATGTACCACACCCTCCTGCGAAACGATGAGGGCCTTGTTCTGACAGGTTCATGGTAGTTTCCTGTGACAGGAAACGTCGAGGAGTCGGGTGACTCTCCGGGTTTGGAGTGAGACGAGAAGTTTTGGAACGCACAGTGGCAGACAGTGGTAGGAGACAGCTCTGGTCCTTGCCATAGAGGTCTGGCTTATCCGATGCGACGATAGGTTGCCCTGAGCTGCTAGCTAACGCATTGTTGTATCCGAGGCAGCAGGGCTAGAGCGACGGAGAGACAGAGGGACAATGTATCTCCCACGGCATTTCCCAAGCCCCGCGTGGCCCTGTAGCAAGCGACAGCCCGTAGACCGACCGGTGAAGATCCTGGAGACAGGGGTGGTGGCCAGGAACGGTGTGAGAGGGTCGAGTTGGTGTGAAGGTGCCAATGACAGGACGCCAAGCGCTGCGGCCCGACCACCTTGTTACTGACTGCCCTCATTCGGTAGATCTTGATCAGTCGCATACTGCATTGAGAGAGAAACTGGTTTGATCGATCTAACATGGAGAGACGCAATTATCGACGATGATCTATGATTGTCAGGATGGGCTCCGTTTCCCTCTCTGGAAATACTCTCGGCCGGAACGGAGAAAGGTATAACTCCATCGAGCCTAAACAGCATTTATACGCTTGTTGATGCGTTTCGTCGCCTTATTCCTATTCGCTAGCCGCATTCAATGAGACACATTCAATTCTTACAACGCGCGTAGACACTGCTTTGGTGCAATACAACCAATACTCGACGTCGAACTCCGCGTACTTTCAGCCAAGATCAGGAGTTGCTCGGGGACTTAGGGCAACCTTACCTCGTGTTTCCGACCGCAGCCAACGGCTAGCTATCGGCTTGGATTATCGGGTGAACATGACGCGTTTCGTCAAGTCGATCAATCTCTTGATCGTGGTTGCAGCGAGGCTGAGTATTTCCCACTGCCCACAGACATAGCACGCCCTCTTTTTTTCGGCCATTAGTATCCTTCCATGCAGTCTCGCCTTGTCATGCCCCGACCTCTACTGCGAGGAGCGGGCTCGAACCAGAATTTCATCTCTTACCTCTGAGAAATTGTATTCGGCTACCCTCTTTTTTCCCTTTCTCAAGAAGGCTCTGTGAAAAGTGACAGCAGTTCAGTGGATATCAGTGCCTCAATCATCAAGCGCGCAGGTACCTTTCCTATCTCCACCTTTCTGCCAGCCCATGCTCAACTTTATTGGGAGCCGAATGCACTATTAGTGTGGCTTGGCAAGCCAGTGGACCATCCTGAGGTCTAGACGCTTTTCAGCCTTAGCGGATTTTCAAGCACCGACATTGGACTGTGGACACAAATCCCTTGAAGTGGATGCTTTGAACACCGACCGGCCCTTGCGTTGGAGGATACCATCGCTGGGGCCCGACCTTGACCTGCAGTAAGATAGTGTGGTATGTATGAGGCCTTGGGTCAGCTTGCCGCTTGAGGGTGCCGTAAAGGTACCTTACCTAGCTAGAGGCATTGCCCCGCTATGCCCCTCCACCCAACGGGCCCTATGCAGTGAACCCCCCCTCCTCATCCTCCTGAGGTCCTCCTCCACCACAACCATCATCATCTTCATCGCACCCCAACTACACCCGGAGGTTGAATTGCCTACTCTATCCTGTCTATCGACCACTATACTAGTAACTATGCCCATCGTCCTCTGTGCCATCCAGATTCCAGATTCTTCCAAAGTCTCGGATATTAATTACAGGCAGAACCTCACTTCTACTATCAACTTTGATAATCATCGTCATGCGTTATCCTCACCTTAGATAGGTAGTCATCTTTAGGTGTCGTCGGCAGGTAAGGTAAGGAACGTTATCACCGTATCATAGCTGCCATCTTTGGGTGTACATCTCTACGTGCTCAGTGACAACAACAAACACGCATCCACTAACATATGCTCGCCTACTTATGGACCTTAGAGTTGGCCTGACGATCCGCTACGAATATCCCTTTCTACTGCAGGTCCAGTCGATTTATCCACCTAGTTTCCTCCTTGCCGACCTGACTTCAACTCAAGTTATCAAGCAACTTGGAAAAGATACATGTGATCAAAGCCTTACGAAGTCAAGCTAGCCTATCCACTCACATGTTATGAGGCGTTGAAGACTGCTCGCTTCCATTATTCGCATCAAATAGTGCTCTGAGCAAAAACTAAACTTTCAAGCAAGCTGCAATTCAGGTGACTTTTAAAACCTGCGAATATTTGGCAGTTATTTGTGTTTCTTCACTTTCTGCACTCTGCGGCAGCCACCTGCGGGATTTCTTTCGTTTCACTGCTCCGAAGTGATCTCATCAGCCAGCCAAAGAAAAGTCCTAGGACATACCACGATATAGAGGCTGATTCACTCAGAGCTCCAGTGTTCTTAGTCGCACCAAGTACCAGATATTCGATTCGGCTCTTGGAGCTTTGGTTATAATGTGGAGACTTGCCTCAGACCTGAAGCTGCTTCCTCACGATCACGATAACAGCGCCGTATTATCTCTGATGAGCCTCAAGAGGCATGAGTGGATAACAAGTATCATCCGTTTGAATGTTGCTCAGCATTGTCTGCCATTCAACTACCCTAGAGCCGGACAAAGCAGCTTTATCAGGTACTGCAGAATGGGGTGGCACAGCATATCCTGTCTTCTGTGATGGAGACAGTGTGGCATTCCTAAAGCTAGCCTTGCCAAAGAAGGGTATCCCCATTTTGTTTTTTGAGACATGGGATGGAACAGAACCCGATTCGCAAAACCCCCATAAGCACTACCGTGCTTGGGCTAGGACGTCCGGTTCTTCCTCGATAGCAAACAGGGATGCAACCGTCATGAGACGTTCTCCCAGAACTACCCATCTCCAGCTAAAGGTCACCGGCGACTCACCGCTCCACCCGCAGCTTGGTAGTCATGTCGTGGGAAGCACCGTCGTGACATGATCTGCGCGCAATCCATAGCTCGGTCTTGGAGAGACGCGTTATAGACGAATTCATCATATACAGAGCTTAAATGAAAACTTCAAGCCAAGCGCGAGCCTGCTTCACGGACCAAGACGTGCATGGAGCTTGCCGGCATCCTGCGGGGATTATATCATTCGTTCAGGCGGCAATTGGCCACGATGCATGCACTATCGCAGCATGGGCCGTCCCATCCCTGCTACAGTCAACTTCGGAAGCACACATCTTGGCCTTGAAACGAACTAGGGTACCCCGATCTTATGAGTCGAGCCAGTATCTCACACCTCCAGCCTTCTCCACCGATAATCGAAGTGAGGGAAGTGGGATCACAATTGTCCATCGTTGGTAAGCTGGGGTGGGCGAAGGGACCTCAGATTCCGTGGATTGTTTTCGCCTTCACTGAAGCCCGGCCAGGCCTTCGCTTCTCACTCGACATTGGTGTTCTATACGCTGAATGCTCTTTTGTGCGATGAAGTCCCTGCTAATACCCAAAGCTCCGGTAGGACATTACCAGCGGTGAGCATGGAAGCTTCAGCTGGCTGCAGGACTGACACCGAGGCATACGTATATTGATCAGACTATGTACGATTCTTAAAAGATAGACAGGTCCTCAAATTTTGTGTCCTGCGGGCAGCACGGTGCTGTCACATATACTGGACGCTTTTGCATGCTGACGGTCTGCGCAAATTTTCTACCCCAGTCGCTGGAACCGAGTGCCTCCGGGCAAGCCAACCTGGTTCAACGTGGACGCAAGGCGATAAGCGTGCTAGCGGGCCACTTCCGTGGACCCAAGATTGATCAATGTCACTTTTCAGAGAAGAGACGAGAGCGACCTCTTGTAGGGATCGATGAACTAATTCGTTGATCGCCTGAAGCTTGGTACTGATGCCCACGGAATGAATCTAGAGGCTGCTGCTGGCGCTGCCATGACGCTGGCAAGCTTTTGGAACACCTACTGTGTACGCAAAGTACCAAGGCTACTCTGGCCCCAGGGCGTTTCATCGTCGAGATGCATCGTCTGAGACCCTTAGTGTCTAGAATCTTTCCAGATCGACTCCAGATCAACTCCAATGAAACGCCGTTACGCTCGTGATTGGGAAGAAATCAAGACGCCACATGGGCTTGTCGCTCAAGATACAAGACTAACGTGGAAGGCGGATATGATCTTAATTGTCTCCTGCTATTCCCTAGATGATATTGCTGTTATTTGGTGTCAATTCCGCTTTCAACGACGCCGGCATACTGTACGACTGTCCTCTTTGGACTTCACCTACCCGACAACCTGTTTACTGAGTTTGCTGGGAGGTATGTCGGTCCTTTAAGTCGTTCACGTTTGTTGAGTTGGGGCATCATCTATGCGCATGAAAACAAGTACAAGAGCGTGTCCAATAGTAATCTCTCGGTGAGCCCAAGCGAAGAGGGATCGATAGCCTCAAACCTCGATCATTACCACCCACGCGGAAACGAGGCTCTAGGCGCATGGGCAATTAAGCCATGGGCACCAGTCCCCACGTTTTTATGCCCCTTGCCTGCCGTGCTTAGGCATTCGACAATCCAGTGCCGCGCCGACTGAAAGTACGCCTCTTGATACCTCCCGCCTCTGAATTGGATCAACTTCAGTTCTCCTGCTCCCCAACGGTGGGGTTGGTTGAATGGAATGAGATCTAGTCTGGCCGATGCCTCTGCCCACGATTATGAATCTTGTACACATTCAAATTCAGACGATCCAGCAAATCTACGGCGGTGAGGGCGGCAGTTTAATTAAGTCTTGTGGCGCGGTTGCACAATGGGAGCTCCTCTACTGGTCATTCTCGCTATCTCTCAGAGGCTTGGGACAATTGAGCGCGAAGACCCTGGCCAGAAATACCCCCAAAATGACGACGACTAAGTACATCTTGTCCTGGTACACCAAAGCAATCCTTACAGCATTTTTGTGGTCACCATACCTACAGGGCGCAGACAGGCAGCTGATGAACCGCGTTCCCCTGTCTTAGAGACGAATCATCAGGTCTTTTGTGGGTCAATCTCACGGGACAACAGCCCGGTATCTCTACTACATATATATACCTTGGTGTGTAAGTGGTTCTCCGGAGGCGCCCCGAATGGCGGTGACTTGCGTGTGATCGAAGTCACATGCTCTAGTGTACGGCAATACTTATCACAACGGGCAACGTTGCCCGACCGCAAGCTTGACCTGTTGCTGAGAGCTGACTGGCAGCAGATCTGCCGTCACCTGAGATCCTCGACGACAGTGCCAGCCATGTATTGACCGGTTTACAAGTTTCAGTGTCAAGTGACGGAAGTCAAAGGGGGAATGGGGCTGTCTTACTACTGGTTAGTCGACTCGGGTCGTCCCGGATGTAAGCGCTATCATTTTTTCACAAGCTGAGATGGCCTAGGAGGTGTTCCTACCAGAAGATCACTCAGGCTGAGATATGGAGTACTTTCGCTGTCTGGTTACTCATTCTTGAAGGGACCTCGAGCCTGATGATGCCAACTAGCATACCTTAAGCTGACTGACACGGTGAATGGTGACGTACAGGATGGATGTCGGCATCTCGTGTATTGCCAGACTCGGACTGGTAGAAATTTTCACCAAAGTGCGATCTACTCAAGAACAATATTGGGAAGCATCGCATCTGTGGCTCCGAAGTAGGATTCGGAGTTTTGTTTTTGGAATCTCGGCTTCATGCGTGCGGCTGCAGCTGCGGCACTGCGGAATGACAGCCTATAGCCTGAGCTATCGCGACGCTAAAGATTCGGATTTTACGGACTGCGACTATGCTACAGACGCTGTTAGGGACCAGCATGGCCATGCTGTTGAATCGATGTCTTCCAGCATGAGGGATCTGAGAACTGGTGATGAAACTACGGACTCGTAAGGCTGTAGGGACTGGGACTGCGGGGGTTGAAACCCGAATACTGATCGTCTTAGACTGTACTTGGCTATGTCTCGCTATGGTCCGGCGTTAATCAAGCGTTTGTCGAGAATAGCTACAGTCGGTTTCTGCTCACATTAGTCAGCGGGGCATACGCGTGGATATGGCCGCTCTGCACACTTTATTGAGACGTGCGCGTATGGTACAGATGTGTGTTTGTGTCTCGAATCTTTTTACAACTAGTTGCTTGGTACACTGACCTCCACTTACGGGTGCCTCGGCGTCGATGACGAGCTACCAGGATAAATTACAGGGTCCTGTCTGCATATACCAAGTCGCCGACCAATATATTTTACCAAATATCGCACGCAGGTAGCTTTCGAAAATTCTCCAAATTGAATTTATATATCACTGAAGACTGGGTGTGGGAATAATACCTTAGGACGCTCGGCACTTGTATACATAGTATATCTGTATATTAGAGTCCGTGGGCTCCCCTGGGCGAAGACGTGTTGTATCCGAGCTCTCCGGCGGTTGTATATGAGAAACGCCAACCGTGAGATCTTTGCTCGTCTTCTAGGCGCTTAAAGATCGTACAGATATGCCTCAATCTATGTAGGGGACGTCTCCATCCACCCACTCACAGGGCCGCACCGTTCCTTGACAGACCTTGGATCATGCGCAGGCTCTTCCCCGGTGCACATCCGGATCTATGAGGCTCTTTGACGATCCTTGAAATGGCTGCAGGTTGCATTCAAGCTGACAGTTTAGTCTCGTGTCCGCCGCATCATGCGGGGGGAGGGGGAGAGAAGGGGTATCCAGGTACTTTCACCGGGATCCTTCACTAAGAGGCAGAGGGAGGCGTACTGTCATAAATTCATGCGACTTCAAGTAACAGTGTAGAACAGAATCTATCAAGAGCCGAATCTGGAAGTACCAATGCTCTAAGATGCCTGCTCATATTGGTCTTGGCTTGGAAACGGCGCTTCGTTTGGACGACCGTGTACAACTGTTCCATGCTTCATGTCGCAAACAGTAGAAATGGGAGCATATTTAGTAGTAAGCTGCTCTATTGACGGGTATGTAGTAGACTCTCCGGGTATCAATTCTGGGTCGAGACCTGACTTGTAGATAGCTCTCGTATATCCTTTCTCTTCAATATACTCCTAGACCGAGCTCCAATGAAGCTGGAGTCTGGTTGCGTCGAAAAACTCCTCGCTCAATGGCACCCACTATCAGAAACTCTCGAGAGATACTAGGATTTGATGTGCATCATATCACAAGAACGTATACAGTGCTTACTACAGACATTGCGAAACATCCCGGCAGTCCCGGTAGCCAGCTCCAAAATCACAGAGGACAGCGCAGTATCAATACTTACATTCAATAGGATCAGGTATTGCTGAGACGTTGCTGTTATCTGGCAATGTGGAATAACAGATTGCAGTCGTCACGAAAACATGGCTCGCCGGGACACGCGGAACGTTCTAGCGCTATGCCGTTGAGGCCCGAGTCCGTGAGGAGCATTATGCCTTTGATGTTCGTGCTCTGGACCCCTTATTCCATTTTCGGTTGTTGGCATGGTCTGATCCAATACACAAGAATCATGTTTGGTTGAGCCTCTTCGAGATTCATCATCACGAAACAGAACGTCTTCTTGCTTGGCGAGATTCCGTTGCGTTTCGACACTCGTCATAGGTACCGTGCAGCACATGAACTTCTCTTTGGCCATATACAATTAGTCAGCCTTCGTCCCAAGTCATGCATCACAGCAAACGTCGTAGCAGAGCTGATTAAGCACTATGTCCAACAGAATACCGAATTTCAGTCACAGCTAGGAAATTGAGAGAGGCAGCCCATTTTGATATCTAGGTACCCACAAAGTTCGAGCCACTGAGATGCTCGAAACAGGATGAAGCCTCGACGACGCAATCTCGCTCAATTGTGCATTATTTTGATGGCACTACGGGATATTCCGAGAAATGGTCGGGATTCCGAGCACTGCCTATGTATTCGTGATTCCGAGCGTTGGTCGTATGAGCTGTTTCCATTCCCCACATAGGAGTGACATAGGTAGCAGGGTGTGATGAGAGCGGAGTACGGAGACATGTACATACGTTCATGGTACATCCCTCCAGCCCACATCTGGGGTTCATGTTTCCAGTGAGAAGTGCCCGCTCGGTCGGTGGTTTAACTTTTGATCTGCATGGTGCCTTACAGAAATTGATTAAAGGTAAGGTAGCTGGGTACAAGGTATGTAGGTACATATGTGGTGGATTGAGGCAATCGAACCTGAACGTCCTAGCCGAGGTCTGTGCGTTGAATCGCAACTGCCGACGATAATCCTGGTTAGACACAGCCACGTCCACTCAGGCCACCTGAGTTTCTCCGAGCCTTAGAGGTAAGTACATAGTCACCGTCAATGAGCCGCATGGGCAGGTTAGGTAAGGTAAAGGTGCATGTCAAAGTAAGTCTGCGCATAGTAAAAGGACCAAAATCTCGGCCAGCTGTAAAATTTAGTCGAGGGCTCGGTGAAACCTGAGTAAACACTGCCCCGTGTAGTAGTAATACCTTCTTGGTGGTCTGGCCCCCCATGATACATATGTTCTCTTGTCACTGCTGTCAGTATAGAGAGACGGCAAATGAGCCCGATGACTCGATACCAGGTGTACGGTCAATTAGAGCAGTATGATGGACATTGATGTTGCGATTGTAACTAAAGGATTCAGCATCCACTAGCGATTGTGGGAAGCGGTTGCCGTTCAAGCCTCGTTCGCCTGGAAAGGAAGTTGCACTTAGGGAGGCTGCTCAACATGGAGGCATCACACGCTACCTCCTCGTTTCTATCGTGCAACTCGCGAGTGTCCGATTTCCCACGACCGTATCAACATTACACTATCAAGATACTTTCGCTTTTGGATGACCAGTAGCTTTTCTTTTCCAGTCTCAGTCCTTGAAGCCCATCACTTTGGACCATTGCCCATTACGGAAGTGAGTGTAGCAGCATGCAGTCGTCCTAGGAAGACACAGGTGATGGTAACGACGCAGGATGGACCTCGGAAAACCATGAGAGAAGCGAGCCAGGAATTGAATTGTTGTCAATCGAGAGGAGGATTGCATCGTCGTCTTCCGGCCCAACACCTCTGTTGTCCGCCTACGACTCGGTCACCCGGCCTTCCTCCAGTTTTACGCAATGGCGCGTGCGGCGGAGGATTGCCCGACGGTTCCAGCGTTGCATCAAGAATTGTTGTTTTAGCTTGACACTTTTCATGTTGTTTCTCATCTTCTGCCTCTTTCGTGTATTGCCTACAAAACCACGGAGTCAAACACGAATCATTGGCCTTGAGAACCGCGAAATAGAATTCGAGAACGCCTTCACGGGCTACAAGCACCATGGACACAGCTGCAATGTGTCGTCTTTGGATCTACACGCTCCGTCTACCTCTATCTGCCCAGATCGATCATCCTTGCTGACTGCCATGAGTTCGGGCGGTCGCATAGGAAAGGATGCGCCTTACATGCCTCGCGATTGCGATATGCAGTGGTTCATCACCGCACAGGTGTGCGAGATACTCGGTCATTATTCACAAGTTATTCTGGTCGGAGATTCCATGATGAGGCATGTCCTCGGGGCAATGAACATCTTCATTCGAGAAGACTTGGGCTATGGAGTGGTTGACGATTGGAACTTTGATGAGGAAGAGAGGTACGTGAAGATTGGCTTCGAAGCTCATACTGCTTCGTACTAATTGACTGACCCTAACAGAACCAATTGTTTCTGCAATAATCAATTCGACGTCAAATCCTGTTTTGGGCAAGGCATAAACTGCACGGGTGACGTCTTAATCAATGACAGCAACAGCCTGGTATGTCCAAAAATCATACCAGGTTGGCAGACAGATGTTCGAAGTACGTCGCAGACACGAGTTTTCACTTCAAGGGCGATCACTTTGGGCTCACCTTTGAATAGTTGAACAAATGAACAAGCAGCCTATAGCCCATGATGAGCTCACATGCCTCATTCGCGCTATCAACACTACTCCCAGGCGCCGCCAAGCCTTCGTCCTTGGTCATGGACTTTGGAGTGATCTCGACGTGCAGAAGTCAGTGCGATGGCTAGATTTAGTCAAAGATACCATCGACTCCATGACCCATATGTGGATGAACCATAAAGGGAATGGAGATACATCAAATCTTCCGGTTCTGTTCGTCACACCCAATGCAGCGGGCGAAGAAAAACCTGATGAATACATCCTAACCCAAGAAAACGAGGCTCTCGTCAGATTCGAACATAAGATGGCGGACCAGGCTGCCGAGAGGTACATGGATCATCTCGGAACATGGAACATGAGTATTCAAGCGTCGTTTTACGATGGCGTGCACATGGATAGTGAGTGTTACCAGGAAATATTCTTGTATATGGTCTGGGGATGTCTCGGAGACCAAATTCTTCTAAACGGCTTGTGGTGGATTGCCTATATTCTACGATGGCTCATTGCTAACTCACGATCTCTCCAGTGCGCGGCAATTTGCTCAAGGCCATGATGATCTTGAACTGGCTCAACGTCCTAGATGACTGATGTCCAACACTGCTTCGATGCGTGCTCGTCTTCTCGGGAGAAGGGGTAGATACTACTTGGGTACCTCTGAACACGTATCTGTGCGAAATTGGACTGGCCAGCATGATCGGTGGTTCAAGTAGCTTACGTCTTGGGAAAGCCTCATTTGTTCTTGGAGGGTTCTTCTTATCTTCTTTTTTTTTCTTTCGAGATGATTAAAGCGATCATCTGGTTATTGATCCCGTCGTAGGCCGGCAAACCTGGCTAGTAATACGGACACAGTATTTTAGTAAGCGACCCGATTGAACCCACCCACCTCCTGCGTCGACTACTGCCCGATTTTGCCAAGAGCGGCGTCTCCATATCTGAATCTTCATTTCCCCCACGACCGCTTTGCGCGGCAAGCGCCAGTCAATGATAACCTAGATAGCATAGATAGCCTAGATGAAAGATGCTTCCTTTGTCCTATCTTGGCTCCGGTCTGCGCGGATGGACGAGGTAATTCGCTCCTATAGTTTTCCATGTAGCCGTCTCACGTACGATAAATACCTATTCTAGCACAGAAGAGAGGCCAAGCGCGCAACAGTACAGCACCAAGTCTGTCGGATCCCGGAATAGCGGCTTCAAACGAGAAAGATGGAGTCTTTGACCTTCAACAGGCGTGGCCAAGCCCAACCCTCCCCCCACACCTCAGCCACTCTCACCACGCGACCCAATTATTGACGATGCAACGCTACATGAGGCGGATGGGCTGATCAATAATTTCTCAATCTCACCGATCGTGACTGCACGTGTCTCCCATGCTCGTTTGTCGATCTGCAACAGGACATGGGTATAGTTTTTTTTGGCCCGTTCCTTGCCTATGTTAACTATCTCCGACATTGAGCCCGGCGCTCTGTAACTAGGTCTCTGAAGCTCGTGATCTATCTAATTGCAGTCGAAGTCTCATTTAACAAAGTACACGCCCCTCAAAAATCATTCAGGTTGTTGGGAACGATTGTGCAATGGCCACAGAAATTAGGGAGCTGAAGGCCCGGGATGAGCCTGATGAACAAACCGAAGCAGGCAGTGATGAGATGAGTGACCAGCCGAGTCATCTGGAGATCGATGTAAGCTATGATTTACTATTCAAACGGCTTCGATGGCGGACCTGGGCTCCTCGGACAAGACCTATGGTCCCTCGTGCCTGGCTACCTTACTTTCGCTGCACCTAGGAATGATTTTGTATATGAGTCAAAAAAAGGCTACAAGACTATCGAACTAACATGGCTCGACATTTGCCGCAACTAGAGAGAATGGGATCGCGACTCTGCTATGGGTGACATGAGTCACATGTAAGCGAATCGTGTTATTGACTTGTTGTGTTTGTTTAGTCCGACTCTGGACCCGCCTCTAACTCGGACCACAGCTCGTCTACAATGAGCGTAACGAGCAGCATCTACGATAATGTCATAGAGAATGGAAGGACATATCATAGATTTAAGGAGGGCAAGTATCTTCTACCTAACGATGTGGTATGTTACATTCATAGCTTTGTTTGGAACTCATAAGCTGACCATTCTGCAGAAAGAACAAGATAGATTAGGTAGTTATTCGAGAACCCAAGTTTCGCATGAGGAGACTTTGACTGAGCCTCGTTGAAGATTACCAACACAGACTCTTCTGTCAAGTCAACGATGGAAAGCTGTATTTAGCACCGATAGGGCAGAACCCGCAAAATGTCCTTGACATTGGTACTGGCACTGGCATCTGGGCTATTGAGTTTGGTATTCAATTATCCGTAAGTGCTACCGCGTAGGGGCTTGTATGTTAACGGTCCCAGGACTTGAACATCCAGGTGCCCACGTTGTTGGCACAGACCTGAGTCCGATACAACCAGACTAGTGAGCAAGACCCCATCTCCTCCTTGTAACCCACCCTCATCATGCCTCCCAGCGCGCCCCCGAACGTCTCCTTTGAGATCTGTGACGCGGAAGACGACTGGTCTTTCAGCACCTCCTTCGACCTAATCCACATGCGCGCCATGATCACAGCGTTCCGAGAACCCCTCCGCGTCTTCCGTTCGGCCTTCGCCGCGCTGGCCCCTGGCGGCTATATCGAGCTACGGGACCCGCTCCTCCCCTTCCACTTCAAGACGCCCCCGCCCCCGGACTGCGCGCTCGCGTCCTGGGGCGCCCAGCTCATGGACGCGGCGCGGCGGATGGGCCGCGACTGGGGGCTCGCGGCCTCGTACGCCGACATGCTGCGCGGCATCGGCTTTGAGGGCGTGGTGGAGCGGCGCGAGGCGATCGCGCTGAGCCCGTGGCCCCGGGGCCAGGAGAACAAGCAGCTGAGCTTGCTGCTGCAGCACGACGTGCTGAACGTGCTCGAGCCGATGAGCATGGCGCTGTTCACGCGCGTGCTGGGCTGGGAGGCGGACAAGTTGAAGGAGCTGCTCGAGGCGGTTAAGAGGGATGTGTGCGATACGAGGATTCATGCGTACTCGGAGGGGTAAGTGCGATTGAAGCCGCTTCGGTCTTGTGGGATGTTTTTGTGCTGACCATTGCTTGAGTGTTCATATTTATGCTCGAAAACCTTTGGTCGTGTCAAACATAAGAGAGGACGAGCCATGACGGAATTAGCTTTCAGTGGCACGTAATACAACTCGTTCAGTTACGATGAGGGGTTCAAAAGAGAGCATAGAAGTCCTTCAGAAGAGAAGATTCCGCGAAATTGGCAATTGGTGGTGCGCAGTTTCCGGCGGAGTGTAATACATTGTAGGTACGCGGTGACGAAAGTGTTTTCAGTCGACTTACTTAAGTACTTTCTTAAGCCTTACTACGGCGGCCGAATCTTCATCGTGCCTGATCATAGAAAGCCACATCGTGTTCAACCATTGAACGAGTAGAGATTTCCGCCAGCCACGTGACGCCTGAACCCCTCCTAACGCTGCGCGCTCGGCAGCCTGCCTGGCTGACAACAATTTCCACTTTGGTTCACAGATTCTCAGCATATTGGCAGTACCTCTTGTAGTTTTTTCTGTAGCCGCACGTTTGAAAGATGAGGCTTTTAAATACGGAGAGCCTGGCCATTGAAGACTTCCTAGAGTCCAAGAAACCTTTCTACGCCATCCTGTCACATACATGGGAAAAAGAAGAGCTTTCATACCAAGATATGACTCTTCATCGCTCATCTGTCGAGACTAAGCCTGGTTTCGCAAAGCTCCTGGGCGCCGCATCTCGCGCCAAGCAGGACGGCCATAGGTATATTTGGATAGATACTTGCTGGTAAACGACCCGCGCTCCCAAGGCTGTATGTGCAAAAACTCCGGTCACTGATCAGCTTTGCAGCATAGATAAAACTAGCAGTGTTGAGCTCTCTGAAGCCATCAACTCTATGTACCGGTGGTATAAGGAGGCACAAGTGTGCTACGCCTATCTGAGCGATGTTCCCCCTGATGATGAATGGCATATTACTAACGAAGCTTTTGAAACAAGTCGCTGGTTCAAGCGAGGATGGACGTTGCAGGAATTGATCGCGCCTGCCTTTGTCGAGTTTTACGCTTATGATTGGACTGAGATCGGGACAAAGTCCAGTCTGCGACATGTCATATGGAATATCACAGGTATTGAAACAAGCGTTCTGCGTGGTGAAAGCCCCTCTGTCTTTAACGTCGCTGAAAGAATGTCTTGGGCCGCGAATCGCGAAACAACCCGGATCGAAGATGAAGCATATTGTTTGTTGGGGCTGTTCAACATCCACATGCCACTGCTTTATGGAGAGGGCAGACAGTCGTTTATTCGACTGCAGGAAGAAATCCTCAGAGTCACAGAGGACTACTCGCTGTTAGCTTGGGCTGCTATTCCGTCGTATTTGGTACAAGGACACGGCATATCAAGTTATTCGTACGAGACTGGATTCTGTGGTATCTTCAATGTGGGAGGGCCTGGAATCCTAGCCTGGAGGCCCGCTGTATTCTCATTGGATCACCGTGGGCTGGACACGTATTCGTCGATCAAATCGACTGCGGTACCGGGAAAACCTCCTACACTAACAAGTCGAGGCCTGAAAATTTGTACGGCCCTGAAGCGTCACGAGACGCATAAGTGGCTTGCCTTCATCAATTGCACGCTTGGAGACAGGGGCATCTGCATAGCTCTAGAGCAGCTGAGCAGCGGCACCTATCGTCGGATAGCCAGTTTTTTTGACAGCTACCACTTTCCGCTGTATAGTGACGTCCTCGATATGGACTTTCATTCAATATACATTGAGCGGATCAGCAAGCCACTACAACTTTCAGATATCCTACACTCTGGAATCTACATGCAGGTCAATATCGATCTTGGGAGTATGACGGATATGAACGATACTGAACAACGCCTCGTTACTGAATATATACCATCTATCGAAGACGGGATGAATGCTTGGAATATAACGGGTATGAACGTTAATGAACAACGCCTTGTTACTGCGAATAGACGTTCTAGCCACGAGCTGTATTTTGGAGGTACCCGGAGCTCACTTTTTTGGCTATACTGTCCTCAATTCCGAATAATCCTCGAACGCGACGATGTCGTTGTCATATGGTATGAGTCACAAGACAGAAGCAAGAGCCTCGCTGTTGTCTTGGGGCAGCAGTGGTGCGATATTCTGTCATCGATTAGTTTGCGGGCGCGATATCGCTGCGAGACTCTTGTTGCCGGTCGTGGGTCGGGCTCGGGCGTAGACGGGCCTAATGAAACGCTGGAACGGCTCGTCTCTGATTATAGAACCCGCTGTAGGGTGCTGGACGACAGTCCTTGTTGCCTCAACCTAGGCAATGATCGGATTACTGCAGCCATCAAAAGAAAAGAGGGATTGAATACGATACTAGTCAGGTCGGAGAAGGTTGCAGGGCTCATCCTGAGCTGATAGTATTATGAAAAATCCCAAATGTTGAAAACATCAGGCCACCACTTCTTCTAGATACTTGGTGGAAACGTACAAGCATTATCTCCGTCACATCTGCAAAATAAGACACATCTTTACATGCCAACAGCAGCGAAATATCTCCCATCATCCACTCCACCCACACCCAACTCCTCCGCGTCAGCAGGCCAACCCATTGTCATAGTCGCCCACAGATCATGGAACACCATCGGCTTGTCCAACTCATTTTCAATCTGGCCCACCGCTCCATGTTCCGAGACAGACATCGGCTCTGTCAGCATCGCCGAGCTGCCGCTCTGAGACGTGGCATACGATCCTGCAAGCGGGCCCGTCTGTTGTCCATCCCACAGCGTGATATACTGATCTAGACTGCCGTCAAGCATCGGACAACCCGAACCGTATCTACGGCTGGGCGCCTGTGCAGCCACAGCCTTCTCCTGCTCGAGCGCTGCAACCTTCTTCTCGTACTTTTCGCGCATGGCACCAAGGACTACTCTGAGCGCCGCGACGTGGTCCGTCTTCACGGCCTTCCCCCTCCCGTCCCCTTCTGCCGTCACGTCGTCGTCGTCGTCATCGTCCGGATTGCTCATACGCCGTAAAAATGACCCAAAATCCAGCACCCGCCTCGCTTCCGAGTCGTCGTAGCCCGCGCACCCGGGGACGGGGAAGCTGAGCCGATAGCCGAGGATGATGGCGATGATGAGGTGGCAGCTGTCCGGGCCGCTGAAGCAGGCGAGCTGGTCTCGCGGCAAGGAGGCCACGCTGTCGAGGAGGAGGCGGGCGGCGGGTGCGGCGGTGGAGAGGAGGCGCGAGGCTGTCAGGGGGATGCTTTCAAGGTCTTCGGGCTTGGGACGCGGAGGACGCATGATTGGCGAGGCGACGAGGAAGAGAGAGGCTATTTGTGAGAGGAGAAGTATTGATGCTGGCTTGCGTTAGTGTCTTGTACTCTGGTATAGAGAGAAGAAGAATGTGAGAAGACGTGGTCTATACTTTTTCTCGCGAGGTGCACAGGTATTCGGCTCTGGAAATCTCGCAACTGCTTCTCCAGTCCCATGCGAATCAAATCCCGGTGATTCTCGCTCTGCTGGCCCCTCCAGCCCCTGAAGTTCTTCTGCAGCTCGCTGAGCTCCTCTAAGATGTACTGTAGGCGCACCAGCCAGACGAGCTGGCGGTCCTGGTCTGGATCACCGAAGACTTCGAGGTCATCGCTACACTTTGCCACGAAGGAAGTATGTCGTAGTGTGGTGGAGCGTGACCATCCCCACGAGTAACTAAGATCCTAAGGCGTCAGTGCCAAGCAAGTAGGGAAATGAAATTGAGACGAGAGGCCGGCGATCTTGGGAACTCAAGCCCGGACGGCTTTGTGGTGTAAAA
Organism: Xylariaceae sp. FL0016; assembly: GCA_022578815.1. Lineage (NCBI taxonomy): Eukaryota > Fungi > Ascomycota > Sordariomycetes > Xylariales > Xylariaceae > Xylariaceae sp. FL0016. Next base: position 31,610 of record MU388752.1, read on the forward strand.
GACGGTCTATAGAACTCACGTCGAAACCGCATAGTAACAACCCAGGAAAGCCCGAATCTCATCCAGCCGCCTGGCCCGTCGATCCGGCGTCACCACCACAAGGTCAACAGCAGACTCCCGATCCAGCTCCAGATCATGCACCAGGTCGACAGCCATGCGCAGGAACTGCAGAGCCTGCTTCTTGCTCTTTGGCCGCAGGTGAAACGGGTACCAGGTGCAGTAGACGAGCAGCCCCTGCAGCAGCTCGAGGCTGCGCTCGCCGCCCGCGACCAGCTTGAGGCCGAAGATCTTGCGGAACTCGTCGTCGTAGAGGCTGTGGCCCTGCAGGCTCGTGGAGCAGCTGGTCACGGCGAGGACGGCGAGCAGCAGGAAGGGGGCGTCGCGCGCCAGGGTCCGCACGTCGGCCGTCGCCGGCAGGACGACGAAGGGGCAGTGCGGGAGCATCGCGCGGAAGGAGGCCAGGAGCTTTTCGGCACTGTCGAGGTTGAACTGGGGCTTTATGCCGAGGGAGCCGTGAATCGGGCGAGGCTGGCCGGATGCGGACGTGGAGCCCGTGGATGATGGTGGCGGTGGTGAGGAGGAGAGGTCGTTGAAGCTGAAGGCTGTGGGGTGGGAGTTGTTGGTGTTGTCTCTTGCTTGAGTAGACATCATCGCTTTGCTGTCGCCTTCTTCGTCAGACGCGGCAGGAGAAGAAAAGAATCTCTCGTGTTTCTGGCGCAGATCTTCGAAGTCGAGATCAGGCTCCTGCTCTGTAGGCATGTCAAAGTCGATGCTGAATGTCTTGCTCGGACCTGGAGGTGGTGGCGGGATTTCCGATTCTCTTTCATCCATGTTAGAAAACATACATTGACTCTGTAAGAGTGACTTGAGTCTGACTCCTGACATCAATATCGGAACGACTTACGGTCGAGATGACGCTTTGGGCCTTCTAGTGCGAGGTCCGGTACGAAAGACACATTCCCTTTTGGATTCTGAACACCTATTCATAAACATCACTGTGAGTGCTGACTCTCATGGTACATACAGTAGAGTGGAGCGATGACCCCATGGACAAACAATGACTACACAATTACTTAAATCGCCTTACCTATTACATATTCCTGGTTGAGATCCGGGCTGGCATTTGAGCTTAGCGGCTCGACAAGCCTCGCATGCATAGTTCATTTTACCCCTAGGTCGTCGGCCTTGAGGTGATCCACCTGAGCCCAGTGGCTGCTCCATTACGACGGGGCTTCCGGGAGTATAAAAAAGTATTGAGGCCGGTGAGATCTAGATAATTTAGGTGGCAACGTAGGTACTGATTGCCGTTGGCTGGATCAGGCTGCGGATGGGAGGATGACTGATGTGGGATGATTGTCTAGACGAAAGTAGCTCGACGCTCCAGTAAGTTAGAAACAGATTTCATTGTGTCTCATATCGATTAGAGGTCGTCGAGATACAACCCGGCCGCCATTCCTCACGTCAGCGCGGACGAGAGCGGTCGGTAAGACATCCACCCGGCGTCGGTAGTAAAATTCCGGGCAGCGTCGGCGATAGCAGATAGCTTGCCCCACTCCGTGCTAGTTCCACACTCTCCGAGAAGAGGTAGTTACTTACGGAAGCTCGTTTCTTCGCGGCCACATCAATTTACAAGACCGATCATCAGGTCTGTAATTACTATTTCATTGTCTACTACCTTCACACATTTTTTTTTCTTGAACCAAATGAAGCGCGACGGTTATTTCAAGTACTATCTTGCTGCTAACATGAGATACACATTGCCCCACGAGGGAGCTATTAGCGCTAAGCACATGCTATACCTCAGCCGCCTTTTTAGGCCAACCCATTTGCTATTGTGTAGACCTGGCAGAGGAACAGGAAGAGGGAAATGCAAATTTGAACAGCTGAGGTAGGTTCTTCTGCAGAGGCTCTCCTACGTTATACCAGTAAGGGAGAAGAAGACCAAGCGCAGGGACGTTACTCCTTTCAAGGGATATTCCCATACGCTACCCGAGGCGAACTACTTTGCTCAAGTCAGATGTGCTGGTCGCGAACAAGCTTCATCCAGGTTCTGCCCTGTATCCTGCACCCTTAATGCCCCTCCCAAAGAGACGGAATCCTCGCACTTGGAGTCGTGAGGACCCCGATCCTCGTTGGCTGTTAGACGGTACGACCCAGATCTCTGAGATTAGGCTACTTGAGTCAGCGGATGCTTACTAGGTTAAACCAGGAGTATCCCGACATTGAAGCTTGCTTTGTGGCTGCCAACAACAGGAGTCACGCAGGATCGTTTGCCTCGGAAGAACACGATGCTCAGTCAAACGACTGTATTTCGCATTGATTAAAGACACGGGCTGAGGTCTTCTAGAAAAGCAGAAACCAACACAACCATGGGATTCACACATCATCCCATCTCAGCTGATGTGCCACGGCACCCGGCGGGGCGGAAGCAGCTGCGTCCGCGAAAATCACCAGCTTGGCTGATGGGACGCAGGGCTTGGCAGAGAGTATCTGTCATTCACAGGTCAGAGCACAGGTGTCCTCCCAGGCTCGGCCCAGGCTATCTGGGTGCTATATCGAGGTATTTCCAGAGCTGTTAGGTACCTAAGGTCTGCTCCTGCAGGCTGCTTGCTGCGGCGGCGTGGGCGTTGGCTCGGGTGCGCTGGCGCCGCGGGAAGCACGCGGAAGGCCCACCAGCGACTTATCGCGTCCTCTGAAACCAGCCAGTCGTTTGAGATCCATCCAGCTCCTTGGTATTCGTTCTGCTGCTCTGCCAGTCTGCCAGATCGGCTTGGCGCAGCACTCTTTCTCTTCGCTTGCTGCTGCCGAGGGCTGACTGATTCGAATATGATGAAAGGGGCGTCAGTGATTGTTGCCAATCAGTATCACGGCTTCGGGTCGCGCCTGGTAATTTCTTGTCGGTTGCATACCTACCTCAGGTACTTGACCTATGTATATAGTAAGCAGGCATGTATACATATACTCGGCAGTGGGCTATCCACTACATTAGGTATGTACCTCCTATTCTTGTAGTACTGTACCTAGCCAGGCCCATACGCGGTGCATATGTATGTGCCTGATTGCGTGCTTTCACGCGGGTCCATCCAGGAAGAGCCTTTGTGTGGACTTATGTAGTGGAGAGGTAACGGGAATCGCCCGAGACTAGCGAGAAGACAAGTATTTCTGTCGAATACAGTAGATTGATGGGTGTGACTTTTTGCGTGTGTATTCTGCATAGGACGGAGCGTGATCGGAGTGAGGTACTTGTGAAAGCATCATATCATGTTAGCAACCTGTTGCTGGGCGCCTTCACTCATCTTGAGCACAGTTTTCGAGAAGTCCTACAATGTGACTCTACCGCGGCCACGTGTGGCTTGCGTATGTGCGTGAGCGCGGACCCGGAGTTCGTCTTGTTCTCTAGCTCGCCTTATCAATCCTAATCCTCCAAAGCAGACGCAGATCCAGACATTCATAGTGCAATAGGTGTGCAGGTGCAGCCAGGTTGGCAGCGCTAGTAGGTCACGACAACGCAAGCGGGATCTTAGGTTAAGTAAGAGGTATCTAAGTTAGTGAGCTGCAGTGCAGCCTGCAGCAGTGGCCGAGGCGTTGGTGTCACTTTGCGACGAACCAAAAATACCCATTTATCAATTCCCTTCGAAAATAGCGACTCAAGATGGAAGAAATACGAAAAAGCCCGCACGCAGTTCAGGATGGATCATTCATGGTATGGCTCGAAGCTTGCGCGTGCGCATTCCGACACGCTACTCGGATGTTTTCGCTGACCTGTCTCGTCTCAACTGCTAGTTAACACGCTGTGCTTCTATGAACTACGACGTCGTGTTCAAAACCGCGCGGATAAATCTTCTCGAACCAGAGCTCATTCCCGGCCTCAGATGTTGTACAGCGTGCAGGGCGTGGAAAGGAACGGTACGTGCACAGCATATACCTTAGGTACTTAGGTAAGTACATATATGGCATGCACGCGTTTAAGGTAACGCGGTCCGGACCAGTCACGGGCACAGTGGAGGGAGAGGAAAAGGAGAAACAGTCAGCGTCATCAGGGTTCTTGGTTGTTTTACGTTGATTGCAATGCCACCTCATCTTCGTTTCTCTGGCTATTGGTGGCATATCGTTCACCGTCGATCCTCTGTGGTAATATGTTGTCGTAGATGCGATTCGCCCTCGCGCATAGCCAGTGACGGCGCAGTATGGACTGCATCTAGAGTTTCCAGGTTCGGCTGCTTGTTCAGACTTATTTAGATTGAGACATCGGAGGACACTGTCGAATAGCAGGCGCTGGCTGCTTGCGATCGGGCCTTACATACTCACACGGTTACCATGATGTGAGCTTGGCAGCGATGTTTGACCAAGCGAGTGGCCCGCCGTCCGAAAACCGAAGGCGAAGCCAACGCGATCCTAGACAGTGGTTGGCTCGAGGGAGAGGATGGTCGACCTCCTGGGCCCGATTCTTCACCAGGTTGAGCCAAGGTCCCAGGGCCCTGCCAGGATGCTCACCAGGACGCTGCAGGACTGCTCAGAGTCTGCCCGCAGGTAACAGCGCTAGTGTTTTGGATTGGCAAGGCACATCGACTTGATTCGCTGGAGGATTCTGGCCCCGACATGGGTTGGAGGGTTGGAGGAGGAGATCCCAGACCTTGCTGTAGAACCCCTGGAATGTAGGGACAACTGCAACCTTTTGCACAATCCGCGTTTCCCATTCACCGTGACCTTCAATGATTGGAACAATCCCGTATTCCTCTCCGACTGTTCTGCTTCACCAATTCACTTGTGAAACTCTGTACGAACATAGTTCTTGTCTTGTCTTGTCGTGCTGAATAGTGCAGCGACTCAGGCGACTATATCAGTGAGTAAGCAAGCCCATACCTGAGGGCGTCATGATTCAAGACGCCGGCGCATACCTACACGTATCTTGGGTAGGCTACATAATACATACAGGTACAGTTGAGGCTTTGGGAAGGGGGATGGTAGGTAATATTTATAATATTCACGCAATCACATACGCCGGTACACTCCCTACCTAGGTACCTGCACACTCAAGAGGTGGGTATCAAGAGGTATTGATCATACCTAGGTATGGGGGAATTTCACAACTGCAACTTTCCACTAAAATGGATGCGTTGGTTGGCGTGTCTCACCCTCTCTGGAAATAGCTGCAAACCTGATGGTCTGCTCGATTCATGAGGAGGAGGTAATTACATGATAATTAATCCCGTCCCACTTGCCCTCCAAAGTAACCAAGGATCTAGGGTCTCTGACCGAGCCTCGAGTCGGTCCTGGCACAATCAAAATGGAAATTTGGCCTCGCCCGTTCTTGACTGTTGCATGTTGCTGCTGCTGGCTACTTGTACCATGTATTCTTACTGTTGTAGGCTGTAACCTGTTCGTTGGGTCAAGACTGAAGCCGCAAGAGCAAGCCCCTCCGTCCCAAACTCCTCCAAGCGAGCAGCTACTACTGCTGTACAAGGCTAGCTAAGTACCTGAGGTTGTTGACAGGGCAGTTGTGGACATAGTGGATAGGCCGGCAGGGAAGCATCGACTCCATCTCCATCTCCAGCCTGCCTAGCCTGCCAGCATCAATTAGTATAGCAGCACCCGCCGCCCGCTTTTCTTTTGACCCCATTGTTCCTCAAGAAGTATGTAGACTAGAATTCGCAATATCCGATCCGACCTCCATGCCCTACCTACATGGTACTACCTTCGATGCTACCTCCTTGTCATTGCTATTCGTGTCAAGTCTAGAAGGCACGCCGTTACAGACCCGTTACCAGCACCTGACGAAGTGAACTGTGCTCAAGCGTTGAGCGCTGAGCCCGTCGTCCTCATCCTCGTCGTCGTGGGTTGTGCTGCTCTTGTAACATTGTCACTTTCCCTTCCCTCTTGCCTTGCAGTATTCTTTCGTTCCCTCTTTTTCCCTATTTCCCTCCCCCCAAACTCCATCCGCTTACGCGAGTAACTCGCTAAACCTCCTTTCGTCGTCGTGACATCTCGACTGCTCTTCGACTGCTCTTCGACTGCACCGGCTTAAGTCCATCTGGTCTGTTCGCACGCCGTTGGCCACTCTTTCTCTCACTCTTCTTCTCGACTTTCGTTTTCATTTTCTTGACTCGGCAAAACTTCCCAATCTGGTCTGGTCTTGACGACGCCGTGGTGTTTTGCCGTCTTATTCTCTCGTTTCTAGCAACACACATTTACACTCGTTATTTCGAAGCTATCACCAACCATCGACGACCGCTGGTCAGAAGCTTCAATACTTGGGCCGTTTCTGCGAATGCCTGCAGTCTTTTGCCTGATTTTCTCTTGATCGCCCTCTTTCAGACAACCAATTCGCTCGGAGGCCTGAGGCTTGCTGTTCGCCGTCAATCCGACCCTGTTCTGCCCGCAAATCTGAAACGCGAGCAGTATCCAACCTGCACCACCACCACCACGCCTCACCTCGGTACCTACGCCCGTCGCCTTGCCCTGCTCGGGACTGGAAGGCCACGCTGTGCGACTGTGAGAAATCATCCAATTCTCACATCTGTTCGTCGACACTGGTCATTGTCGTCATCAAGCGCCCGCTGGAAATTGAATCAATCGCCGCATTGGAACACCCGATTGTACACGGTCATTCATAGGTATACACGCAAGTTGCAGCTACCGATTCATCACTCAAACCCCTTGAGAGGACGCCCGTGAAGTCAGTGCCAGGAACTGTCAGCGCTCACGAAACACCAAACGTACGTGATCCCCTATCTCGTACCCTGCCTGCGACCAGTCGGTTCAGGTCTACCCATGCCCTCGTCCGCCTGCTCCTACTAGTGGAATCAGATCGCACGAGGCCCGAGGGTCTAGGCAAAAAGCCTGCCCCATCTGGGATAACCTCTCTGCACGCGGGCTCTGGAGTCGCATCTGCACCTCTGGACTGCTTCACTGTTCGACAATTTTTGCTCTCCCCGCACACCAACCCTTCCCTACCATTTCTCTACATTTCAACTAATCAACACTCTAGTTTTCTGGTGTTTATTCCAGCTTTAATTCAATCAATCAATATCATCAGCATTCAAGCGATTTCTTATTTTATTTCTCTTTCCATTCAATTGCTTCGCTGGCGGCCAGCGACAAGTCGTGAGCGAGCCTTCTGGATATAATCATCACGGTAGTCCCGCAATATACAAATCACATGGGCCGAGTCTCGGACTTTCATACCATCTGTTAGCTCACCGGGAAGTATCTGAAGCGTCAGCAGCATCACGGATATTCTTACTTGCGACAGACTTTAGTGGTCATAATCCGTGGACGATTCGGCCCCCGATTCCGAATTGATCTAAAAACTGGCCCAAGATCAGACCTCTCGCATGCGGTGGTTCCCTCATTCCCAAGGCCACAAAGGACACTGGGAGAAACAGCGGTGAAAATTTGGGTGTCGGAATTGAGCTGAGTGGTTTCGACCAAGGCTTGATTTAAATGAGTCAATACCAAAATGCGAGAGCAATGGACGAAGTATCAGCGATGGCGGGATCCATCCGAAGAGCAAGAGAACGAGCTGAGGCAGGCCTACCGAGGGGATCTCCGCCGAACCAAGACCCATACCGACGACCTCAAGCACCTCCAGGTTTTCAGTCGAGGAATGGACAAGCTGGTGTAGCGATATCGAGACCGTCGCCGGTACCTCAATGGCCACTCGCAGGTCCTGTACCGTCTCCTGCGTCATCAGATTCTGAGCCTTACAAGCCGCCACCGGGACGATCACAGCCACCTAAACGTCCGCCACGGCCGAGCAGAGTACCTTCGATTTTGGATGGGTCTAAGATCCAGGATCATACGCCTGTCTTTCAATATACACCTACGAGCACACGAGCCTCAGAACTTTCAGCCCCCGAAACAGCTAATACACTCTCCTCAAGACCGTCAACTCTTTCGTCCGTTGGGTCGATACCAGATTTTCCATTGCCTGTGGCCGCGCCTCCTGCTGTCCCGCGCAGGAGTGTCAACCTCGGCCCGCCTCCCTCTGCGAGACGAGGTGCTTCTTCATTCTATTCGACCGCCTCGTTTGTATCACCCATCCCGGAAGAAAGCCCGAAAACTCGATCTCATACTTCGTACGCGTCGAGCGCTGCGATACCCGAAAGTTTTGGGAGTGTGACGCCCGGTGATTATAGCCCGAACGAGGCATATTTCGATGACACGATAGCAGAAGAGTCGATCATCAGCGAGGATGCCGATGAGAGCCGCTTAGTCCGAAGCGCAAGTATAGGAAAGAGGGGCAAGCCATCCCTAGTGACTACGAGAAGTTCCGAAAAGACAGATTCAGTGCCTCGACCCACGCTCAGACCTGTACAGGGAGGTCCATTTGAAGATGGAACCGGGTTCTTGGATGCCTCATCCAGCTCAACAGGACCGTCTTCGACAAGAGCACCTACCAAATCGACTTTGACTGCGGATAACATGCTTAGCGCCTTCGAGGGTGCCAGCGCGACAGACCCTTCCTCGATCCGAAAAGCTACACCTTCACCGAAACCCTTTAGACTATCTGGGCTTCGACGCCCGCCGCGTCTGGACATGGATGCTGTACGCGCAGCAGAGGCGAGGGGTAGCCTGACAAGTCTGCCAGACCTCATTCGACGAGCAACAAGACTAGCAGCTTTGATGGATAGGGGCCGGAGACCAGCCAGCCGATTCGACGAACTCGATTTTCCCGAGGAAGCGTATGGCAGGGATTTGGAAAAATATGCTTCTTGTAAGTACCTTGTGGTCACTTGTATTATTTGTCCATTGGCCTATTCACTGACTGCTTAAATAGACGATCAAGAGAAGTATCAATCCGGGGGTCTCTCGGACATGCTCGCAGCTTTCCCTCCGCCAGGCAGTCGACGCAGCATGCGCCAGAGTAGCGGTTCCGGTTCCTGGCCGCTAGCAGCAGCACGCCGTTCGTTTCGGGGATCACCCATGGTGACAGAACGAACCGTCAATTCGAGGCAACAGGAGAAGAAGGAGGGCAGGCGATGTTGCGGGCTACCACTTTGGGGATTCTTGTTCCTTCTCCTCATCATTGTTAGCATCGTCGCTGTTGCTGTTGTGGTACCTCTCGAGATTTTCGTCGTCAAGAAGAGCAGTGACGCTGCGACGACACAGCCGGCGGAGTCGGATTGCGCGAATTCCTGTGCCAATGGCGGAACGAGCGTCATAACTCAGGGAGTTTGCTCGTGTATATGCTCGAATGGATTCACCGGCTCCAACTGCACAGTTGCCACGACGCAGGGTTGCACGACGACGACAATCGAGAACGGAAGCACCAACATCAACAATGTCACCATAGGCCAAGCCATTCCTCGCCTAATGGCAGACTCAGAGGCCAACTTTTCCATACCGCTAGATGCAACTACGGTGATGTCCAAGTTTAGCTCTTCGAATCTCTCATGTAATACGGAGAACGCACTGGTCACATTTGATGGCCAGTCTATGCGCACGCAGGGCGCTCTCTCCGAAGTCACAGATTTCAGCGGCAATCCTGCTGTAGTCCAGGATGGGGCCAGCGCTGATATTGCCCCCATCACTCTCACCGTCGATCCCAGTCAGGATGCCACCATCATTGTCAACGAGCCAACGGGCACTGAGAGCATCATGGTGTCGACCTTGACAACCCCCACTACTTTGTCTGGCATCTCTACCATTTTCGCAACCACGCTGACATTGACAATGCCCGACGAGAGTACTTCGTCCGCCACCGAAACTGCTACGGCAACGACCACTACCGACTCCACGTCAAAGGCGTCAACGACTTCGTCAACTACTGCGGCACCCGAGCCCACGGCAAGCTTTACCGTGACGCAGCAGGTTCTCGACTTTGCCCGAATAGCTGTGCTATACGTCTTACAAGAAGAGACATTCGAGGACGCAAGTACCGCGCAGACCGACCTTCAAAAGTTCTTTACTGATGCCGATTCGTATACTATGACAATGAATCAGGCGATGAATCTGACAATTGGCGGAAATAACACAGTCGATCTGGTCAATTTCTTTGTCAACATCGGTTCGGAGAAAGTGGGTGGAGGACCAGGTGGTTGAGACCGCTCGAAGTTAGTAGCACACCGTGTCTACTTTTTATTTTCACAATCAACTCTGTTATCGGAGCGAGACGAGGCGACGAACAGCACATATTCCAAGGCATGTACAGCGATAAAAAGGAGCACAGCCGCATTTGGCACATCCAACGGTGCATATGGAGTTTTACGACGTTCAATAATCGGGATGGCTTAATCTTTTCTTTTATTGGTCATTTTTGGGGCATATTTTGGAACGCGAGGATACCCCCTTCCGCCTTGGGGTTCTTCCCTGTAACTGTACAAAAGATTCCTAAACTACCTAGCTCGTCGCACAGTGTTGCATGGCATGGCATTGTATTGAATGCATGTATTAGAGAGAAGAACGAAGGTGAGGATGAGGATGAGGAGGAAGGGAGCAGAATGAAGAGTCCGATTCCCATAGGGTTACCGGCTGGTATTAGTAGATTCTTTTACCAAAAAAAAACCAACTCGACGATGAGGTGGCCGATAGCTGAGCAATTCTGAGCCCCGAGCTCGGGGCTCTCGGCATCATCCTTGAGGCAATGTTTAATAGACTTTGATGGTCTGAAAGACATGATATGTCTGCTTGACATGACATGTGTGCATTGCTAGTATTCGCGGCCTAAGCGTTCATGTGGTGGGTGACTGGACAATCTCATTACGTCTCATGTGATAAGTATAAGGTAGTGTCATCACAAGGCGGCTATCTATCTGTTCATTTTTCCCCACTTGTTTGGGGATCATGGGCTAGTAGACTCCATCACATGTCCAAGTAGGCAGTCCTGCTTCAAGGTTGTTTGCTTGGCTTGCTTGAAAGTGAAATCAAAAGCTGCTCGTACGCTTTGTACTTGCTCGTCGAACAGTATCAGATAGTCTACTTCTTAGCAACCGAACGAGTCAACAGACGATTCTCTACTTGTTGGGCGGATGCTTCCAACACTGTTATTGAGCAGTGATCCGCTGGCTCTGATACGTGGCTGATCGAGCGACTGGCGGTGGAGAGTCGTGATAGGTGATATTAGCTACCAGCAGCCTTCTTCTGCTGCCTTGAGGCCGGTCAGGGCACATCGTGGGTCTCAGAATACGACGAACCCGGCAGAGGATGAGGCCCCGGACCATAGGTGTGTGGCATAACGTGGCCTGGGGATCACTGCCGGCTTCGGTAGTTGATTAGAAGGAAAGAGGGGGAAAATTGGTCTCATGATAGGACGGCGTTTACGAGCGAGCGATGCCGTGGAGGAAAATGACGTCTGTGGTATGTACTGGGCCATGGAAGGGCCTCAAAATATCTGTAGCGTCAGCTGCTTGCGGCCCCCCTGATGGGCGGACACGTTCGATAGTGAAGGGGGAGGGGGAAGCTAATGTAGGGATCTCAGCTAGACTTAGATAGCTCGACAGCGCCGTTCCGTTTACTGGTTGAACTTCATACAGGTAACTACTTAAAGTATGTACCTGGCATTAGGTCGCTGCGGCTAGGTCGTGAGGCCGTTTAGTACCTGCCTTAGTGGCGGTTTGTGCGCTGGGCGGTTCGTCTTAGTGAGGGCGGCTGCCCCGGACTTCTTTTTCTTTTTGTGCCTGGATGCTCAGGCGGTTGAGTCTAGGTAGGTAATGACGTGGCAAGGGTGATGATGGTAGGGAGAATTAGAATGAATGAAACCATTCAATCATGCGATTGAATGTATCTGCTTTAAGAGGAAACATATGCACGTACAGTACTGCTGTCACACGAGATGGGAGTTGGTGCAGTTCCCAATGGGGACTCACCCGGGGGAGAGGGGACGGTGCGTCATTTGGTGCCGACGTGGAGCTGCCCTGCTCATACCATAGAAATGGGGATGGGGATGGAAATGGAATGGACGTGCAGTGGAGGATCGAGTCGTGCTCGAGATTTCCGAGAGCGAGAACCGAGTCAAAAACACGCTTACTATCGAATCAAAGTCTCTGCCTCTATTTCAGGGCTTTTCCGTCAAGCGCCAGGCGCGAAGCGAGGCTGTACCTGAGCAGCATGCAAGTAAGATGGCGCGAGAAAAGATGGGATGACATGGATGTCTGGGGATAATTTGGGACGGGATGATAGGCAGACACAGACACAACGAACGAAAAGAAATGAAACAAACGAAGGACTTCCATGACTGGTTCGGCGTTCGGTAATGGATGGATTGGAGGGTGGGTGAGATGCATAGATAGATCTGCAGGGCAGGACAGAGCTGGGATTGGGATATGTTTACCTACGTAGTCTTTCGTACATGGAGATATCTTCGACACTTCCGATGCGATACAGCATTCAGGACCGCTGGATGGGAGACAGAAGGGCCTCCTCCACTGCTACCACGTGCATCGTAAGTCTGCCTGACATCGCAGGGGCAGCTCATGGCATACAACATGCATAGTTCTCAATGGGGCAAAGACCACCTACATTAGGTAGATAAAAGCAAATAATAGCACCATCCACGGTTTATTTCCAGCCATCGAAGTGGGAATGGCATGCGTGGTCCTTTCCGTCCCATCGCAAGAGGATGCAGAAGAAGAGGGTTGGTTGGGTTCAGCTGCTCAGCTGCTCAGCTCGGTGGCATCGGGCCAATCCTGCGATGCGACGCTGTGCCATGACCGAGATCCTTATTATACAGTGAGGAGCTTAAAGTAGGAGAGGTGGATATTGCGGGCGTGTCGGTGCCGCACAGGTGGGTGAGAAGTCCTACAGGTAACTTTAGGACGGAATGGCTCAGGATCTCTTGTCGGGGCCAAGATGGCAAGGCGTACAGACAGAATAGGATCCTGAGTATGCTCTTCTGCTACTGCTAGTTTCTAGGGAGGACCCGGCTAGGCGACTGGCACCTGATGCTTCATGAAGGAACGGTTGATTGTTCTAGTGGGATGAACTGATCGATCGAGCTGGAGGATCGTCGTCGAATGCCATGTGGCCTTGGGAGTGACTTAGCCGTGTTAGCGGTAGCCAGTCTACCAGTACGTATGCCAGTTGGACGTTCTGCTGCTACCTTACGTACCTACATAACCTTAGGAGGTACATACCTAAAATAAGGATCATCGGTCTGCCTCACAAATCAGACCATGCCGCAAAAAGTAGCTGCTGCTGCTGCTGCCACTGCTGATTTCCCTCATAATCAGTGGATGGATTGAGGCTAGCAGACGCAGCCTGCGCGCGCTAGAGCGCCAATGCTGCAAGGGACGTGACTGCTGTGAGGAATAGGGAAGGCCGCCCCGCCCGCCCGCGCGCTCTATGCGTGTAAGAGGGGAACGTGGACCGCTTGTCAATGATTGAATGCGTGTCAATGTTGCTGTTTTTGTCGAGCTGTACCTACCTTTACACAGAGACGGCAGTCAGCAATGTTTGGTAAAGAGGGTATATGGATACCTAAAGTGCGTATTTATATCATTGTATACCTTCACTTTGGTATGGTTGGTATTATATACCTACTTGCCATGCGGATAGTAAGAAAGAGGTAATTGTGACAGTAGGTAGGTCATAGGTTAGCTACCTATCTATTCCATACCTGAGGCGTGCAATTACGTCGATTATATTACACAAACATAGCAGACACCACCTAGCTGGCAAGATATGTCGTGACCATGAGATGAGATAACCAACCCAAGATACCCCTGGCAATCTTCTGCTAGGGAGCCGGCACCTCGCGGTTGGTGCTGCGCCTACCGCGCCGTTGGACCGGGATCACCAGATGGCCACATCCTCGTCTATTCCTCACTCACACACACACACACACTCTCTCTCTCTCTCTGTTCGGCTGTCCGGCCTAAGCAAGAGTATCCATTATACTGTATGTACCCAGGTAGCAGCAGCTGCAGGATCGAGGATCGCATCTCCACCTCTCCATGTATCCATATATGAACTCTGACACTTTGTTCTGGAACCCCAGAGACGCTCGCTTGGCCGATGCCATGGATGATGATGCTAAGCATGTGCCCTCCCATCGCAGCTACCTACTCAATCTCCTCTTAAAAACCCCGGGTATCATCTTTGTATCTGACAGACCGGAATTCTGACGACTTCGGACCCTGAATTGCTAGCCCCCCGCGATCCTCTGTGACTGAGAGACAAGAATTGACTTGATACTCTCCTTTTTAAGACTCCCCTTGTCTCCTCATTCTTTGCCCCCTCTCTTGACTCGCTGAGAGGCCATACTCGCCGATTGGCCTCTCTGTTCTCAGAGATATCAAGGCTAACCATTCTGACATCGACTCACTGCTCCCATTGGCTTGCATACTTTTTCAGTAGCCCGGGTCTTCGAGTATTAAGAGGTTAAAGTCGAAGCCATCTACTATTGCAAGGCTGGAAAGGAGGGCAACAGTCCACAATGGCATTACAACGCTACTCGCTCGGCCTGAGTGAAGCGGTACGTACATACCTCCATAAGCTTTCTTTCTCTCCCTCTCCATCAAGACTCTAACGGAGCGCAGGATACGACCGAGATGGCCGAGAGCCCCATCCTCCCCGAGCCGCTTAGACGGCCTATCCAATTCTCCTCATCAACCAAGTCGTCCACAGTCACAGCACCGGAAGGCTATTTCGCTATCCCGCTCCAGACACGGGATCTCAAACCTTCTGCTGCTCCCACTATAGACCGCAGCTCGCGGCTCAGCGTGAACACGCCGCTCAGTCCCGTCTCTCCCTCGCCGTCGCTGTTCCCCGTCCCACCCAGCAGTGCCGCCTCGTCGTTCCCGTTCAACACGGACCCACGGTCTCGGGACTCAGTGATGACCCATGTCACCTCGAGCTCGATGTACTCGCCCGTGTCCCCGCCCACGCCGATACAAATGACGCCGGCGCCGCTGGAGCCGCGACGGCCGTCGCGGGTGTTCGTGCCCGGGAGTCCATGCCCAGCGGCGGGAGCTGGCGTCGCTTTGCCGGGGGAGGGAAGAGACAGCACGAGCCCGGAGGAGAGGAGAGCCATCATCAAGCGCGAGCACCAGAGGCGGAAGAGCGCGGGGCTGTCGCTGAAGCACAGCAGCAAGCCCCGCGCGCACTACAGCGCCGCGGGTCCCCACGAGCTGCGCGTGCACGTGGAGGTGGTGGACGAGGCGCAGTCGGCGCGGGACGAGCGGACCACCACGATCGAGATGGCGCCGGGGCTGAGCAAGCCTGCGTATCCCGGCTTTGGCATCGGCATCGGCGTGGCGGAATCGCCGGGGCTCGCGCCGCCGCCGCCCTACTCGCCGGGCATGAGAGCGGGCGGCGGCCGGATGCCGGACGTGGTGGCGTTTCGGCTCACGCCGAGCCCGAGCCCGACACCGTCGCAGAGTAGCTTCACGTCGCTGACGCCGCTGGCGCGGCCGGGCGCGCTGTCGCCGAATAGCACGTCGCGGCTAGACCTGGAATCGCGGGCTGAGACGCGGATGCAGCGGCGCGAGGAGGAGGAGGAGATCGGCGCGGTGGCGTGCCGGGATACGTGTTACTCTCAGGGTTGGGTGATGGGAGCGATCAAGAAGGAGAGGAAGAGACGGAGTCGGCGGCGGCTAAAGATTATAGTGGTCATTATAGTGGCGCTGATTTGCGTGGTGGTGGGCGTGGTGATCGGAGTGTTGCTTAGTCTATCGCATCGGAAGGCGGTGCATAGGTAGGTAGTGAGTGAGAGCGGTAAATGAAACTCCAATACATAAACCCTGCCTACTTGCCGCCCGAGAGAGTGACTAGAGCTGCATCCCAAATATTGTAAATCTACCCGCCGTTTGAAAGCGTGTATGTACTACATCCCTCAACATCAGAACCAGAGATGTCTTCGAGTCCTCGGCGTTTCTTGCTCTACTGCAGGATAAGCCAAGTGAGCAACAACTCTTATGTCGATAAACCAGGCTCGTCATCCAGTACAGCTTGTCCTACGTACATACGAGCGATATCCCTGTTAGGGAAGGACCCTACTTACGGCTGATAGCTTCACGATAGCTTCTTAATCATTCCGACTGAATGATCCGATTGGCTTATGAGGTTTTCGTACAAGGACTTATATCACCAAGCAAGCTTTATGATCCCAAACAACACCCGAATCGAAACCGTAGTCGTTGCGCGCCTTTTCATCCCGTCAAACGGTTATCTACAGCGCTAAATTACTTCATCGCAACAAATGCCACTATCGTGCAAACTGTAGCGGATCGAATGGAAGAACGAAATCTGCAGTCTATCCACGACGCATTCTTCTCTCTTAGTTCTCCTAAACCAAGTGCCTATCTCAAGCGGTCGCTTCTCACCTCATAATATGGACGCGAATACTTGACGGCGCTGTGAGGCGCGGGCGGTAGGTCGCATGCCAGCGGAACATGAAGATCTCGAGAAGTCTGCCACCGTCCAACCCATGGGCCGACAGCAGCCGGATCCCGTCATGGAAAGAGGGCCCCTCGGTGGTCATCGGCCTTTGCCACTTTCGGAATGCTCACATGATTTCGAGCCATTTGAGACCGAGAAGAATAGACACGCCCGCTATACACCAGAAGAGCCTGAGCGATACGATGACGAGGATCTCGAGGCTGGCTTTGGCCTTTACAAAGCCGAAAGACAAAACTGCGCGCATGACTTGGTGCGACAGCTTCGAGCACGCGTTGTATCGTCAACGCACGCTGGGAACGTCACCCGCTCCAATGCCGCCAAGAACCAAGGATCCACCCAAGAATCGTCGTGGTCCGACCAGTCTCTCATATCGCAAGGCTCGAGGAGCAGGATGGCATCGTCGTGGGTACCGGGATCATGGATGCATGTGGCTCAACGTCAAGGAAGGTAGCTACGGGTGTGTGAGGGGTGAAGATGTCCTCGAGAACGCAATGCTGGCCTTGTTCGTCAAGAGTGTCATCAGTAGGTCTGAATTTTCTTTTCTCTTCAACTTATTATGGCGTGTGCTCTGTTAATAAATCTGTTCCTAGGTGCTCGGGACAGAAAGTTCCCAAGGGGATGGTACTGTGATCTCTGATTCAGGAAGAAATCACTGATGGCCACGCTAGTGGAGCTTGAGAGACAGGGCGTGCAAGAGCATGAAGTCCTCGTGAGGGATTTACTTTGATGGAGGCGAGACAGTCTACTATAAAGTATTTGACGCCAAGGGGATCCAGCAACCCAGTCACGGCTACATCTACTAAGCTCAAAGGCTGGTACTCCTTCGATAACGAAGCGTTTTGTGGTTTTGCAGCGAGACTCACCAAAGGTAGTTGATACGCCGTTCTGTATCGCTATGAGTAACTTGTCGGGGACGAAAATGTATCTCTATATATTATTAAGACGTGTGGGAGTGTATGTAGCTTGCCTGCAAAGGCTCCCGTGGAGACTAATTAGGGTCATTCTGTGTTGAGTGAAAAGTACCTAGGTATTTCGATTGCGTTAACGGGATGGAATGAATGATTACAGCACCTCTGCCTCTAATAATACGTTGCAGACGCTAGCTTCCTGTATGCGAAAGAATATATACATATCTGCCTAGACACATACGGTTTTGAAGCTACCTCTGCCCTGTCTCTCAGCTGGAGTACGCGATGCCCCAATGCAACGTGCTTGCTGCATGGATCTGCATCAGCTGGAAGAGACGGCCCCACGTGACATGACGTTAGGTGGCAGTGCTTCTACCCAGTGAAAGTCGCATTGGCTGGAGAGCTGTTCGTACTGTACTTGCCACTTGCGCTCAGCTGAAAGATGAAACCCAGTGTAACAAAGGTTGTCTTTGAACAGCTGGCGCGAGTAGTCGCGGGGTCTCCAGGGGTCTCCAGTGGGTTGGGCGTGGCGGTCTCGTCATTCAAGTCCGGAACGTCTGACTTGACCACACTCATCATTCCTCATTTCATTCCCTTCCTTTCATCAGTAAATCAACCAACCCTTTTCCGCCACTGTTTTCCCTGCTTCGATGATCACCGATATCTGAATTCGCCCTCTATCCTACTGAACTCCTGCCAAAGATGCAGCTGACCTCTCTTATCGCCGCAGCCGGTCTCGCGGCTTCTACTGGGGCTCTCCTCCTACCCCCTGAGATCTCCGCTTCCGACAACGACATTATTTCAACCCTCCCTATTCCAGCCGAGACCGATGTCGAGTTTCCCAACATCGCCGATACCCAGAGCTTGGATTTGAAATGCCCTGGTTGCGTTGTCAGTGTCGGTAAAGACGACACTGCCTTCACCAATACTATCCCAAGCCACCTGAAGCTGGACTTCACCATCGAGGCTGCGGAAGGCACGGACAGGCTTTTGCTAAATGGCTTCGAACTGTATCCTAGCCCCCATCCCGAAGACGTTGGGGGTCTGTCCGCTCGTGTTCAAGCCGACATCCCTAACCGACGACCAACTCACTTCAAAGGCATGCCTAACACCGGAAAGGTTCAGTCGCTGGGCTACGGTTTGCAGACTCAATCTGTGCCTACTACTGAGGATGACGCGCTTGAGCTTGTTATGGTTGAACTTCAGATCATCCAGGTTGGCATGGTCTTTGCTGATGGCATCCCGAATGTACAAGTAAAGCTCGTCAAAACACCGTCTGGTAAACTCATGATTGGTGCCATCGATACTATGGACTCCCAGACCTTACAGAAGAGCCCCATGGACAAGCAAGAGGAGTGCACAACCATGCTCTGCAAGTGGAAGGCTATCATCATGCAGAAGATCGCTCAGCTTCGCGCTATGCAAGGTTGTGGAGGTCGCACTGGACACATGTCTGCTGGCATGCGCAAGCCCGCTCACCAGGGTCAACGCCCCTACCACCACGAGCAACACAACAACAGAATGGGTCACCTCTTCCGAAACATCGTCTACCACATTCTCCTCCCCGTTGCGGTTGGTGTCGTGGTAGGTGTCACTGCTAGCATGTAAGTTATCTCAACCATATCCGTATTGGACCTTGCTAATCTAGAACAGCCTCGGAATGATGGTCGGTACATTTATTGTGTTCCTTTGGCGTACCTTTGTTCGCCGCGATAGCTGCCAGCGTCGTAACAAATACGCCCATGGACGTTGCCACAAGGCAGCCCAGCATGATGCTGCCGTTGATGACGAGAAGTCTGGTCTGATGGCCTACCATGAAGATGCCGACATCCCACCTGCCTACGTCGAATCGGGCATCGTGGCTTCGGATGAAAAGAGGCCTGAGAGCGAGGCTTAAGCTGAAAGCCTGGAAATATGGAAACCAACCCAAAGCATAGCTCGTGTCGCCTGAGATACCTGTGGGATGACGGCTATCGCGTGTAACACTTGATTGAGGCGGCAAGATATGCTACGATCGGCGTCAAGAAGTCAATATCTGGGAACTTCTAAAACGGGATAGGAACGGAAAAGGAAGGAAAGAGAGGTTCAACGTGTACAATGTCAAGGTTAACCGGAGCACACTCCTTTTCGCTTCCCCTTTTCTCATGTGTCAAGTATCTAGGCAAATACCCCACGTTCCTTTCAATCGACATCTGTATTTCCCAATGATCATACGTGCCCATATTCCACACATGTCCATTGTGGTATCCGAAGCGACCTGAACCAGGCTCATCCACGGGGTGCGTTCGCAGTAGAGGGGGCTCTAATGTGCATCGTACGAAATGCTCAATACATAAGCTTGTATTTCTATTCGTTGAAGTAACTACATAGAGAAACCTGGGCTTTTCCAGATGGTCACTCATGTGGGACCAACCAACTGTACTCACAGCATGATCTCACGTCTTCGGTAATACTTTTTTCCCCCAATACTTCAGTCACTTCTTGAGATGCCTTACTGGTTCTGTTCATGGAATGGTAAGCCACACTCGTCATGACTATCAATGCCTCGAGATGACGACTGGCGAGGTTTGAAGCTTGAGAAACGTCAAAAGACATCAGGGCATAGGACACTCTGGGAAAATGAGAAAATCTCTGGAGTAAGCTTCTATCAAAATCCACCTGACGGCAAAACCTGCGGTGGGTACGTTTGTCTGTCCTGTCTTGTGACAACGACATAGTCGTCAGGGAGACTGCTTGTCAGAATGGTTGTACTCCGGCAAGTACTTGGGGATTTCGCCCGCACAGCGGCGATGTAGCAAGCTATGTCGCCGATTAAGCAGGCAGTTTGTCATCATCCCACCTGATGAAAAGGGCCAGTGGTGTAGTTGGTAGCACACCCCCCTTCTTTGGATGGTAAGAGGTGGGAAAGATGGCTATGGGTTTAGGGGCGGAGGTGCGGGTTCGATCCCCGCGTGGTCCAAATTCTTTTTTTCTTTTGCAGATATCGTCCGTCTCTTCTCTGTAGACTATCTGCTTGGAGTTGTGATGCAGTACCGCTCAGCCCTCTACGTCAGCAGGGAGGTATGTAGCTTATAAACAGCCATCGCATATGGGTGGGCATATTTGTCATTTCTTCGAGAGAGTCCAGATCCGGTTTTCACAGGAAACGTAAATTTCTAATTCAATTCTTTTCTTTCATGGTAGTGTCTTACGTTAAGGATGCTCCCGCACCGCCTCCTTAGTAATTCCACTGTTTATCAGAGAAGCTCAGCAGATCACGCACACTGTATTGTTATGTATACTTGACTTTTTTTCAACCCTTTCTAATTTCTGCTTTGATGTGCATTCTTACTCAAGTCGTGTATCTATATTGCACTAGAGAATATATCCTACATCTTTAAATTTTTCGATACATGTTCTGCTTGGTCTGCCAGCCAGTCCCAGCATCTCATATTGATAATCTCACGCCACGCGTTATAACACAACCAGAATCTCTAGTCCAGCTGCTGATATCTCCCGAGTTCCATTGTGCGTCTGCCATGGCATGCCTTATCATGTCACGACACTTCTCTGAGTCCTAAGATGATTTCAATGCTACAATTTTCATTCTATTTCTAGTAAGCTAAATAATACAGGCAATTGATACGGAGAAACTTGATTAAATGAATAGCTCATGATACACTACAGCTGACTCCCTGTTTATCAAGCCCGAAGAAAGGAAGTAGCATGCCGGGAACCAAGTTCCAGAGGAGCCGGCTTTCCCGCGGCACCTAAACCCGCCCTATTCCTGACGTGTGGTGTCAAGGTCCAGCTAAAGCAGGCAAACGTCCACACGTAGCCCACAACCCTCTCGAACCTCCGCAGGTGGGCTGAGCGGCACGAGACGGGACCGACCACCTTGGCCCAGTTCCATTGTACGAAATCCTCGAGTGTGATCAGGAGAGGCTGAGTCATGAAGAAAGCCCATTCGCCTTGATCGCGACGGGAGACGATGAATTGGCCCCAGAAGTGGTAAAATGCGCTGAGGGCGAAGACAAAGTACAGTTGAAAATATCGGGAGCCTAGGGAACCTTTCTTCAGACCCAGGAAGCGCGTGAGTTTGATGCTCGGTTCTTGGAAAGCCTACGTGCCAAATGGTCAGCTGCTTGAACTCATGGATAGGCTTTCTGATGAATTACTCTTCGGAACATTTGATGATATGAGACACTGTTTGAAAGTTAGCAAGCTCTTGATGAGTAGGCACGCAAATGTAGGTACTTACCCCCACATCTGGCGAACACTCCAGGCCTCCGTCAACGGACCAAGCATCGACGGCCACTGCCACGGCTCGTCTACGCCGCGACTCACAGTCATGAATCCACCGGCCGATCCCAAAATCAAGATGGACTGGTACAGCCACATGGCGCCGCTCCAAGCGATAGCGACGTCGTAGAGCTTAATCACCTGGGCCGACGTCGAGCTCGCCTGCAACACCCTGCAGAATCCGAGTGTATAGAGCGCAATAGCTCTCAGTATCAGGTGCCTTACTACCCGCAGCGCTTGCATCTCCAGCCATTTCCAGCGGGGGAGGCTTGTCGCCTCTGGGTGGGCAGGGACACCCTTGACTTGCCAGTCCCAGCCGATGCCGCGGACTGTAGACTGCAGAGCCACTGCCCATAGTAGTTTCTGCTTCAAAGACGGGAGGTCTTCGATTGAGACACCACGGCCGCCTGGCTTTGGTCCTAGGTATCGGGGTGGGCTGGCATGGAAAGTGGCGAGCTTAAGTAGGATCACCAGCGGAGCAGCGCCGAAGCAGAAGTCGCCTAAGGGGAGTCCGCTTGTATAGTATGGTCTTTGGAGGAAGAGATAGAAAAGCAGAGAACAGCAGACTATAGTCGAGATCTTGTTGTAACCAAAGAAGCTGCATGTAACCGCCAGGGCGAATGTGGCTGGATGATACCATCTGGGAAGTGGAAGTCGATCATCCAGAGCAGGATAGAAAGACTGCAAAAAAGTATCCAAAACGTCCATGTTGGAGGGAATCATAGGGGAAGAAACTCAAACGCCGCAGCTATGCAAAGGATAAAAAAAACCGGAATCGTCACTGTCCATTATTCTCGAGAACAAGTTCAGGAGCTCATCTTGAGTCCTTATATTATAGACCGTCACACGACCGCATATGACCATATATACGGACAGGCCAGCTCAGGGGACTTGGCGCGGTTTCTATAAGGCTGAAATCGGTCAGCAAACGTGCAGAGAACCATCAATATTCGAGCAGTATATAGAGCTGGCTAGGCAAATTTCCTCACTTGATGGTTTTCAGGACGATCCAGGCCTTGAAGCTGACTAACGCCAAGTGCCGAGCCATCCCCACGCTTCCTTTATTGGCGTATGATGGACGAACCACTTCCTACGGCCCCTTCCGATAGCACGACAGTTCCCAGGGTTTTCGAGTCTGTGCCAGCGATTGTCAACTGGGCTGAACTGGGATACCTAGAGTCAGCCACGTGCCAAGTCCCGCCGTTTATTCCTTCAACCCCAGTATGAGTATGGAACTTTCTTGACGATGTCATACATATATAGCACGCGATTTCTGGCTCTTGGCGGGAAGCACGGGGCGGTCGTCTTTTGGTCGGCCGCAAATGACTACCTACCTACATACCTTACCTACTAAGTAGGTACTGGTTATTGAACTTTTTTTCACATGGAGAACCAGTCTGTGAAAACTACAGGGTGTCGACTGATGACCGATGTTGTCGTCACCGTCAATGCGCCCCAGTATCAAGCAGGAGGCTCGTAGGTATAGAATTTTGTACCGCATTCGCGACTGTTTGCACTGAAAGTCAGCCTTTGTTCTTGGCCTTCTTACTCGATGCGTGTGGATCTGTCACGGGCAGCAACATTGGCAACTCTAGTGATGCTTCCTGAATCGGATTCTACGACCACGTAACAGGAATAGGTATGGGGCTGTCTTCCGAATAGTACCTACACCTTATACTCTGCTCATGGACGATGTGACCAGATCGGATAAATTTGGAACATGGAAAAGGATAGCGTGGGCAATGGACACCCGCTTCTATTTATTAGTGTGAAAAAGTACGTACTACCTTAGGTAGGTTAGGCCCCCATTATGTAGTTAAGTGAGTGCCTACTTACATAGGTAACCGCCTCGTTAGTACAAACTGGCTAGAACAGATTCATTCATTAGGTCCCGTTTCACTCTGGGACTGTCAGTGGATTGCCCCACAGTTGCTCCAGAGCCCAAATACCCCAAAGGGTCGGGCCCATCGCAGCCCCTCCTCCAAGCAACGTCAAAAAGTTTCCTTCTGGAAAGTTGGAACCCGTTCTATTTGGGTCATCAACACGTTGCTTGGCTGCATGAATCCGTTCCTGTCTCCAATACCGTGGCTTGAAGCATGTGGCACAGCATCGCCTATGGTCCACCGCACCTCCACGGCTCCAAATCCTCTCTGCTCTCATGAGTGAGCGGTACCTATCGTTCAAGACAGTTGCCACAAGTATATGGGCTTCTAGGAGTAAGGAATCCAGCAATTCCCTAGCAGGAGTGATTCGCACACGCCTTGTCGTAGTCAACACCACTGCCGCGATAAACTCACTGTGGAACTTGCACAAAATCACTACATACCTACCTAGTGAATGCTGAATAGATAGGGTTTGCACATGGTAACTTCTAGACCAGGTGCTGATGTGCAGCCGTTTGGTTTCGCTTACATACTTTGGGGCTTGGGTAGCGGTATTTGTAATCAGGGGACGAACTCCCCGCGGCGCCCTTCGATGCCTCAGCTACTGTATTCATATTTGATGCTTGATGTGAATGCATTTCAGCTCGCAGTTGTAAAGAGCTTTTATTAGTGCATCTCACTGCGCCTCTCATACTCATTACGCCTGGATATCAACGCTCAGCCAAGTGACGGGGTCCACGGCGTCTCCCATAGCTGCGCGGAAATGGAATATCAGGTGCCTCGCCCAGGCAACGCATACCGGAGCTCGAACGGATGTTGGACCTGTCGACTCCGGCGCAAGAAGTGCGACGAGAACCATCCTGTGTGCGCAACATGTGCTGCGTTACTGATTACCTGCCACTATGGTCAAGAGAAGCCTGAGTGGATGGATGGCGGCGTCCGGCAAGAGGAAATGGCCCTACGGCTCAAGGGCGAGGTCAAGGAAATGGCGAGTCGGCGAATTCGCGGCACGGGGGAGCGTGCATTCGCCCACGCGTCAAGCTCTGACACCTTAGTCGGAGAGAATGCGCATGAAGATGCAAATGTGCTCGAATGTGTGATGAAGCCATGCCCAGAGGCGACAACGACAGGGCTTGAACGCGGGAACAGCTGCAAGCTTGCGGCCAAGGATGTACTCCTCAAGACACCCCTCGGCCGAAGTGACACTGTACTGATAATGTTCTACCTCGAGCATTTCTTCCCATTCCAGTTCCCTCTCTACCACCCCTCGCTTCTCCAAGGAGGGCGGTCATGGATACTGGAGATGATGCTCAGCAGCCCCGTACTACGAGAAATCACCTTGTGCCAGAGCTCATATTTCTTCTCTCTCGTCCAGGAGCCATCCAATGGTGATGTGTTATGGGAGACGGTGCTTGGGCAGACCAGATCTGCCTTTAACGTTCTCAGACAGTCGCTTCAGGTCATCACTGGTTTGGGTATTGCGGGACACTTGCATGGAGCTGTACGAACTCTAGCCAGCATCATGCAGATACAGCGATTCGAGATTTCCGTCTCGAGCTTTAGCAATTGTCAGGCACATCTCAATGCTGCTGTAGCCCTCTTTCAGCAAATGATGAACAGTGCAGATACCGAACAGGGCTTTGGAGGGCCAAGCTTCCAATACAACGCCATCATGAGCCACATCGGACCTTCGTCGCCAGCATTTCTTGATTTACATGGTGTTCAGGTTCCTAGTGCCGAGCAAAGCGCTTTTGCCTTCTCCTCAGCCTTGCTCATTTTCGACGATATCATAGCTGGTGCTTTACTTGGGCGGCAGCCTAAAATATACGAATATCATGCCTGCCTATTAGGAGGAACTGATCCTTGCGTCAACCTTGAGGCTGTTCTTGGGTGTCAAAGCTGGGTGATCATGCAGATCAGCGAAATTGCCGTCCTCGGCTCGTGGAAGCTGGCGTGTGAAGAGGCCGGTGATCTTGACATGATGGAGTTGGTCGGCCGTGCTACAAACATCAAAAACTCACTCGCGTCTTGCATAGCTCAGCTGCAATCCTCTTCCCAAAGCCCTCGATCGCAGCATACTGGCCGTTCGAATGTATTTCAATCCCTATCTTACCATCAATCAAATCTGCACACTTCCCAGGTCCCCTTGGTGACACAAGTCTGGGCACACGCAGCACTTGTCTACCTATATATTATCGTTTCGGGAAAGCAGCCAGCCAATTCTGATGTGCGCTATCACGTTGGTGAGATTCTCGAGATACTAGCGCGCCAGATCCAACCGCCAGCGTTGATACGTTCTATGGCGTGGCCACTATGCATCGCGGGCTGTCTGGC
This sequence comes from Xylariaceae sp. FL0016, assembly GCA_022578815.1. NCBI lineage: Eukaryota > Fungi > Ascomycota > Sordariomycetes > Xylariales > Xylariaceae > Xylariaceae sp. FL0016. Next base: position 57,354 of record MU388752.1, read on the forward strand.
AGAATCGGCGCGAGAAGTCGAGTTTCGCAACTTCGTCGAGAAATTACAGCCGTCCAATTTATTCGGCACCATAAGGAAGGCAATGGAAATCATGGAGATTGCGTGGCATCGAAGAGATGAGAGAGCCGAGGGGAATTGCTACCTGGCCGCCTGTTTCCAAAGCCAAGGGGATCTGGTGTTACTCATTTGACTATCTATCTGCCGGACTTAGATGTTGGATCGATCGAAACCACCCGAGCTGGGGTGAAACGCCTGACACGCAGCTATTGACGCTTACACATCAGAACTTCGCGTAACTCTTGCCCTTTGCGAAGGTAGCATGCCACGGAATCTGGCCCTCGTGAGCGGCCAGCTGCGCGTAGAAGTCGGCATGCGCAGGACCGTCGATTTGCATTCCCTTCAGCTTGCCGTCTTCATAGCGCTCATCGGCGTAGAAGAAACTGAGCACCTATGTCAGTGACAGTTCATCACCGTCTCATCGAGTTCTGGGACACTTACCGATAGCCTTTATCCTTGAATTGCTGATCGGCGACACCAATCCAGTATGCCGAAGACGCTTTGCCCATGCCCAAAGTCACCATCATCGGCGCGGGCAAGACCACAGTGTTGAGAATATTGCCCGTGTAAATGAAGGATTTCTTGGTGTCCTTGGGAAGCGATTCCCAGCCACGAACGGCGAGTTGTGCCGCGGTGTACGCGCTTACGACGTTCACGTTCAGATCAGCTGTGACGCTAGATGTTGGGATGGAAAGGACGTTGTCCTGCTCTGGCGGATTGGTGAGGGTCGCGGCGTTGTAGATGACAACGCTGGGCGGAGCGTTGTATTCAGCTTTGACTGCATCACTACTATTCAGCTATCGCTCGAGATGATGAGAGGAATTTTGGGGAGATATTCCGGTGCTGAGACATTTGCATCAAGTCAGTCCCACGTACCTGCGTCGAACACTGCCTGAATCGAGTCAGGTTGGGCGAAATCCGCCTTGAGGGCGAGGTACCCCTGGGCGTTCTTCTTGCCGTCGCCTTTTCTAGACGCTATGGCGATCTGATAGCCGATGGCAGCAAATTTCTCAGCGACTGAGGTGCCGATACGAGGACCAGCGCCAAGGATGAGGGCGATGGATTTGGCAGCCATAACGTCGACTTTGCAATAACGGTATTGGTATGGGATCGGAATATAGAAAGGTACTGGTCTCTGGTCTCTGGTCTCTGATGATGAGCATGAGATTGGCGAGAAGAAATTTGTCAAGGCCCGGATACCCTTTTACTTACACCAATGGCAGCTTACATGTAGTTGAGTCTTCTCCATTAATAACGAACGTCGGTATGCTTCGCTCTCCTTGAGGGATTTGTCATTGCCGCCCCATCCCGCATTGTCAGGTTTCGAAACATTCTTGTGGTCATCTAGCAAGGTATTGGGTATATTCACTTTATCTCGTCATTATTAAGCAGAGCGTGTCGACCGAATATCACGAAGCTTGTGGTGGGTGGCCTTCCATACCGAACATTTCCAGGTCTTATTAGGTAGGGCATACTCATACTGGTCATGGTGGCCCACATGCCGCGCGGGAGTGGACGCCAAGCCCAGCAAGGGTGCAGGATGCAGGCCCTACTGCGAGCCCCCGCGCGCCATGATGACAGCCCGTGGGTGGTGCCGGCTTACACCATCCATGGCACTAGTTAGTGGTGTGAGGAGGGATGGCTCCCACGTATTGGCGATGGCGTCAGATGGGACCCAATCCGAAGACTATCAAAGACTCGGGCAAAGGGCAAAGGAACTCGTCAACTATTTCTCGCAACACGAACGATATCAATTTGCGAAAAGCGTCCATAGCCCCGCAGGAAAAGCCCTACTATGCAATATACGAGACGAATCCGGCCAGAATATCGTGAGGAGAGTGGTCATCAAGCATGGCCTAGAGCAATCTCATGACGAGGAGATTCAGTCGGAGGTGGACATGATGACTCACCTACTAGGCGCAGAACATATCTGTCAATGAATTCGCCCGCCCGAACCCAGAGGCAGAGATAAATACCAGCCGACGGGCTACCCAAAGGTCTGGGACGGTCCTTACTTCATCATGGAATGTGTGAGCGGCGGAACAGTCGAGGACTGGATCCAGAAGATGCGTAGACAGAAGGACGCGAAGCTGCCTACGGAGGATATGCTATGGATCTGGTTCCTCTGCCGTAAGTCTCTTGGATGCTTCACTGCGAAGGTTTCGAATACATAAAGTAGGAGCTACTACGGACCTTGATCTAGTGATTAGAATGTGCATAGCAATGGCTTACCCGCCCAAAGGCTCTTTTGGTGCTGTACTCAGGACAGAACAAGTCGTACAGGACACGCACCCATCAAGGCTCGCTCATCAGGATATGCATACGGGAAATGTCATGTTTGGGGACTCGGTGAACGATGCGGAACATCGAGGGGCACAAATCCTCAAGGTAACCAATCTCACCTGAAAACAAGAACATATGCAGAGACTAATCGTATCTAACATATCGGGACAGCTGATCCACTTTGGATTTTCGGGTGAGATAATGGATGGCGGCCCGTAAGACCGAGGTTTCTTAGGCACTACCCAATTCCCGAGATCTATAAGTTCGGTCAATAACCTGTGCCTACAATAGATATGCGGCAATCGCGAAGAACATCGCCGACGCAGGCGTGGTGAGTCTTCGCACAATATCTTGAGCGACAACGGAGACCTGACACTTGAACAAGGTGATTTCATCAATAGCCCTCTTGGAGGATTTAGATTGTATACTCGATGTGAGGGATCCGAGCTTTAACAATAGACCGACGGCCAGAATCGACACGGAAGGTGACTTGACCGTTGATGTCCCGATACCAGCGGACACGTCGATGCCATCTGGTCAAGCAGCAGAAGCTGATACCTCGAACGTGGGCGATACCTCCATGGCATCTGCGCCTGCGAACACTTCAACGGTATCTGCGTCGGCTCCTGCAGAGAATTCCACGGTAGCGGCATCTGCATCTGCGCCTGTGGACACTTCGACAGTATCGGCATCTGCGCCTGCATCGGCAGACAAGTCAAAGGCGTGCAGCACTGCTCGAGACGATACAGCCATGCAGGACCATACAGCCATGCAGGGTGTATCGATGGCCCCCAACACTGTGGAAATAGATACATCCAAGCAACCTACAGCGACGGACAACAAGGACCCCAATGCTCAAGAAGACACAGCCATGCAGGATGTATCGATGGCCTCTAATACTACGAAAATGGATACATCTATACAACCCACAGCGACGAGCAACGAGGACTCCAATGCTCATCCGTACCTACTTACTTGTGCATCTCATGACTTTAGAGCTCTGCCTCTATCTAAAGAGTTCGAACTGCTGGTATGTAGGTGTATGGCAGTGGATCTCAACCGCGTCCCATCGCTGCAAGAGATAGTAGATGCTTGCCTCTCGCATATCGCGTCCATTGGGGATGCACAGGCTCTGATGAGTCAAATGAATGACATGGTCAGTCAGCCATCCTACCATTTCTTCCTTCTCCTCCCTACGGTATCTTTGTTCGAATGCCAACTTACTTATCTCATGGCCTGGCAGGTCCTCTCTGCACAGTCGTCAGGATCACAGGATGTTGTAGTTGACGTGTTGGCGGAACCGGCGGGCGAGGAAGTGAAGGACGACGATCCGAAAGATTTGGATTATGAATATGTATCACCTAGTTCCAATGATGATTGATGTAAAGGCAAGGGGAATTGAAGTTGAACGCAAAGCAACTCGAGAAAAGACGTCTCACGCAGAATGAGATTACGTCGAAGAATGAGGTCATGCGATGTACAAAAAAGAGGGCAAGAACCATGTTTCAATCCTCCCAGCAGTTCATTCCCACAAGAATGGATACGTCCAAGAATATGAGCAAAGGCTGGCAGGTAATAGGCGAGCCCTTGTCTAAGCTCTGAATCCGCGTGTGACCAAGAAACGAGGAAAGTCGCGAGTAATCAGGTAAATTTGAATCGGAGAGTGACGAGCATGCAAGTTCCGACAGTGAATGGACATGCCCACGGTCACTGTCGCAAGCTGTCGAGTACGTTTCTGGGACTATTCGCGGTGAACCTAAGGAACCAGTCAAGGAATGTGAACAAGTGTCAAGGCTGTTACCACTATCCTTTGACTCGACTCGACTCGATGTGCTTATGGCGAGGGTCTAATGCCCAGTCCATCCCGGGGCCCAGCAACGCTCGTCAGAACTGAAATAATATCTTATTCGGGCTAGATTAAATTGATAGGACAGAAATAAGTCATGGGTCAAATCTCCAGACCTTCCTCACAGGGGAACACCTCGTCGTTATTCTCCTCAAGAGCGTTGATAATCAACCGCCAGACACTCTTGTCCCACATCAAGCCAGCGTGGCCGACCTTGTCATCAGGACAAGTATCCTGCACATAGACGTTGTTCACCCCCGCCTCATCAATCATGCTGACGTCCGGCGAGACCAGGGTGTCGGACCGCGACATGATCACCGTGACGTCGTTCCCGTCCTGGGCAATCTTCGGCGCGCGCGCGAAGGCGTCGGTGATCGCCCCGCCCGGCATCATGTCCTCGCACGCCGGGCAGGCGATCAGCGCCGCGAACGGCTTCGCCAGCCGCCGCGTGACGTCGCCGCCGACGTACCACAGGTCCGAGAACCCGTAGTAGTCCGCGCCATGGACCGCCGGCCCCAGCGCCACCACGCGCCCGACCATGTCCGCGATCCCGTCCTGCGTCATCGGCACGTAGAGCGCCTGGACGCCGCCCTCGGAGTGGCCCACCAGGTCGACGCGGTCGGCGCCCGTCCGGTCGCGCACCGCGCGCACAAAGGCCGCGATGTCCGCCGCCGACCCCGCCATGTCCCGCAGCCCGCCGATCCAGCTCGGGAGCGCCTAGGCGCCGTACGTCTGAGAGAAGGTGCAGTAGCCGCGCGCGTTGAGCGCCTTCTGCAGCAGGTTGAGGTCGACGTCGCGGTTCGCCGAGAGCCCGTGCAGCACCACCACCGGGTTGCGCTCCGAGGCGCAGTCGAAGTCGTTGTCCGGCGCGCCGTACAGCTCGCTCAGCGCCAGCGCGTCCGGGATCGGGATGTCGGAGAGGAGCGGGAAGCCCCGGGCGCTCAGGGTGCTTGTGCTAGAGGCAGAAGAGCTGGGGCTCGGGAGCGCGGTCGCGCCGAGCGAGTAGAGGACTTGGGCCACGAGGACAGCCGTGAGTTTGCGGGAGACTGTCATCGTGGATTCCGGGGGGGGGGGGATGAGCGACAAGATAGATATCTAACAAATGGTTGTTGACCAGAATGAAATGCCAAGTAGTTTCCCTCAACGGCAGACCGGACTCTTATATCTGTATGAAATACCCAACTCGCCACAGAGTAACACCTTCCTCAGTCAGGTGGGAGACTGGAGGTCTCACTGTTCGGTGGCGCCGTCATGGGAGAAACAACGTTGGCTACACGACCAACTTCATAAATGAGGACTGAACAGGGATGAGTCTATTGTCTGCGCTCGGAAAGTCACCGACTTCGTACCGTATCCTGTCGCTAGAAACTTTCTACCCACTTGGTGCAAGTAGAATCCCAGAGAGTAACTTTCCAGTCTCGCTCAAGAGTGTAATGTGAGCCGCGACGTTGGCCCCCGGCGGCGCGTTAAACTTCCAATCAGCAGCACTGCTGCGCCCCTGCAGTGGAAGATCGCGTGCAGGATTCGCTCAATGTAACCCAACGGTGACCTGTCAGGGGTGTCGCCCCCAGTGATCATCAATGTCCCTTGCAGCTGTCAGCTTCTCGTACGAACGTGACGTACGGTCGCGCTTTGCCCGGGAACTACAAAGCCTCAAAAGCACGTAACGTTTTACGCAGGTGGCCAAATTGTAGCTCGAGGCGGTTTATATCATCTGCGCGAGGGATAGCAGTGTCATCATAGCAGTATCAAGATAGTAGTAACACATGTCACAGTCGTTCGACACCAGCAGCCGTGGCAGTATATGTGCCTGGGTGCAAACTACAGTGCACGCTCGATCCCGTCCATGCAAGGGACTAACAAGCCTGCTCCCATCCGGCATGCCTCTGCCTTTCCCTGAGCAACGTGTTACTCGGGCATTTGCTGGAGTGGGTGTAAGCAAGATAGAGAGCCGCTGAGCTTCTCGCCGCCAGGTCTCTTACCCGGGCTCAAATGCTTTAAAACGAACACAAAGAATAAAACTGCAGTTGAGTAGTCAAGTAGTCTATACAGTAGTCGTAGATTTCCAAAACGCCGCCACCATGGCTGTCTTAGAACACCATAAACGCCAATACTCAAGCACAATACCATGCGTTCAGCAAAACCCGGCTAATGGTACAACTTGAAACAGCATATTTCTTACGAAGACCCTTTAGAGCCACCCGTGACCTTGTCAACGAACCCATTCGCTTTATCTTTGACCCAATTTAAGGCATTGTCGAGGGTGTCCTGCACCTTGTCCCACCATGAACCACCGCTCTTTCCCTTGTCTGCTGGCTTCTCCGGTTCTGATGGCCGTTCAGGCGTCTCCTCGACCGGACTGACTCCCGCTGAAGGAGCGACCGCAGCTGTCGTCGTCTTGGCGGTTGCCGTGAGCTCGATGGGTAGAATCGACATCATACCCGTTGCGGAAGGCTCTACTGTCGAGATTGGCACTGGATCCTCCGCCTCCTCGAAAACTGTGTCAGGATCGTGCAGACCGACAACCTTGAGTGGAAGGCGCAATGTTCCATTGTTCGGCACCGGTTCCATGCCGATAGAGTCACAGAGTATATTGTACACATTGATGTTTTCTGCGCTTGGATTAGTATCACTGATCGAGAATTCACCTCTTGTGGACTTACGGAATGTCTCCACTTTGCTGTGAGGCTGATGAGGAAAGGCTGGTCCTCGAGCAACGAAGATGGCACGCATCAAGGGATGCTCGTGGTCGTAACCATGTAAGCCGCGTGGATGATATACCTTTCCCTGGGCCTTGGCCTCCGCGATATCGAATTCGGCTTTCTCCACAATGGCCCAACCGGTCTTCGGGATAATCCATAACGGCGCGATACGGTCATTGGTATGAAAGTGGTAGCGCTCTGGCATGTCTTTGTCCTTGAGATATACCTCGAAATTGGGGTTTGACCTCCCCTTTTCGGCGGCTTGTTCGTAAAGCTCTTGCAAGTACTCTGGTTTCTTGGGCCGAACGCCGACAAGTGGCCATCCATCGAGATGATCTACTTTGTCCAAGTCTATCAAGTCCTCCACCTGTATCATTCGGCTAACATCAGTGGTGGCCATACCGTGGTCCGAAACGATGATGACATTCACGATATCAGTTAAGTTCCTCTCTTCTAAGCCGTGGAAGATCTGATCGAGCATTGTGTCAACTTCGCTGATTGTCGATCGTATTTCCGTGCTGTTAGGTCCGAACTTATGCCCGACGGCATCTACGTTGGGAACGTAGGCCGCGATGATCTGTGGACGGATCTCGTCGGGATTGGCATCTGGGTCTTCCAGACCTGGCTTGTCTAAAAACTCAAGCACTCTGTTGGCTTTTTTGGGGAGTTTCTCCTTGCCATTGTATTCATCGAGAAAACTCGGTTCAATTCCGCCAATGTGGGCCTCGCTTCCTGGCCACATATGAATCGCCGTTCTTACTCCTTGCTCTTCTGCAGTGACCCAAAAGGGCTCTCCGCCCCACCATTTGGGAGTCATGCTTCTGTCGGGATCAGTGTAATAGAATTCCTCCTCCAGAGCAGGGTCCCAGAATGTGTTTCCCACAACGCCGTGGGCTTCAGGATATAAGCCAGTTGCAAGTGTGTAGTGATTCTGGATTCAGCTGTTAGCAGGCGACGAGCTGTGCCCACTGACATCGAGACTTACCGGAAATGTGACAGATGGGAAGGAAGGGTTCATGAACAGAGGCGAAACGCCTTCCTTGATGAACGCGCTGAGCCTTGGTGTGAGGCCGCGATTCAAAAAGTCGGCCCTGAACCCATCTAAACTGATGATAAGGGTAGTCGGAGCGAACAGTGCGGTGCCGTTGCTTACGATTTGCGCCGTTGTGCGTTTCTTGGGCAGCGACAGCTTCCATGCGACAAGTATTAGGAATGCGAAACCGACGGCGATGGTTGTATGTATGAATAACCATTTCCTCCATTGACGCTTCTTGGCAGACTTCTCGTTTGAAACTTGCAGCAGATGGCGGCGATCGAGCTCGTCGCTGTCTTCTCTGTCGCTGCTATCGCCAGTAGAGCTCCCTTCGCGCATTCGGCCTCCCTCCATCTCGTACATGAGCTCCCCATCCTCGCCATCGCGGGCTTCTTTCATAAGGCGGTCCCTCTTCGACTTGCGTCTATTGCGCCGGTTGCGCCTCTTTTCCTCGTACGGATCGTCGACAGAGCTTCTATTATCGTCGGTTGGGCTTCTCGATCGTCCTCGAGCATAACCCCGGAACATTTCGAGTGGGTTGGGCAGGGCAAGGTTGCTCCCTCTTCGCTGCAGATTACTGCCCCTTCGCTCTCTTTCTTGTTGTGCTCGCGAGTCGGTGACGAGCTTATCCATCTCTTCCTCTTCCATAAGGACCATGCGGTCTCGCGCGCGCAGCTCTCGGCTGTTTCGAGCAGCGGCTAAGACTTCATCGTCCTCGCTGTCGGTGTCTTGTTCGCTTCTGCTGTGTAGGGATATGGCGTCGTCATCGTATGAGACAGGAGATAGCAGGGATCCATCGCGGTCGACGGCAGTGTTTAGCGGTTGGAGAGACATCCTGACAGATGTCTCGAGACTCTGCAATGTCCGGATAGGATCACGCGCATCGCAGGCGCTGGAGATGACTGGTCACACACAATGAAGCCAAGGGCGATGGACTATTGGCTTCAAAACAGAAAAGATGAAGTCGTACAGATGTTGGGTCATATGAATGGGAGAGTCATATAAGCGATCCTATGATTCCCGGGTCAGCCACATAGGTATGGATTATTCTGTTGCAAACACCCCGACGCGAGACAAAGCCAAAGAGGGTCGCTCACTGATGCAGGTGCGACCTTCAGGGGTCCGCTATCCACCCCTCTCACTGTGGAGTTTGGTCTAGGCACAGCTGAAAGGCCTGAAGAAGGTCCATCCTAGGCCCCAAATGACAAGGTATTTGGGTACATTTATTGAACCCTGCACACGGCGATTCGCGGGGTACCTACATGGCTCAAGATACATGTAACTGAAGATCAACTCTTAGGCTACCTACCGAAATAATTCAACGCAAGCGACAATAACAACCACAATGGTTTGATCAACCACTATTGGCAGACGACTCTAGAGGCATTTCCACCACCATTTACCCTAATGGATGTGCTTATACGTGTGCGTCTCTCAATTGAGACGAGTGTCAAAGGACCAGCATACCTTGATAGTTGAAGAGAGCCTCCAAGTGCGCAGGACAACTTAGATATGGGTACCGAAGGTTGCCCCTGAAATAGCTGAGCCATTACTAGGTCTGATTAGGTGACCTAAGGTCATTGAGCACATTGGTTCCTTTGAATCCGCCATCCTCAGGTAGGTATCCAGGGAGTTCCTAGTTGGTATTTGGGTTTCAACTGGCTAGGCATAGGTTCCTTGAGTGATGGACCACCTGGGATGCATATTTCATAGTGGCCGTCAACCTCTAACACTCTACCTCAGCCAAGGCTGAACCGCTGTCATAGACCTTTCAGTGCTTTGAGCAGTGATCTGATATGAGCTGCCTGCTCTAAGAGGGCCCAAAAAGGCCTCTCTAGTTGTCCTTGCAAATCCGAATCTAGTCGGTGTAGTCAATAAGGGTACTTGTACCTGCTGTCCTCGCCAATTCCTGAACTGGTCTTTTCCCTATGATCGCCAGTCAGATACCCATTATTCCATTATGGTTTCCTGTTATGTCTATCACAGAAAACGTCCAAGCCGAGATAGTTTCCCCGCAACGCCGGCAGCATGCGTTCTGACCTGATAGTCCACGCCTGTGCCCCTTTTGACAATGATAACCATGTCTCCCACTTCCGAAGATCAGAAGCTGCCGGTATGTGGACTCTTAAGATTTGAATGTCAGCAGCTTACGTCCTTGACTTTTTGCGACAGAGGAGTCTGAGAATATGGTAAACTCACTTGGCAGCATATTTTCGAATATCATCCTCTGTCACCCCCCACCTGTAGAGCTCGCGTGTCTCAATATTAGCGATACTCTGAAAGTGGCCAGAACGAATATCTCGATAGATTTCGACGCCGGGCTCGGTACCTAATTTCTATAGTGCAAAGGGCAGGGTAGCTTGCAGGCACCTGTATGTAACGCCTTGGGCGCGTTGAGATCCTTTGAAGAGATACCCAGCCATGCACTGGAGTCACTCTGCTATGAGGTTGATACTGGTACACACAGCGTGGGAAACTATCATGCAGTGACCGTGGCACTTGGCATATTCCACTACTTTCAGTCAGTGGTAGTGTCTTTGCAAGTATTTAATATTAAGATCCTCAAACAACCAAATGTACATTATAAAAAGCAGATCGTCATTCATCATTTCCGTAACGCTCACACTCTAGATTAGACAAGATGCCTGGTCCATCCCTCACCAAGGTCCTTGCTATGGATCGTATCTGTACGTCGTGATGTCATGAACTAGTGGGCAACGAAATATAAAAGATTCCAAGATAAATTTGCCCCCCAAAAATGTCTCAAAGCTTCAGATAGCAGAGTTATTTCTGGTTGTAACGCCAGATGATAGAGGTCGGTGGTCCCGCTCTTTTCTTCCCTTTTCGAGTCCCCATCAGCGATAGTAGCGGGGAGTCCGGTCGTAGACGACCTCGCGCTCGACGATGCGTTCGTTGTCTTCTTTATCCCAGGGAATAGCTTTGCGTTCGGAGCGTCGCCTCTCCCATGATTCTCGGTACTCGCGTTCCCACTCAAGCTCCTTAGCTCGGCGTCTACGTGCTCGTCGGATCTCATCAGATATGTTAACCAGTTCAAGAACATCTTCCTATTTAACATGTAAGCAATACTCTTCTGCAGTAAGTAGAGGGCGTAATGAAGGACTTACGTATCGAAGATATTGCATTACGTAGAAGAAGAACTCGGTTTCTTCATAATCGTAACCCATACGCTCAACCGCTTCGCGAACCACCAAATCTTTTGTGATCTCGGTCCACATCTCGTTACGTTTCTTAGGTGGTGGTTTGTTGTCATCCCGAATAGTGATTCTACGGTCTGTGATCTCCTCAACCTCCGTCTCGCGGTCGCGACTTTTGCCGCGGCCGTCGTAAATCTGCACACTAAGCCGCTCCCTCTCACGCGATGATTCGCGTTCCCGAGCTGGCTCACTGACATTTGTGGCACTGGAGCTGACGAGAGTCCCGTCACGCTCAGGGAGAAACTTGGCTCGCCGGACGCCGTTGTAACGTTGCCAGCTGACCTCAGCACCACCACCGCCTACGCCATCCATCTTCACTCGCTCCGTTCCCGGAGGTACATCCACAATCGTCCAATCTTTTGTCGCACCATTCCAAGCCTCGCCCATGCGCCCACGAGAATCAATCTTGCTCGTGATGTATTCACCTTCGTCTTCCCAGTCGGGTCTAGGTGCTACAGAGTGAGCCCGTCGGTGAGTGTCACTGATGCGAAGCTGATCGCGGCTTTTCTCGATAACGAGATCGTCTTCGTGGAAGGACGACCGTTGCCTACGAGGACGGGGACGCTCACGAGGGCGGGATCGAGAACGTGTTCGCTCACGAATATCGATATCCATATCGCGGTGAGACCCATGAATATCAATGTCAATTTCCCGGTCTCTTGTCCGCGATGGTGCCGGCCTTGGTGGAGGAGGCGGACTGGGTGGTTTCACCCTTTCGATGCCTAAATTAAAGATGTTAGCTGGAATGTGTTCGTAATGTTCAATTGCCGAAGCGTGACTGACCATGATCAATATCCCTATAATGTGTGATAACTTCCCGCTCAATGGTAGGGCCACGAATGACTGGCGGTGGTGGTGGAGGTGGTGAGGGGGACGGGCTTGGTGATGGGATTCGCTCTCTTTCTCGCTCGCGCTCAATCCGTAGACTGATCATTTCGCGGTCTCGATCCGACGATGGGGAGCGTTCCCGACGTCGTTCGACGATGCGAGACTCCACGCGTACAGGCGGAGGAGGGGATGGTGATCGCTCGACATATCTTGGTCGCCGCTCCATTGGCATCGGAGGCAGTGAGGGCTCTCTCTCCCGCTCTCGCTCGATGAATCGTTCCCGATACCTCACTGGACTTGGGCTGCGAGGTCGCCGGCGATCGACAGTCTCAATCTCTCTTTGACGCAGAACTAGAGGACCAGCCTCGGTACGTCTTGGCTCATCTCGTAGAAATGCCGGCGTACGATCCTCACGCTCTCTTTCTCGAATTTTGACGTCTACATCCAGATCATCGTACTCTCGCACTGGTGCACGACTTCGCGGGGGTGAGCTACGACGCTCCCGTCTTTCGATTACTTCGACGTCATCGTAGTGGCTAGGCGGGGGTGGCCTCCGAGGGGGGTAGTCTCCCCGGTCGCTGAATTCGCTGCGACTACTTCTATAAGCCATGATAGGACCCTAAGGATTACAAAATCTAGGATTGCAAAATCTAGCTTTCGTCTCGTTTGAGTAGCTTTCAAGTAGGTGAGCCTCAGGGACACGAGGAACAGAAAAGCGGTCAATTTCAGTTTGCAAGCGACACAAACGGTGTCGCGCTTATAGCGGGGTTGGTAAAGCAAGTGACAGGCTGAGGGGAAGCGACAACACTAGAATAGCGTGATGCGGCCCGTCGGTTTGGAAACTCAGCGGCGCCTGGAAAGTCAATTCCAAGGCGTGAGGAAAAAAGTAAGGATGGTTGGTTAGGATCTAGGGAGGATGAAGCAGGCTGTATGAGGAGTAGTGAGAAGAAAAGGTTCGAGTCGCTTCTTCAATTTGGAACGAGTTGGCGAGTGGATAGAGGAGGGCCATGAGATTAGCACGGGTTGCGGGATAACTCAACGAGGAACAACCGGGGTCGCGTGTTGGGTGTCAAGCGTCAAGTAACGTCCAGACACAGATTCGCAGGTCGGCTACTACATACTATCACTACTACTGGCTAGGCAGGCTGCCAGACTTTCCAGTTTCCCAGCTCTGCCCGCACGACTGAAGACGGGAATGGATGCCAGATCTGACACCAACTAACAAAGCAACCTTCGTCATCCCACAGCACCTGGTAGCAGGGGGGCGTACAGGAGCTATCCTGGCAGGCCTGGGACGGGCCTCACAAGGCAACCAACAAGAGGGGCTGGCTTGGGCTCGCCGTGGTTGGAATCAAGGCACTGCGAGCTTGGTGGACAGATCCCACCCTGTGCATGGCCTGCCCCGCGGGTGTAGGCAAGGAAGGCAGCGGGAGGCGGCGGAAATTCCAGGATAAAGTCAAGGCACGAGCTACACACGAACAGACACGAAGTAACCTGTGTCGGAGAGTTTCGCATATCCTCAACTGCTACTGTGAGTACGATGGTTCTGAGGCATGACACTGATGGGCGCATTTAGCTACTGCTATAAGAGACAGCATATGATGAAGAGGCGGGCCGGGGCTGTCGCTTGACTCTCTCGCGTGAAGTCGTGGACCAGCAGCCGCTTGGCTAACTGGCAAGATTGGTCGCGCAGCTGTTGGGGCTGAGCGTGAGATGCGCCTCCAGAGTGTTCCCGTGAGACTCTCTGCAGGACTGAATGTCGGTCTGGTGCAGGCTGTAGGCAGAACACACAGAACCGTGGTTGGGCACATGTGTAGATAGAGTCATGGAAGCTGACGGAGACGCTGTTCAGCTTGCAATTGGCAGGAACGGTTTCCACACCGAAACTGGGGGAATAGCGAGAGGATCGAATACATCATCCCACGGATTGATTGACGCTTCTCGACAGTCTGCTTTTCGAAACTGGCCAAGTCTGGAAAGCGTGGAGGGCTCGGGGGAAAGCCCGTGACGCTGACGCAATTGTGCATCGCTGGGTACGAGCACGGGCCACATATCGCATGCGTATCTGCTACAGGTCACAGGTTGAGGCTTATGTCACCTCTTGCGTTCTCAAATCGTGACTTCCACATACTCCTCATAGTAGGCAAATACGGGACATGGTCGTGTCTCGCCGGTAGTGAAACACATGATGGAAATCTCGCATCTGAATGATTGAATTTGAGCGTTATGTTGACGTCTCGCCGAGCAGGCAAAACCCTACAGCGGGATTTACCGCATGCTCCTTGCCGCGCAGTCCTCCACGCCTTGTGCCTTAGCAACAGGGATGGACCTTTGCCGCCCAGGCTTGCCAGGTTCCTTTGAAGCCCGACCTAGCCATCCCAACGTCGTTATGTTTTACCAACCTCCTGCAATCTCTATGTTTGCCGATGCTGCTGAAGATGACTTTCGCTATGGGCCAGGCAATGAAGGGGTGCTATGTGCTGGTCACCCTCGAAGCTCCGATTCATATCACGCCCAAAGGCTCGGCGTAAGAGGTAATCATTGTGTTGTGACCACACGGGAATAACGTCGAAAATGCAAGATTGAGTTGTAAGGTCCCTAAAGAAGTGTGTTGATCGAGACGAGGGAGCTGCTGGGCTCTCAACAGCCGGTGTAAGCCAATGGGGCTCCTTTCACGTTCGGGCATGGCTGGCAGACACTTCGTTTGCCTAAACATTGTGACTTACATTAGTCTTTGAAGGTTTTTGCGTGTGTCTATGATCAAGGTAAAGACACGGTACAGATACACTGCAGCCAAGGTCGATTAATTGAAAACTGGAGACTGAGCACCCATTTATTCATAAAGAAGACGCCTCCCCAACAGGTATGTATTCTGTATTCTCCATCTCAAAAGTATCACGTATTTCGACCATGCATACTGTAGTATGCGAACGAACCATACCTCACAGTGAAGCGTGCTCATTGATTTGCTCGGATAGATCCGCCTCCAGAACGCCAGTGATGTTGGAAATTACCGAGTATCTTCAACCTTCGCCCAAACCAACGCCATTCCCATGCTTCATTCCTGGTCGTCCATCATAATCCTATACTATGCCACTATTACGCCGTGTGGAAAAGTCACTTTACGACGGGTCCATGGCTCAAGTATCGCCAACCTGTCGCTTTCGAGCCTCTTCAAATTGCAATCGTTGAAGCTCTTCCAGCTGTTCCATACTCATACCACTGTCTTCAAACTTATTACCCCTGCGTTCTCGTACCTAGAGTACGACGTCAGTATGGCTGAAGGAAAATCCGGTCTCGCTTCAGAGGCTTACCTTTTGTGTCTCTTTGTGCTGTTGTGCCGCCTCAAGTACAGCCGGAACATAATCGGCGAACCCCAGGGTATCTAGCGCCTTCGTGATGTGATCGCATGCGATAGTCTTTTTGGCTTCCTTCTCTGATATCTCGTTGGCCTCCGAGGATATGAGAGTAATAAACTCTACGCAGCATTCTATAAGCAGATCCCGGGCCTCCTTGGAAAACGAAACACCTTTGGAAGGTGGCAGGATCTCGGTGACAATCTTTTGAACGGTAGCTAGAACAAGATCAATGTTAATAATAGAGAAGCTGGTGAAGGGGGAGTCGGCTTACCTTTGGGGAGGGACAAGTCATCGTTGCCTATATACACGTTGCTGTCAGTGCGGATCTCAAGAACTCGAGACTAAGAATCATTAATAAAGACGAAGAGACAGGCAAAGGGTGCAGAACCTGAGCCGTCAACAGAGGCCCAGAGTTTGGATGTCTTAGACGACGGCATGTCCGCGGTATGCTGCAGGGGAAAACTTTACTTTCCCTGAGCCCCATGTCAACAAGGCAATGATTCGCAAATGTACGCATGGAATGGGCTGGTTGTATGCAAGGCAGCCTCACTATTGCATGAGTGAAGGTACGAGTGCTCATGGGCGATGGTGAATGGGATTGTGATTCATCCATTATGAAAATGAATGGACCTCAGGGAATGATCTATAGTGGACGCAGCTATGACCAGACGATTCATGTTTACCTCCAGATTTCCTAGACACTCATCTCACTTCACATGAATCTATACATCCATGGCTGAAATGCTGGGGCTTGCAGTTTGAGGTAGTAGAGATAGCAGGTATGAATACAAACGGGAATTTCATAGATATCAGATAAGGCATGCTGGAAGCAGACAATCACCTTGAGGAAGGGGGAACAGGCTATCAGAAAAAGAACAAAACGTACCTCCTGTCTCGTAGTCGGACATGATGGGCAAGGCTGATGAGTATCTCAAAAGACTGGTACTGAGATAGGCTTTGTGCTGAGGCTCAGGCTTCCGAAGCGTTGATCAGAATCAAGACGAGGAGACAAGCATGAACATCGGGCTGAAATGGACTTCAAGGTCACAGATATAGGTAACTTGGAGGGGCAGTCAGCTCCTTCGGGGTGAAAGTTCAGGTTCAGAGGAATTAAAGGTGTTTATGTACAAAGGTGGCGGAACCAAAGCATGAGGCTACTTTAAGCCGCGCTAGATGGAGAAAGACCTAGATGGCATGCAGCTGGCCTTTTGTTCTTCTGTGGCTGAAGCTTCCCAAATGCAGCCTAGCGTGCTGATGATTATCCCACTATCTGTGTGGCGCAGCCAGCAGTGATGACCCACCTTGCAGCTCAGAGGTATGTTCGAAACATTTTTTTCTCTGTTCTTCGCAAACTCTTTTCCATTTCCGAAAGCACCCACAATGTGCAGCAAGAAACCTTCAAGACCACTCCCGGAGCATCATTTAGGCATGCAAACGGATTATGCTCCATAGTGCAATCTCGCATAGCTCGTATCCCGGCACTCGTTGCACATTTGTTTCTTGCAAGCATGCGCGGAGCTGGAAAACATTGCAAAAGCAGACTGGGCCAGTGAACATACTTTGCCTTCAAGGCTCTCTTGTTATTGGAATCTGTCTGCTACCCCTCTGCTCTAGCAAAGCACAGCTTCGCTCCAAAAGGTATATATTCCCCCATTTTCCCCCTACCATCAAATGATGAGCATGTTGTCGCCCCAGTCTTACTATGCCTCCGACAAGGGCAACATGGTGATCGACACGTCTAAGCCAAATGACATATCTGAATCTTGATATCATTCGCAATTTTTATGCTACAATTCTTCTGATCATTTGCTAACATAAGAATCGTAGTTTTAGGAAACCTTCTTAGACGCCAGAGCTCTAGAAACCAGTCTACCATCTTCCGGATGCATGACGTTCAATAGCCAACATTTTTTCACCAAGTATCGATGCCGCGCCAGTATACGATTATATGTTTTTTAGCATTAAGCCCTAAAGCTGCAATACGGGTCGGACAGGCTACTGTTCATGACTGCTTGCGTTAAGGCCACATGACTAGTAAAAACCCACAAACACAGTCTGGCAGAACTTTTTCAAGTTAAGGTACGACTTCATTACGATGAATTTCCTTAATTGCTTATGATGACTGTGCTGTACCTGAAACACTATGTAGAAATCTCATAACGTCTTTTCATCTTTCGCCTGAAGCTTCATCCTGTTCGCCCTGTGTTCAGATAGCAGATGTAAACGCCTATGCTGACTCCTGAATAGCCCATCTGACGGTATTCCTATTTGTTTTGAAAATCTACAAGCTCGGCCGCATTCCATCTGTGCGTGTGTCAGTGGCGATGTGTCTAAAACGGTCTCGTAATGCTCATACCTGTAATGTTTTCCACTATGGTCTTTTGGCGCAGCGATGGCAAGTTTAGCGATGACAGTACCGGGCTGGTCTGGGTTGAGCAAGCGCCCAGATTCATGTTCCTCGATGAAGCTTGCGTGAATGTCCGGCGCCATGCCCTTTTGGCCTTCTTCTCGAATCTGCTTCTGCATTGCCGTATCAACTTTACCGGGCGAGATTGCAACAGCGATAATGGATGGCTCTTCGACGGCTAAATGGGAACAGAGGTGATTCAAAGCTGCTTTGGAGGTTCCGTATGCTCCCCAACCCGCATATGCGCCTGTTGCAGCACCGGATGAAACGAATATGACTCGGCCCCTGCTTCTACGTAGCTCCGTGATAGCTTCTTTCACCTGCCAACCATTAGTATATGCTTGGGTCTGTCTTCCCAGTATCAACAAATACCTACCAAGCCTACAGCACTGAATACGTTGGTATCATAGGCACGGCGCCATTCTTCCGGATCTGAATCAAAGATTTTGGTAATGGGCGAAAGCGTGCCATGGTTAATGACTAGGCCATCAATCTGGCCAAACGATTTCAGAGCTGCATTAATTATTTTGGGTGCTACCTACATAGAGTTGTCATTAGTCTGAAACATCTACGAAATAGACTGCGGATTATACATACGCTGAAGTCGGACAGATCGGCTGCCATGTAATCAACTGATGAAGGATTCTGCGACTTGAAAGTCTCCATGTCACTCTCAGTTCTAGCCACAAGAAACACCTTGTGTGATTCCCGCAGTAGGACCTGGGCCACGCTCAGGCCTAGGCCACGGCTGGCTCCTGTGACAATGTAAACTTTCGAGGTCATTATGTCTGGTTGGCTGGTACTAAGTTGCGACGAAAGTAAGGGAGTTTTGTTCGTTGCGATGGCATCTGGTGAAACGCTCAACATACTCATGCCTTGAAAAGTGCGAGTTTGCACCTCGCTATCTTATCGGAGCTGCGCGAGCCTTGGTGGGGTGAGGGAGGGGGGCAATTGACGTATAGGCACCCAATGTAAATCGTGATAGCTTAAGTAACGATGTGAACAACTCGTCAGAAGGTAGGAAGGTAGCAAATTTTGGCTCTTGTTAACCCATTGTTCATACTGGGGCATGAACCAAACTGACTACATACTGGTATCGCAGCTCAAATCTTTGGTCATCTATACTAGAATTCATCACCATGGCATCTACTGTAATCCTTGGATCTGGCATCATTGGGGCCTCAACCGCTTTCTACCTCTTAAAGCACCAGCCAGGCTCTAGCATCCACCTGGTTGAGCCGAGTCCGGAGCTCTTCGCGTCGGCATCGGGGTACGCCGGTGGGTTCTTGGCCAAAGACTGGTTTGGTGCCCCGGCGGCGGAGCTGGGTGCCTTGAGCTTCGACGAGCACCGGAAGCTTGCTGAGAAGCGAGATGGGGGCCAGCTATGGGGCTATAGCCAGAGCACATCGATCAGCCTTGTTACGGCAAGAAGGGAGAATAAGGCTGTGGATATCTGGTGTCACCAAGGCGCGAGCAGGGCGGAGGCTGCAAGCGGTAGAAACTCTACGGGTATTGCGCCGGCATGGCTAAGACGAGTGACGGGCGATGAGGTTGAGGTCACGGGAGAGGAAGGCAATACGGCACAAGTGTGAGTAGCTGGTATTTGTTCTTCTATCGTCTGTCTTTAGTTTGACGATCGCGTACACACTGATACTATACATCAACAGAGATCCTCTCCAACTGTCGCAGTTTCTACTTCAGAAATGCCTCGATGCTGGCGTCCACCTCCACCATCCAGCCAAGGCAATTTCCATCCAGACCGACGTGCGCGACGAACTCTCTAGCACCTGCATAGCCGACACCTCGACCAGCACGGCGACGGAAACGGATGTCCCTTGCACCCGACTTATCATCACCGCCGGCGCGTGGTCTGCGCAAGTGTTTGCGGGCCTGTTCCCCAAGGCAACTGACAAGCTCCCCATCTCGAGTCTTGCAGGCCACTCGCTCGTGCTGCGCTCACCGCGCTGGACGAAGGAACACGAGGCGCACGGCTGCCACGCCGTCTTCATGGCCTCGGAGCCGGGCTATAGCCCCGAGATTTTTAGCAGAATCGGGGGCCACATTTACATCGCGGGCCTGAACTCGGCGACGGAGCCGCTGCCGCCACTTGCTACGGATGCGAAGGCGAATATCTCCAAGAAGGCGATCCAGCGCCTGCGGGACACGGCAAAGGAGGTGCTCGGCCCAAGCACCGGAGACGACGACCTTGAGGTCGTGCGAGAGGGGTTGTGCTTCCGCCCGGTAACGGAGAAAGGTACACCAGTCCTGGGCCGGATCCCAGATGAGGTCCTCGGTGAGGGCGTGAACACGCGACCCGGGGCTGAGGGCGGTGTCTTTCTCGCTGCCGGCCACGGGCCCTGGGGCATCAGCATGAGTTTGGGGACAGGGAAGGTGATGGCGGAGATGTGCCAAGGGCGGGAGCTGAGTGCAGACGTTTCGAGACTGGCGCTCAAGCCGTGAGGTATTTAGGAGGAGGTGTCATCGATCGGCGGACGCGTGACTACTTGATACCAAATTTCCGGCAGTCAGTGAGAATCGGCTTTGAATGCACCGTGAGCAGTGCCCCCCTCCATCATCTTCATCGCAGATGTCATCGGCGCTCATCCTCAAACGTTAGGAATCTTCACTCGATAAAGTGTGTGCCTGTCTTGGCCTGTAATTGTAGATGTCAATCTCAATCTTTGAAATAAATCACGCGCAATGCGTCGGGCAAGTGATATGTGCGAGCTTCTCACATAAGGCAGCAATGCGCTGGCCATCATGACATTTGTGGCGCGGACTAAAATAGACGATCTCCCAGGGGAGCGGATGTGTGGCCGCGACCAGACTGACGTTATGAAGTCCCACAAGCGGGAGGACGTGCTTAATTGCTGGGCCCAGCCAAGCGCAGGAACGCGTATAAGGCGTCATTGGTTCAAATGCAGGAACGGTCTTGCCCTGAATGTCTGCGCATGTCGAATGTCTCACAATCGCGTACTAGGCGGTCAGAGAGCTTCAGCCTCTACGAGCTACATTCCTTCTTGTGGCAGACGAGGGTCATACGACACCCTTTCATCTGTGCTATTTGCCTACGAACTGGATGCATTGTCCGGATGTCTCGCTTGTGATTCAGTAGCACACCCTCACGAGGCTGGTCAACTAGACAACACGAGGGATATTGATCTAGATCGTCGATCTCACTAGGCCTGCAGAAAACGTAAAGGTGGACTCAAACGTGTCATAGTATTTGTGAAATCAAATTGGTATCTTGTTCCTTGGCAACCAGCCTTGTACTCCCCGAATATGCAGAACCCTAAAAGATTATGTGTATATACATGATGTTCGGCAAAGAAGTCCTAGATAGCACCTCAGATGGCCTCATAGCCATGGATCTGCATCCCCCGCTGTGTGATGCTGTGTCCATTGAAACGTGATTCGTAAATTTTGTGTGTAGTGAATTGTTGCTGATGAGAGCAGTCGTAGAAGATTTAGTCTAGATGATGTAGTACATGATATGGTGGTGGTGGTGGTGTTGTAGGTGAAAGTGACTTTATTCGGGAAGCTCGAAATGCTGCTCTTGCATTTCTTCGTTCCCGGAGTCGAGATGGAATACAATGCCCTGACGTTTCCACGCTCCGCGTTTAACAAACACGTCAGGCTCATTCATCCAGTCGGTGTTCCGCCTTCGATGGCGTGTAGGTCGAGATGGTGACGATAATGGAGTCGTATAGGTATAACCATCCTCGGCAAGTCCAGGCGGGATGGCCTGCCAGTCTTTCAGAGGCCACTGGCTCTGTTGGTCATACGTATATGGCCTCCCTGTTGGCTTCTCGAAGAAGCAGTTCTTGCCTTTAACCGGGGAGTATTCGGTCAGGTCTTGGATATGGTCGTCTGCGTGTCGGGTTTGGTTAAAAAACCGGTCTTCCCGTTCCTCGTCTTCACGATATCTAGTCATGTCATATTCTGGGGCAATGCGTGGCGATGTGTTGAAGCTGAGTGGGGGATGGAGGGACAGAGGGTCGTAGCGAGCTGCTCGCGTGGTTGAGCTCTCTGATGCTGACGAAAATTGTGAACTTGTGCTGGATGAACTGAATTTCCGCAAATGCGCAGTTCGATCCTCGGGGTTCGGCTTGGTCAAAAGACTCGTAGACTTCTTGTGAAATAGAACCATATTGGATCTGATGCCTTGTGATACAGCAGAAAATAAAAGGTGGAAAAGAAAAAATCTCGTTGGGAGTGAGAGGGCTTGGCTAGATCCTTGCTAAGACCAGAGGCCGGGTGGAGAGTATCTCGATATATCGAGGTGGATTGTAGAAGAGAAGATAAAGATAGCTTCCGTAACTCGAGATGGGCTGCAGGGCATGGGCAGATTTAATATCCCGACTGCAAGCTATTCCAGATCGACCCGTTCCTGAAGATCCCTGGTTGGTAGAAGAAAGCATACGATGGTGCCTTGCAGGTTGCTTACCGTGAGTGAGCACTGAGCCTCACCAGGGGAGGCGTGAAAAAGCTTATTACTCATCCAGGAGCGCGCGGATGGGCGATGCTCTGCTCAGCTCCCGATCTCGTCAGCAGTAACTAGGGGAGCCCGAGTGCGTCATTATGCAAGATAACAACGTGTTGCGCCTGTCTCACCGGTCGCCTGAACCTTGGTGGGAAATATTTCGCACAAAGATGGTGTGTGGGATGGGGACTGTGGACACTCGTGAGCTTGCCGACTTGCCCGGATCCGAGGGAAGAGGACTTCTGCCAACCTTCAAAGCAGGCTTGCAGGCATCGGCCGACTTGGTTGACGGCGCCTGGTTGGCTCAAACTTGGTTGTACCTGAACTTTGGTGCCTTGGAAGCTTGGAGGGCTTCCAAATTACTGAGAGTGGTGTGGGTGTTTTAGCTCCAGACCTGCCAACCTAGTGCACCAGGCGAGGAAACGCGCCGCGAGAACCTGCTTCAGCTGGGCAGGAGCTGGGTTGAGCGATGAACCCATCGCTCGGGTTGATCTCGTAGATCCTTGTTCTTGGTCACTGAAGGTTGCGCAATGTGGGGATGATCAGAGCCCATTCTGGTCACCGCTATGAAACAACAGCCCCGCCTCGTCCGGATGGATGAGATCAAGCATTCTGAGCTTCATCGACACTAAGTATACGCATCGAAGAGCTTCCTGCCGACCAGCTACCAGCAATAAGACAGATACCGCGGGGAGTTACAGAGTGCTGCACTGCACAGAACCTGCAATGCAGAGTGCGGCCTGGGGAACCCGGTCAGCGCGCGGCAGTCCGGTAGGTATGTATATGATTATGCACTGCAACACGAATTCTGGAATTCTGTGTAGGCCCGTGGCATTCCTCCATGCGGCGGAGCGGACGAGGCGTGCGCTGATGTCAGATGCCCTGTCACGTCACTTTCGCCGATCAAACCATAAGCAGCTGTCAACTTGACACTGCCTCCGCGTAACTTGGGATGTACAATTTCGTCGTGTCAAAATTTGGCAGCTTCAATGCCGACAAATCCGAATGTCTGTGTGTGATTTGTGTTCTTACCCCTGATTTGTGTCAACGTTGAAGGTTCATTGGTCGACAGTCCAGACTCTTGGTCTGAAGCAAAAAATCGTAGCTTCTCCAGACCGAGAGGCTTGCGAGGCTTTGCGAGGGCGACCTCAGTTTATTACTTGGCTTTCTGGCCACACTGCGGCGGAGGGCGCCGCAGTGCTCGTTCTCGCCTGCTAGGTCCAAACTACTAGCTGATGGAGGGCAGCCCCGATGGCATTTCATTGACCTGATTGGCTGTCCATCTTCTTGGCCAGCCGCAAGAACGGACCTGACGTGCCTCCCAAAAAGCCCGAACCATACACTCGGAAATACGGCTGATTGTATCGGTGTGCATACGAGTCACGTCGTGTGATGAATTGAATTTTCATGCTTCAAAAGAGACTTCTCCCGAGAAGTCAATTGTCAGCTACAACCCAGCATCGCCGTGGGAAACCGATAGGGTCGGCGGCCTCATCGAACAAGTCCTGAAAGTCTAGACGTCTTCACATCACCAGTGACGGTAGTTCCAAGGATTTAGGACACCGGATAGGAAGACATGGCATGTCTCCATCTGCTGCTTCGCCGCTGAAAACGACCCAATACCGCACACGATATCCCCAAATCCTTTGTGGACGTCGCCGTAGCTGAGAGTCGCACAGGATGCATCAAACCCCGAAAGCCAAAAGCCAACGGCTTATTACTACAGGGCGGATGACCTTTACGTCCAAACCCCTTATGCAGCACCACCAACGGCGTGCCACGCGACTGCAAGCGATCATGTAGGTCAGCACTGCATAGTATAAGTCCCGATGACGGACTTGCAATCCAGACGCAGCGCATGCGAAAGCATGACAGGTCTGGCGAAATAGCATGCACAAAAAGACCATGCCTTAGTAAAAGTCTACCTTTGCAGTCGTGCACGAATAAGACTGGCAAGATCATCAACCGTTCCCCAACTACCTGTTAGCCCGCCTAGTTCGCGTGGCTGCATGAACGTTGGCGCAAGCGCGAACATCTCCGGGTGATCTGCTCCCCAGATTCCCCCTGGGCTCGGAGTTATCGTACCTGAACGTAGCTACTGCGATACAGAATCTCGATCGAAGTTGCAGGCCTGGATCTAGGAACGCCTCTAGCTCGGTCTTGCTTCTGAAGAGGATGGATGCTTTATTACACTAGATAAGATGTCGAAGATAGGAGACGCCGAACTGTGATGCTGCGCGTCTCGAAAGGAGAGCAGGAACAAGTTTGACCTATCGAATATCAGCGAATCAGGGCACACATCACACTATACACCAGAGTTGGCACTAGCCCACTCAAAGCCTATTTGTGCTTTGAATCGTGAACAGTTGAGACAGCTCTGTAGATGACTCTTGTCTCGGAATATTTATGCGCATGCAGCAGTGACGCATGTTCGCTGCATCTCGTCTCTACTGCTGTTCTAGTGCGTACAAAAGTGCCAACTCGGTCGTGCCGAAATCTGGGTTCACACTACTGCAGCGCCACAGATAGGCGCCTTCACGATATCCTCTATCTAGATGCCAAGAATGTATAATGATAGGGGGCGTTGTACAGGATGTGGTTTCTCCGGTTCGAGCTTCATATGACGCGGAAATCCAGACTTATCCAATGTCTCTCACCGTTGAGTATGTGATAAGCTACCAGTACATGCTATTGAAACAGTTCCAGACCCATGCAAGTTTGCATCTTGGCTGACTTGCTGCCTGCATTGCCCGCGTAGTGAGGCTGAGTCCCGTCGGGAATCATGGGGCCACTGGAACATTGCCCGGCTTATTTCCATCACGTAACTTCAAAGGGCAATGATGCAAGATCCTTTGACATTCCTGTGAACAACCCAATGCCAAGACTCTGGGTTCTCGGGAAGGACCTCTCGCGTAAGAGCTGAGCCGGATCTTGGGCATTTTGCCGTTTCTTTTGCGATGACAGCTCACACCGAGCAGGATGGATAAAGCTCTTTCCTGCACGTACGGAGTCTGTGGACTGCATCTGACCATCGACCGTTCGGTTCGACCACACTCAAAGCACATGCGGCTCAAAATAGGTTTGTCGAGCGCATCCGCGCGACCACCTTCCACCGCAATATATTCTCAATATTTAATATGTCGTGTAGACGAGTGGAGAAGAGTGGAGGGGCGGTTGGTGGGACTTCTTATATCTGAGTCCGGGGTGGAAAATAATAGAGTTGTCAAAGTGTGGGTTATGACGTTTTACAAGAGACCGTCAGATTCTCCCGGAAGTCTCTTGACGCGCTTCTGTTCCCAGTCGTCAAGATCCTTAGCAGCCAGCCTCTGTTAAGAAGAACCGCATCAGTCCTCATTGCAGATGAATGTAATTTTGAGGGGAAGACTTCTTGGGGAAAACTCACATAGTATTCTTCCTTGATGTTGACCTTTCGGCCTGCTTTGCCGACACCCAATTCCTCATCGCGAGTCATTTGGCGGACTCTGCGATCGTGTTTCTCGTAGCGGACGGCTGTGGCGGGAGTAAGGACGAAGGAACCGGCGACAATAACGGACATAAACGGTAGCCCGAATAGCAAAAATGGACGTCGCGCCATCATGGCACGGTATTTGGCGGCAAAGGTGTTGGCATCCGCACTTCCTCGAAATTTCTTTGCTTGGAAAACTGCCATCGTGACGAGCGCGAGGGTTGGCTCTTGTGTGATTTTGCCGGGTCTGCTGGTCGGATAATGTATATTAAACTGTGCTGTACAAGGTCGCTCTTCGTAGTTGAATGCAACAACACTGATTTGTATTCTTGCAGCGGGCTATTGGCAGCTGCTGTGCTCTTGCGACGTGAGGTTGAAGTAGAGAAGCTTCCACTAATCAGTGCATGTGATTTATTGGTTGAAGACTGCCTCGCCAATGACATCGCCCCAGATATGTACTTAGGTAACCTAGCCTGTGCGGGTCAATGCTTTCCACTGAAATCCTCGGGTGGGCAGACCCAGCTGACTAAATTGTTCTAGAAACGAGAGAACAGGCTCACGTGACTCCGCGACACAGATTAGCGCCTGCGAACGCGTTCCTTAACAAGCGATTATCTTCCACAATCTATCTTACGGGGTAGCTCTCTCGTCATTTCCCTTTGAAACTGCCAATCTTGCACACTATTTCCCGCGAAATATTGTGTTGCTTAAAATACGGCGTGTGTAGGCGAATATGAGATCATGGCACCTGCTTCTCATGGCCGAGTAGGGCTTCAAGGCCGAGATACCTCTAATCATGATGGGCCCCCACCCTCAACGCTGGCTGCCCAACTGGTAGAAAACATTTCGACTACTGCACGATCCTCACGTCCGGATGAGACAGCCGAACTAAAGAGATTCTTCAGCGCTATCGAGAAGATCAAGAACCAGCCTGATCTACTCACATCTCCTGAAGACCGTATACAGCATAATCATATGCTGATATACGTATATACTCGCGTTGCTCTTGAAGGCCCCACGTGGGACAACCCCTTCCCTGATAACGCCCAACTTCGGGCTGATGTTTCAAGAGCTATAAACTTCCTCAAGGTGACGATTCATGAGACTCCAGAAGTCCTCCTTTCAACGGCCGAAGACGGCCGGTTTCTGTTCCGAGGTGGTGAACCGCTTTGGATCTGGGTTATACCTAGATTGCTCAAGGTGCTGAGCTGTGTCCCTTCTCCCGACATAAACGATGCTGTTCGATCCCTCTTCTACGAATTATACTTAATAGCTTGCCATGTTAGCAGTTTATGGCCCTTGATACCACAGGTTCTTTCGTATCTAAGGCACAACTTTGATGGTCAGTGGCTCCCAGACTGGGTGATCTAGTATGTCTGTGACTAGCGGCTACTGACTCACACGTAGCGATAATTGGTCGACTGGATAAGTCACATACCTGTCTTTCCGATCGAGATACCGCCTTCAAACTGCAATTACCTCCAGACTCCTATCTTCAGACCGGAGAGAATGGCGACCTTCAGTTTCTACAGGAACGATGTTCTTACACAATACCTACAGCTTCGCATGCACTCAAACATGGCTTCGACCTCTTGTCGATTCTATCAATCCCTCTCTTACGCCCTCGGCCAGCGTTCAACCTAGCATCATCTTTCTACGAGCTTTTGCCGTGGCTGCTAGATGCTTACCTTCGTCTCTGTAAGACACAGAATCATTGGTCTTCCCCGCGCTCTAAGTCCTCTTCACTTCTGAGCGATGCCGTCCAGATTCTTCAAGTCTTCCACGCCTCTGGCAGCGCTGATGCTTTCTTCCATGCCAAGGCGTGTTTGACTGTTGTGCTTCTCTGCTTGGAGACAACAACTTACCCAAAGAGCATATATGAAGATGAAAATTCAGACACCGATAAGCGCCTATTATGCTTAGCCTTGGTCAGAGTGGCTGAGGCTTGCTTGCAATACAAAACTGTGTCTCAGCTCGTAAGGTCACAATTGATATCAGTCCTGGAACAGTCGAAGATGCACGACGACAATGCGACAGTGAACACTGACTTCTGGGTAAGTAAGGCTTCATAGATGGAGATTGATGGCTAACTGATACAGAGGTGTTTGGAATTGTTACGGCGCTTATCATCTGACACCCCCCCTAGCCACCTGGACTCTATAGTCAAATACGACCAATTTCAAGACCATCAGATCCGCCAAGCTGTTAAGGATTTGCCGATCGAATTGGCAAATGATCTCGACACGCAGCGACAGCCTAAACGGAGGAGAGTCAACGAGGCACAAGTTCTGTCGCAAGTGGTTCATCGCCTATGGGAGCTTTTGCGGACAGAGCCTCTCGAAGACCTGATGAGTTATAAAGAAGTTCTTTGGTATGTTTTTTCTAACCCAGGTCAATCAACATACTAATGAATATAGGTCACACTTCGACCAGCTCGAGGAGTCTGAGCAGTGTCTCGTCATTCAATTGCTTGGGGATGCGTGCTGTGCGGCAGATGCGACACTTATCATCGGCAAGAATGGGGACAAGACTGGGCCATTCGATTGTCTTTACTGCCGAGGTAGTCAAGACCAACGTGAGATTCCATATACCCACGATTCGTCGACGAAGAAATGCGTCACGGAAATATTCATTTCAACTCTACAGCTTCAAACCGTCATTGAGTCCCGAAGGCTCCGCGTGACAGCTATGATTGCACTCAGACAAATAGCAAGACATTGCACCATTTCTGAGGATCTTGACATCGAGATCTCGGTTGCTGCCCAGTGGTGTCTGAAATCGCTACATAGCTCTGTGAGAGAGCTACGAATTGCTGCTGCGTAAGTGATATCCGCAATGGCAGGGCTTCATACCGATCCAAACTAATGATAACATAGGCGGACTCTGGCTATTTTCTTGGACTCATCTGGTCGTCCGACTGCTAGTCGAGATGTCATTGAAAAAAATCGAGGCAACGGGCTGAACATTCTCCGTTCCCTATCCGAACAAAACCAGCCTCACCTCGCGGAAACATGTATAATGGCTTGGTCTCACGTCGCGGCGTGAGTAGAGATCTGGTGTCCAAAGACGATTTTAGCTAAACTTGTCTCAGTGTGGTCCCTGATGAATATCTAAATTTGGTACTTGTCAAGCTCGTTGAGTACCTTGGTCACAAAAGTGTCATCACTTCAGCTGCCGCGTTCGCTGAGGTAAATTATGAAAGCCATTCTGCACACCTTGATATACTTACCGAAATCTGACACGATTCTTTCTCCAGATTGCCAAGCTGGCCCGAGTCAAGTCCATATCGCCGCGGCAGCTTTTCGAGCCATTCTGGAGATATATGGCATTCTCCGCCGTTAAAGACTTCTCGACACGGCCTAAACTGACGCAACTGCTAGCAGAGCTTATGGACATGAGTGTACCGCAACTTCTGCTATATATTCAACGGGATGCCTTACCATGGCTTATTCTCGCCAAGCGGAAGGATGTGATAGAACAAATTGCACACTTTCGAAATGAAAATGAGCCGTGGCAACCATGCCTAGATATCGGAAATTTGGGTCGCATCCTCGCTCTATTGCTAACTCAAGAGTCTTCTGATGTGGAGCAGCAGGCAATGTCATTGCTTCGTCATATCTCTCCGCACTTTGACGGTTTTAACCTTGTCGAGCTACTTCAAATGGAGCCCTTGATGACAGCTCTTGAGCTACTCAAAGCCGCGGGTGACGCGGACGAAATTCTTAAGCCTCAAGTGAGATATCGTTAGTCATCGCACGAGGGATAATACATAGCTAATATGTTCTTCAGGTGCGAGGAGCTTTGAATCAGATGGCAAGCATGATTTTAGCAGCTAGTGGAGAAACAAGACTCAAGAAGACGCAAGCGACAAGCCGTTTTCTTCAACAGCATGCATTGGGTGCCATGGCCCGGTTGACTGAAGTCATCAACGATGTCTATAATATCGGAGGCCCCATTCAGGAACGAAGACGCTGTATTAAGGCAATGGAAGAACTCATCAGGGCGGGGAAACGTGATATTCACATTGCCCGTCCTCAAGTAGGCTTTGTATCCACTGATACCAACTTCTGTGTTGTATGCTAACCTGTAGGTAGATTGCTGCATCTATTCAAGCAGCCATGTACGTTGATGAGCTTAGGACCGCGGCATTTTCATGTTGGGCTACGATGCTGAAATACTTTGAAGAGGACGACATCGAAGTGCTGATCGAGACGACTTTCTTCCTCATCAATCACTACTGGTCGGAGTTTGATAAACAAACGCAAAATCTATCGCGGCAGGTCATTGAATCCTTGTTACTTGATCATCACAAGATCCTGGAGGATACCATCTGCAAACTACCCTCTCTCAGTCATATCAGCGAGATGTCTGACATTGAGGCGAATTTAGGCAAGCTCAGATCGCACGTGGACACCCACGAGGCGTTTTCACTATTGGCAGAACGTATTAGCCACGATAACAGCGGTGTTGTGCTGCAAGCCCTTCGAGAGCTTGTATTGTACCTACACAAGCACCAGAGTTATCTCCAAGCCTCTGTAGTAAGCGAACAACCTGATTCGGTTGTTGCGAGTCTTGCCCGCGCGCTTTTGGACTGCGCGGCGAGACACAATGGTTTGCATAGAGACATCAGCGACCTCTGTACCCAATGTATCGGCTTGATGGGCTGCTTAGACCCCAATCGCGTCGAAGCAGTCCGAGGTGAACAGCAATTCGTTCTTCGAAGCAACTTCGAGGATGCGAGTGAGACAACAGACTTTATCGTCTTTCTACTTGAGAAAGTGCTTATCAAATCCTTCATCTCTGCTACCGATACTAGACTTCAGGGTTACCTCTCTTACGCGATGCAAGAGCTACTGGATCGTTGCGACATCAAAGAAGCCGTTCGGCGGGGAGGGGCTCGAGAGGCTGCCCCCGTATATCGGAAGTTTCTGGCCATTTCTGACAATGCTCGGGAAATTCTCAGCCCATTTTTGACCTCCAGATATGTACTTCCACCCATGGTTTACCCACAAATCGAATATCCTATCTTCGGGCGTGGCAAGTCGTACGGAAACTGGATGCGGTTTCTCACTCTCGATTGTCTCCGCAAGCCTCAGGTTCCGTTTGCGCATCTCACTTTCGAGCCACTCTGTCGGTTGATACGTGTGAAAGACCTGTCCATTGCAGAGTTCCTCTTCCCGTATTTGATTGTCCACGTCATCATTGGCGAAGAAATCTCGGAGCAGGACCGCGAGAATGTTCTTCAGGAGTTGCGAAGTGTAATTGAGCATAAGCTGCCGAATAATGCATCATATACCGAGAGAGAGGACAAAAAGCTGTATTGCGAGGTAAGTGATGCTGGGTGAGGAGCGAAAGCACTCTACGGCTGCTAACCGCGACAGGCTGTCTTCCGATTCTTGGATTATGCCATGCGCTGGGTTCATCTGAAGCGAAACACCAATACCAACCCTCGTGATACCGCTGCCATCGATAAAGTTGCTCAAATCCTAGACTCCTTCCCTGCAGAGTTGATATCACAGCGCGCTGTCGATTGTTCTGCGTATTCTCGAGCTCTATTCTATCTCGAACAGCACATACGTCAAGTAGAGGCGGATAAGGATGGATCTAAAGACAAAGACCGGTTGCTGCAGAGACTCCAAGATATTTACACGCAGATCGACGAGCCCGATGGGCTCGAGGGTATCTCTGCTCATCTCCAAGTTCTTGATATTAACCAGCAGGTTTTGAGCCATCGGAAAGCCGGGCGGTGGGCTGCAGCCCAGACCTGGTACGAGATCAAACTGGCCGAGGACCCCAATAACCAGGACGTTCAAAGCGATCTTCTGACTTGTCTAAAAGAGTCGGGGCAACACGGTCTGTTTCTATAGGAAATCCATCTGGCGTGGTTGCTAACTTTTGCATCAGATGTTCTCCTCAATTATATCGAAGGGATCGATAAGCACTCACCCAGAACCAGAATTAATCGTATAGTGCCATACGCTGTCGAGGCCGCCTGGACGACAGGGAGATGGGATACGATGCAGAGGTTTGTCAACAAATATCAGGGTGATCACTCAGAAGATTTCAACGTATCAATCGCTCAAGCCCTCCTATATCTTCAAAAGGGTTGGACCAAGGCATTTATCCAAGAGATGAAGATCATGAGGGACAGAGTCAGCTCCTCGCTCACACTCTCAATGACATCGTCACTACAAGCATGCCACGAGCCCCTTCTAAGATCACACATCTTGACCGACTTGGAGCTTATTACTGGCATCAACATTGATGGATCTCTACCACCACAAGAGACACTCAAATCTCTTGAACGAAGACTTGAGGTTCTGGGGTCTTACGTCAATGACAAGCAGTATATCTTAGCAATCCGTCGAGCGGCTATGGAGCTAACACGGTAAGTACTTCTGGCATTTCATGTGTATTCAGATTCCTGACTCAAACAGGCCGCGTTTCGGTGATATTGATGTTTCGAGTCTGTGGCTGTCAACCGCTCGGCTAGCCCGAAAGGCAAACGCTATGCACCAGTCGTTTAATGCGGTACTCCATGCGTCGCAGCTTGGGGATGATTCTGCAACCATAGAGAATGCACGGCTATTGTGGAAAGAAGGCCACAATCGGAAGGCAATACAGACTCTTCAGGGTGCGGTTGTTAACAATGTGTTTGGTGGTCACAGTTTCAGTGACCTTGATTCTTCGGGCAAGAACCCAGCATCTCAGCACCAGAATTTATTGACTGCGCGTGCGCAACTGCTTTTGGCCAAGTGGTTAGACAATGCCGGCCAAACCCATGCCACAGCGTTGAGAGAACAGTACCGAAAAGTTCCTGTCCAGTATGGGACGTGGGAGAAAGGACACTATTATCTTGGTCGACACTACAAAAAGGTGCTTGAGTCCGAGAAAGCGCTTAAGCCAGATGACCAAAGCGACGAATACCTCACCGGGGAGACAGCTAAACTCGTTGTCGAAAATTACATCAGGTCTTTGAATTATGGTACCAAATATCTGTATCAGACCCTCCCCCGAATCCTGACGCTGTGGCTTGAGCTCGCAGCTCAGTTGGACAAGGCACCCGAGGGCAAGGTTTCGCTTTCTCGAGAACTCTATCACCGCCGTAAAGTTCAGCTCGAGGCACTCCATAAATACCTTTTCAAGCATGTTACACGGCTTCCGGCATATATTTTCTATACGGCACTCCCGCAGTTGGTTGCTCGCATTGCTCACCCGAACGCAGACGCGTCTGTCCTGCTGCAGGAGATCATTGTGAGGGTTGTTGAAGCTCACCCAAGACAGGCAATCTGGAATTTGTTCGCAATCATGACATCCAAACAAGCCACCTCGGAGCGTCGAACGCGCGGGCAACAGATTCTCCTTAAGTTGAGAGATCGAGATAAGAAGGTAGAGGCTGGACACTTTGGAGTCAAGAGCTTGCTCCGGGCTGGCGAGAAACTTGCGGACCAGCTGCTTCTAGCTTGCAATAACGGCGACTTTCAAAGTAACCGTACGACACATGCAAGCATAACCCGAGACCTCAATTTCAACCACAAGTGTACGCCGTGTCCGTTGGTTGTTCCTATCGAGACTTGTCTTACAGCAACATTGCCTACTTTAACAGACAATGTGAAGAAACACAAGGCTTTTTCGCGCGATCTCATTCTGATTCACTCGTTCCTAGACGATGTCCTAGTGCTCGGCTCTCTTGCCAAGCCGCGAAAGCTCACCGCTCGTGGTACCAATGGAGTTAACTACGGGCTTTTGATCAAACCAAAAGATGACCTGCGGACTGATCAACGTCTTATGGAATTCAACAGCATGATCAACCGTTCGCTCAAACGAGATGCCGAATCCAGCAGACGACAACTCTACATCAGGACGTACGCCGTGACACCTTTGAACGAGGAATGTGGTATAATTGAATGGGTGGACGGTCTGAAAACACTGCGCGACATACTCCTCGGAATATACCGTTCACGTGGGACAGCCCCTAACTACGGCCATCTACAGCAGATGATGAAAGACGCTGTCGTGGGCGATAAGAATATCAAAATCTTCACGGAACAGGTTCTAGGCTTGTTCCCGTCAGTGCTGCCCAATTGGTTCATATCCCAGTTTCCAAATCCGTCGACATGGTTTGCAGCAAGGCTCAGGTACACACGTTCTTGCGCAGTAATGTCTATGGTTGGCACCATCCTAGGATTGGGCGACCGGCACGGCGAAAATGTACTCCTGGAAGAAGGCAATGGAGGCGTTTTCCACGTGGACTTCAATTGCCTCTTCGATAAGGGCCTTACATTTGCGCAGCCCGAAAAGGTTCCGTTCCGCCTGACGCACAACATGGTTGCTGCAATGGGCATATACGGCTACGAGGGGCCATTCAGAAAGTGCTCGGAGCTGACGTTGAGCATCCTGCGGCAACAGGAGGAGACGTTGATGACGATTTTGGAGGCGTTTATCTACGACCCAACGCTTGACCTGCAGCGAGACAAGCGGAGGAAGAACGAGGTTGTTAGACTCAATCCTCAAAGCGTGGTGGATAGTATAAAGAGGAAGGTCAGGGGCTTGCTGCCAGATGAGAGCATCCCCCTTGGTGTGGAAGGGCAGGTGGAGGAGCTCATCAAGCAGGCAGTCAACCCGAAGAATCTGTCTGGGATGTATATTGGGTGGTGCTCATTTCTTTGAAATACCTCTTGCGCTGCCATCCGGCTAGGCTGCCTTGTGTTTTCACAAAGCAGAGCGAGTCAAAGGCATAGACATGTTAGTTAGTGCTGACGAGATCGTCGTGAAGATGTTCACGATACAATGATTTATGTACATCCGTACCAACCAACCACTGTTGATCTCATCCTCGTACAGCCTTCAGCATTAATTCCTCCTGATCTTCTTTGATGTGGCTTAAAAATCTGACTCTTGGAGTCCTACCCGCAAGGTATTTATCAGGCTTTCTGCGAGAGAGTCTGATGTTCAAGAAGTCTAAGAAATGGCAGACGCTGCCAGGCTCCATGTGTCACGCTTGGCGCAGTGCAGCCCTGAAAAGCGTGGGCAATTGGCGATGCAGGTACATAAGTTAAGTACAGTACTTTAGGTAGGCAGTCTACATAGGCGTCCAAGCAGCCAACGCCCGGGGGGGGGGGCAGTTGCAAGGCAGTTACAGGGCGCACCGGCTGGGCGGGTGCCTAAAGGCTCTAAAGGCAGGTAGCAACCACAGCCCGCCCCTACCAGTCCGCTCGAGCCAGGAAATTTGGACGCGTGCTTCTCTCCTCGTCGCGTTCCAGTCTCGAACCAACCCAAAACCCAAGCCTCCTCGTTTCTTTCTTCTCATACTACCAACCCAACTCGAGAGGATATCATTACCTCCTCTTATTTGGCGCTTCATTCTCCCTTGTACTCCTGGTTAGTCTCTGATTCTGATTTGGATTCACAGATCTACGCTGGAATCTGAAAAAGACAACCATCCTACCATCACCCAACTAAGCTATATTGCCCCATATCTCTCATTCCATCTCAGGTTGACGTCGGAACATTTTTTTTGTCTCTACCTACCTTTCCCACAATAGTTGTTCTTTACGATTTCCAGATACTCAACACAAGATGCCTAGCAGCTATCGTGTCGGTAAGATATTATTTCTTCACACATTTCTTCCATGACGCGTTCATGCATCATACTGGCAACGTTCCCCCTGCCACGCGGCTTACTGCCTGCACTGAGCATACCTTATATTCGCTGACATGGGCTTCAGAGATCTCTCCTAACAACCGCGCTGGTTGTCAGGACAAAGTCTGTAAAGACACGGCTCACAAGATTACAAAGGGCGAGCTTCGGCTCGGCGTCTGGGTAACTGTGCCTGGCACAGATCATGCATCGTGGAAATGGCGACACTGGTATTATCTATCCCTGTTGAAGATTCTGTCACCTCATACCAATTAATCTATTCAGGGGCTGCGTCTCGGGTAAGACCATGACCAATATCCAGGAGTCACTTGCGGATGGCGAGACCTACAATATGGATTTGATGGATGGGTTTGACGAGCTGTAAGTACCTTCACTACATTATGGGTGCCTCACTAACCTCAAACCAGGTCGGATGAGATGCAAGTCAAGGTTCAGCGTGTTGTCAAACAAGGCCACATTGACGCCGAAGACTTCAATGGTGTAGGTTGCTGGTCCCTTTAGCCACGCCTGCGTGCAATAAACTTACAATCTGGACAGGACCCTGAATTCAATGTCCCCGGCAAGGCTGCTATTCGTGGGCGAGCCAAGAAGAACAAGGCTGCGGATGAAGATGATGAGGTTAGTTGATGGATTATGTCTGCTTGCTCCTGCCACTTTGCTCATAATTTGCCAGGCGGACGGAGCTGGATCGTCTCCTGCTAAGCCTACCCCCAAGAAGGCGGCCAAGCGTGGTCGCAAGAAGGTAGACGAAGAGGAAGATGAGGAAGAGGAAGCCCAGCCGATGAAGAAGAAGGCTAAACCTGGCCGTAAGTCCAAGAAGGCCGTCGAGGAAGAAGAGGAGGCCGATGAGCCAGCTCCGGTTCCTGCTCCCGCGAAAAAGGCTCGCGGCAGACCCTCAGCCAAGAAGGAACCTTCTCCTGAAGAAGAAGAAGAGGATAAACCTGCTACCGTCAAAAAGTCGCGCGGCAAGAAAGCAGTCAAGAAGGAACCTACTCCTCCTGAAGAAGAGGAGGAGGAAGAAGAGGAAGAGAAGCCCGCTCCCACCAAGAAGCCTCGTGGTAAAAAAGCAGCCAAGAAGGAACCTACTCCAGATGAGGAAGACGTTGAGGAGGAGCCTGCTCCGAAGGCCAAAGGAAAGGCCAAGGGTTCTCGCGGTGGCAAGGCGGCGGCTGCTGTATCCAAGCCTGGCCGACGAGGCCGCTCCAAGGGGTAAGTGTCCAACACACAAGGGTGTAATAAATGACCGACTTGACGACTAACGAACTCATAGTAAGGCCGGGGCAGACGACGAGTAAGAGCGTCTTGCACAACACAACCGACCAAGCTCCCGGTCTCCCAACCTACCTATAATTGTTCAAGACCTCGTGCTTCGTCTTGTCAATTTCGACTTCGACTCACGCAGTAGCCACACGGACCCGGTGATGATGAGGCGGTCCTCTTGTAATGAGTTGTTTCGAGGAGTTTCAAGTCAGCAGGCGATGCAATGTTTGCTTGAATTACCAGTGTACCACCAAAACCTGCCCAATAGGGGCGTTGCTGTTTGTTGAAATCGACGATAAAGGGCCTATGATGCATAAGCTCCTATCTGATTGAGAAAAAGGTATTGCTGGATCCCCTGAGTACAGCATTTAAACGAAGTTGTAGAAAAGAAGCCCTCTTCGTAATGCAGATGAGCATTTGTCTATTCATTCACTTGTGTACGGGTCCCTCAATAAAACGGTATCTTGTGAGGTACTGGGTCACGGCTAGACGCAGCTGCGTGCAGCTGGCACTAAAGGGTAAAGCAACCAGCTCACCATGCGATCATCTTAGCGGGTCAAACAGCTAACCTCCATACCTGGTATACCAATACCTACGTAAGAGCACTCACCAAGCTAACCTCACTTGAAAATTGCAAAGACAACCGATGCTATTGCTCATGTACGATACAACGTAAATCGACCTTTCCACTCCATCGCCGCATCTTGGCCGCGCATCGCACGTCAGTGCATCCATACAAGATGCATTTGTCCATCCAAGCGCTGTCTCTGTCCATCTTTCTGGCCCTGCCCGCCACCGTTCGCGCCGTGTTCCAAGATGAAGTAGGCCACATTGACTACCACCACGAACTCCTCGGCGTGCCCCAGCGCGAGACCACATTCTTCCACCGACCGCGCCCGCAAGAAAAGGCGAGCCTTCTGTATACTCTCAGCGATTTAGGTGTGTTGGGTGCTGTCAACCCGAGCAGTGGCGCTATCGTGTGGCGGCACCTGTTGAATGGGAACATCACCGACGGTGGCGGACATCTGCGGGCTGCTGAGGAAGAGACGTGGCTGGCCAGCGCGCTGGGAAGCTCGGTACATACGTGGGATGCTTTTACAGGTCGCAACGTCTGGTCTCTGGACTTCGATGGAATCGTCAATGACCTGGAGGTCATGGAGATGACCGAGACTGGCAGCAAGGACGTGTTGACTCTTCATCAGGAGGAGAGCTCCATAGTGACTCGCAGAATACATGGTCACGAGGGGCGGGTTGTGTGGGAGTTCAAAGCGGTTACCCAGGATCTACCGCTACAGGTGAGCACCAACATTGAGAAGGTGTTCGTCGCCACGCTACATGGGTCTTTGCTCTCGTACAATCTCAAGGTGATTGTACTAGACAACATGACCGGGAAGAAGATTGACGAGATCTCTTTGGGCACCAAAGGCGAAGTTCAAAAAGTAGAGGACGTCATGTTCGTTGGCGCCAACTCGGCTGCTCCCATCGTTGCTTGGACAGACAACAGTCTCACCAAACTGAGAGTCAACGTTCTTGGCACCAAGAGCAGGCAAGAGTTCCCGCTCCCTGCTGACACAATTGCGGTCGAAATCCATGCGCCTCACACTGTCCAGTCTTCGCCCCATTTCCTGGTTCACAGTCAGACCAAGACTGGTAGCAAGGCCGATGTATACCACATTGACCTCAAGACCAGCGTCGTCACGAAAGCTTACGATCTTCCCATGCTGGAGGGCGCGAGTGCCTTTTCGACGAGCTCTTCCGCATCCAACGTGTACTTCACCAGAGCCACCTCCGACGAGGTTGTTCTCACGTCGTCGGCCTCTCATGGAATTCTCGGTCGCTGGCCGCTCAAGTCAGCGGATCAGAAGCTTGGTGCCTTGCATGCTGTCTCCGAAGTGATCAAGAAGTCGGAGGATAGCTACGCTGTACGATCCGCCGTCGTCACTGATGTTGATGATTGGTCCCAGGTTGTCAATGGTGATGTGGCTTGGACTCGACCTGAAGGATTGAGTGGTGTCGTAGCTGCTACGTGGGCAGAAATTCCAGAATCTGAGGATCTGGCGAAGACGCTCGATGCTGAAGCACACAGCAACCCTTGTGCAGCCTACATTCATAGGGTGAATCGACACATTAGTGAACTGCAGCATCTGCCTGGTTGGTTGCAGTCCATCCCTGGTCGTCTCATGGGCAGCATCATCGGTACGGAAAGCTTGGGATCTGCCGACGTACCGACCAGAGATAGCTTTGGTTTCAATAAGCTTGTTGTGCTGGCCACAAAGCGCGGCAAGCTCTACGGACTCGATGCTGGAAATCACGGAAAGGTAGTCTGGTCCAAGAATTCGAATGAAACCCCCTCTAGCCGCCCATGGGACGTTAAGGCGATCCACGCCGATGATGCCAATGGTTTCGTGACCATTCGCGGCGCGGATGGTGGATTCATCATCGTGAAATCTGATACAGGCAAGACCATTGAATCAATCCCAGCTGGACTGTTTCCTCCAGTCCAAGGTGCAGTGGTCGTCGATAGTGATGCTGGGCCTTGGTTTCTCCCTATTGGTGAGGATGGCAAGGTCGCAGACATGCAAAGCTCGTATGCGCCGAAGCAGACCATTGTCGCCCGGACTGCTGACGGTGGCATCAAAGGCGTTGCTTTCGAGCCCAAGGGTGAACAGGCTGTCGAGGTTCCTGTTTGGTTCTTCACGCCGCCCGCGGGCCAGAGCATCGTCACCATCGCAAGACGATCCACGCATGACCCCATTGCTTCTATTGGCCGCGTCCTTGGCGACCGCAGTGTCAAGTACAAGTATTTAAACCCCAACACTATTGTGGTAGCAGCCATTGATGAGAAGGCGACTTCACTCTCAGTCTATCTCCTAGATACTGTTTCTGGTCAGGTTCTATCTTCTGCTTCCTACGAAGGCGTGGATCCAAACAAGGACGTTTCTTGCGCAATCGCAGAGAATTGGTTCCTCTGCTCATTTTTTGGACAATACCAGCTGAGCGACTCTCAGGGGCAGAATCTCAAGGGATATCAAGCAGTTGTATCTGATCTATACGAATCAGAACTGTCAAACGACCGTGGACCCCTTGGCGACTCAGTCAACTTTTCGTCTCTCGATCCAGTCGATCTCCCAACCGGCCCAGCCCTCCCGTCTGTGTTGTCTAAGACTTTCATTTTGTCGTCTCCGATCACTTCACTGGCCGTAACCCAGACACGACAGGGCATTGCCACGCGGCAGGTTCTCGCTTACATGCCCGAATCGCATTCCATCATCGGGCTGCCTCGCATGTTCCTCGACCCCCGCCGCCCCGTTGGGCGGGATCCTACCCCGGCTGAACTTGAGGAAGGTTTGAGCCGATATGTGCCTGCGATTGAACTGGATCCGAGGATGGCAGCCTCACACATGCGGGACGTCATTGGCGTCAGGGAGATCATCACAGCGCCCGCCATCTTAGAGAGCACGTGTCTCGTGCTTGCGTTCGGCGTTGATGTGTTCGGTACACGAGTGATGCCCAGTCAGGCGTTTGATGTACTCGGCAAAGGGTTCAATAAAGTTACATTGATCGCAACGGTGGCGGCGCTGTTTGTTGGCGTTTTGGCACTCGGACCTATGGTGAGCTTCCCCCCTTCTTAGTTCAGTATAACATTGTATCATGCTAATGCGTCATGCAGGTGAGGAAAAAGCAGATTAACATGAGGTGGCAGGCGTCTATGTAATGTTGTGAACGAAGATTTGCTGTATTTTATACTACAATAGAAGGGTCGGTCGGACAAACAAGATAA
The DNA here is from genome assembly GCA_022578815.1 of Xylariaceae sp. FL0016. Classification (NCBI taxonomy): domain Eukaryota; kingdom Fungi; phylum Ascomycota; class Sordariomycetes; order Xylariales; family Xylariaceae; species Xylariaceae sp. FL0016. The sequence continues at coordinate 97,735 of MU388752.1, forward strand.
CCGTTGTCTTCGGTTACATTTCCTCTATGGTCTCTATGTGCCTTTCATGCAAGCTGGGTGGCACGGTACTTGCTTATATTCAGAAGCCTGTTACAACTGTGAGGATCTATTCAGTCAAACGGCTCTCTCTCTAAGATCACTACCTCTTGACAGATTAGTGGCGAACACATTCGTCTTTGCAGGGTCTGCATCATTTACTGCATTTGAGTGACAACATCTCCTGACAGGTGCAGTCTACCCACCTGTGTACTCCTTTAGACTGGACAAAGTCAGGGAGTATAGGTAAATACAGTATCCGGTCCCTTTGTATCATCCATCTCATTCTTCTTCTGGAATCCAATCTCCAGGATCTCGCCATCACTCAACCGACAAACCCGCCTGAGGTCCTTGTACGTGTACTCGTCCGTCTCCCCCTCGGCGGGCTCCTTAATCCAACCCTCCCATCTCTCTCTCAACCCCGCGTCTCCCGACCTGACCTCGCCCTCGCCCGTGATGACGGCGACGAGGTCGCGGAACCGGAGCCAGCCGTGCAGGTAGGCGGCGCGCAGGCGGCCCGCGAGGCGCGGGTCGTGCGAGCGCATGGCGCGGATCAGGTGGCACATGGTGAGGCGCTTGGTGAGGCGCAGGCCCCAGCCGGCGAGGCACTTTTGGCGGAGGGCCTCGCAGCGGCGGAGGAAGGCGCGGCCGGTGGGGTGGTCGGCGCGGCGGGCGAGGAGGAGGGCGTGGAGGGCGGACCAGGTGTAGTCCCAGCCGCCGTCGAAGGGGTCTTGCTGCTGCTGCTGCTGCTGCCGCTGGCGGTGGTGATCTGGGTGGGTCCCGGGCGGGGGGCATGGGAGTAGGGACTCCGTCGTCGGGCGCGGTGATGGACTTTGGGCTGCGGGTGTGGGCTGGCTGGAGGAGGGAGGAAGGGGGCAGGCTTGCTGAAAGTTGTCGATGAAGGCGGCGACGGCGTCGTGGTCGTCGGGCGAGATGGGGGATGGGGATTGCGGGGCATCATGGACGGGTGCGGTCGCGGGCAGGAATAATGGTGGCAGGCTCGGAAGCGGTGATTCATCACGGGGACGGTCCGCGACGGAGGCTTCCCAGATGCTGGACTCGTAGGGGTCCCGCGGATCTAGAATATTCTCGAAGACGTACTGCCGGGACGTAGCTCCATGCGCTGACGTCTGGCTGCTGAGGGTAGGCTGAGTCATGGACGCGAAGGGTTCCTGCTGCTCTTTGCTGGGGAATATTGGGTTCAGTCGAGTCAAGGGAATGGGATGCCTCTCTCTCGGAGGCGAGCTGGAGGACAGCTTCGTCGACGTCTTCTCCTGGCTCCAGCTTCCACTTGGTAGGGCTTGCTGGGGACAAACCGCGATTGCCATCATGGAAGGCGGCGGCGGTGGGCTTGTCGTCGTGGCATGCGCGTTTCGCTGCGGGCGCATGCGTCTCAGTGTCGTCCATCTTGCGTTTCTTGTCTTGGGTCTGCGTTGTGGATGTTGTTGTATCTGTAGGAAGAGGGAAGTACCAGTATTCTTTGCAGAGACGAGGACGGTGAGCGACCTTGCGGGATATTGCTGCACTAGGCTTTTTGCATCTCTCCAATGAAGTGTGCCCAGGGTGACGGAATGTGGTATTGGGGTTTTCGTCGGTGCTATTAACATGGGAATCGTTCTGAGAAATCGTTAGTGGTGGCTTGGTGTTTGAGTACGTTGGGTTTCGTTACCTGCTCATTTGACGATTGTCGGGGACCGAGGGAATTTTGTTGCTGAAAAGAATCCATGATCGATAGCGTGGTAGATGGTGTGTACCTTTCGCCGTCTGATTGCTACCCCGGGTGAAATACTTGAATTATGTTGTTGGGACGCTGTCGCTCAGTCGAGGCCTTGCCCCTATTGACTGGGAGAGCGGCTCCCGCCGAATCCATGTCAAAGAGAATACCGCAACAAGATTGAGCGACAAAGCTGAGGCACCAGCATGTGGAGTAAAGTCATCAATCCTCAGTGGTCATTGGAACCATACTCAAGTATGGCTTGGCCAGTCTAACGCCAATTTTGTTTGGATAGTGCAAGCAAGAAACAGTCTTGGCTTGGCCATGGTTGACGATCAGGTTCTGGGTCGTTCTTTGTATCTTCGGGGCATGCTACCAGAGGGCTCTGAGGTACAGATGGCAGAAATCGGCAGATTCGTGAGACAAGCCTCAACCTCGTTAGCCAAAGGACAAGATTGTCAAAGCCTACAAGGGGATATTTAAGCTAGAGAAGCTGTGGTAGAAGTCACATACGTAACAAATAAGAAGAAGAAGGGCTGCCTGAAGTGACACCATTCTATACCCTTCGATTTGTTGCAACTCGCTTTCAAATTCGAGTGTATCGGATCCTCAATAGAGGACTCTTCGTTTCGCAAACTACTTGGGTCCTGTGGCATCATTCAAAGCGGTATTTTTGGCACGGTATTGTTTCAATATCTTGAGAGACTTCGCTTGAATACCTGGACTCCAGATAGAGAATTAGAATGTTCACTCAAAATCATCAGCTCTACGTAACTATGTGATTTCTCCTGAATCGGCAAAGCACGCCTCCGTTTAAGTCTCTAGGCAAGTCTCTATTGAAAATATAGAGCGCCACAAGAGCTTAGAGCACTATCATTATTAATTGAAATCATTTAATCGGCCTCTGGGGATCTTCTGGAACCACCGTCTGATGGACAGGCACAGAGCCTTCTAGCTCCATTGGCTGCATCACTACTGCTGTTGACCCCGAGTAATGATTTTATCTAGGATCAAATCGAGAGCCATCGCTGGTATTTCGCGAGTGCGTCATTGGGCCAAACTGGGGACCATGGCTCGTATACCGCGAGTGAGTTTGTCGCGCAAGTATCTCCTCTGATGGACCACGCTAATTAGGTTCTATCATAGTTGTATTGTACAGCAAATCGCTCAAATTTGCCTTATCAAGTGAGGCTATAATATGAACTGTTGACTTCCATCGTCGCTGATCAGTTTGGACATACTATAGCGTTGTGTCTCGAGACTGGTGTACGTTAGTTATGTCTCACGACAATACCGCTGTTATACCGAGCTGTACTTACCTCCACATCAGATTGCCAACGCAGTTGCTCCTTTGCACCTCTATAAAGCTTTCCACTCTCTCTTGTAACAAGTCGTCCTCAGATATTCCATCAAGAAGGTCCTTTGCTGCCTCATCGAATCGATACTTGGAGCGTCGCAAAGCGTCTACTGCCTCATCCATCGCTCTCCGGACGTCACTGGTGGTCGCGAAGATAAGCGGCACAATGCTGTCGATGCATCCAAGCTTCATCTCCTTCCGTAGTGATAGAAGGTCGTTCGTTATCGATATAATGACATTCGTTTCATCCCAAATGGCTTGCATCGGCTTAGAATGCATGAGTTCCGCGGGCAAGTGAGAAGAAATCGAATATTCGCCAGCGGCCGTACCGATATATACAGCACTGGTGCCGAGACGAAACTGCCAGTATCCTTCCAAGGTCGGGATCTGACCTCTTAACCTGCCCTTTTGCTCTTCCTCGGAAGCCAACATGAATCGTGCGATCTCATCATAGAATCTTCGGCGCTGGTCTACATCATAGGCAGAACGCAGCGCAGACCCTATGACGTCGAAACTCTGCACGATTGGATTGAGAGGATGGAAGTCGGCCTCGACAGCGCGCAAGCCGAGAGAACTGCCCACAAAGCGCAGCGTATGTTCTCTGTACGTCTGCGCTCCGTCGAAGTCTTCCGAGTAGGATCCAGTCGGTTCGTCTATCTCGTCGTCCCAGGTGAAAAGCCAGATGACGAGGTAAGCAAGAATCTGAAGCTTCTCAAGCGATGCATCGGGCCACCATAGCGCTGTGAAGAGTCCAAAATCTGCAGCTTCGAGGCGTTCTTGTTTGGCTTGATGGAAGTTAAACCTGACTCAGGTCAGCAACACTGATTCTATAACCCATTCGAGGAGAGGGCTGCCTACCCTTGAAGTCTTGTTTTCACCTTTTCTCTTAGCTGGTCTACCCACAGACTGATATGGCGATGGCTGATACCTCTCCAATCAGCGAAAATTGGTTTTAGATCCGGGATATGGGCCGGCTGGCCCTTGAGTCTTGCGAGTAACGCATCCCGTGGATTGATCGCGCTCAACTGCAGAGTGTCTAGCTGCACTGTGGTTGTAGACATAGTGCCTGCCAGATACAGCCGAACCTTTGGTATCTTCAGATGACGTCGAGGTAAGGCGTCAAAAGCTCGAATAGGTGTACCTAGAGAATCTCGTATAACCCGAATTCAATATCTTTGTGCCACATCCTTATGAGCAACTCCGCATCCGCACTGCGCCGCACCCATATCACGGTTTCCTGATGATCCTCCTCACCTGAACCATCATGGATCCAGCAACCCATCAACCCAAAAGGGTAATAATTGAGTGAGCATCGGCTCGGGGGGACCTTGTCAGTTCCACTTCCAACCTGACAAGGCTCTGGACAAGGGTCTCGTGAACTTGACGTGGGCGCAGCTACTAGCTAGGCCCATGTGGACCGACCTCCACGGGCAGACTGCCGTATCGTGACTTGCGGCGCAGACATCACATCACGCTGTTGGCCCTAGTGCAGTCAAGGCGCTTGTCTGATGATGCCGAGAATAGGTACGGTAAGATGAACCCCACATCCAGGATATTAGTTTACAGCATCTATCTTGCTCGATGTTTCTAATTTGCTGGGTGGCTTCATCATGGCACTGGTCCCGGCCGACTGATACGCCCCCCCTCCCCGCAAGGATCCAGTCCAGATCGCACAGCCTGACTTGGTGATTTCTCCCCAAAGGGTGAAGTATGATTCGGTGGCGCAGAGGGGTTGAAGATCATTAGAGGAAAGGCTCTGGTAGTTCGTGTACATGATGGCCGCGGCCGCATAATATCTCGATCAACAATACATGTGCTCACGTTTGGTGCGATCCAAAGACAACACAGGTTCATCATGGCTGTTCAACTTACTCGCGAGACTGATATGGCGTCCATCTGGATGCTCGTAGCTGTCAGCGGTGTCCTGGCCTATCTTGGCCTCGCCATATACAGACTCTTTTTCCACCCTTTGGCGAAGATACCCGGTCCTCGGTTGGCAGCAGCGACCTATTGGTACGAGGCCTACTACGAACTGGCACACAAAGGAGGAGCACAGTTCGCTCCCAAGGTCAGAGGTCTCCACGCGAAGTATGGTCCTATTGTTCGCATCAACCCGGACGAGGTCTCCGTCAACGATGCCGAGTTCCACGATCGACTGTACGCTCCTCAGCCAGCGATTCGGGATAGACACCCGAATTTCTCAGCAGCGCTCGGAACGACAAAAGGGTCGTTCAGCACGGTCGACCATAATCTGCATCGAAGCAGACGGATGGCCTACAGCCCGTTCTTCGCATCATCGAATGTGACGGCATTCGAGCCGCTGGCTCAGGACAAAGTTCGGCACTTGTGCGATCTCCTTCAGTGTTCCGAAGAAAGGAGCCCAGACATGCGAAGCTATTTTGCAGCCCTCGGCTTCGACAGCTTTTACACTTGGGCTTTTGGTAGCTCGCTCGATCTTCTCGATGACCTTGCCATGGCTCGGCAATGCAACAACACGGTTGAGCTCTTGGTCACAAGTGCGCCCTTTTACAGGATCTTCCCATCGGTGATGGGTCTTGCCAGGAGAGTCCCTCAAGGCATTCTGCGGCATCTATCGCATCATATTGCCCGTGTTTTCGACTTACATGCTGTACGCACACATCTCAAAAGTCTATTGAGCCATTCTAACAACATGCAGATGATCGCACAAAAGGCCGAACAATTCGTGGCTAGCAACCAGTGTCAATCTTACGAAAATCTCGAGAAGGAAACACCATCTTCTCGGAAATCTGGACCAGAGACACTGTTCTCCGTGATCTCCAGGAGCAAAGCACCCGAAGAGGAGAAGACCGCCTCGCGAATGTCCCAGGAGGGCACTGAAATGTTCATGGCGTCGTTCACCCCAGGACGCACCATGACACTCGGGATGTACTATCTACAGACGAACCCAGACGTGCTCGAGACGCTCCAAAAGGAGCTGGACCAGGTTCACCCAGACCGCACGACGGACTTGAGCTTCAAGACATTGAACTCACTACCATATCTCGTAAACAAACCCAGATTATACCGAGTCGGCCTGGGCTCTGACTGACACGTACCTATATAGCGCGCGGTCATGAAAGAGATACTTCGCCTCACATTCCCCGTGGGTTCTCGACTTCCCATGATATGCCACGAAGATATGGAATTCCAGGGCTGGCGGATCCCGAAAAATGTGAGTTGACCCGTGAAATCATATCCAGGATGCCCAAATACTCATTCTTCGACAGACGGCCATCTCCGTTAACCATCGCAATCTCCTGTGGGACCCGAGCGTCTACCGCGAGCCGGAGAAATTCAAACCGAGCCGCTGGTTAGACGAGACCAGCCCCATCGACGAGAAGAGATACTTCGTCGCCTTTGGGAAGGGCGGCCGCGGATGCCCGGGCAGAGAGTACGTAGCCGCTGCATTGCTCCAAGTACTAAAACGTGATTGATTCACTAACGCTTGCGACCAGATTCGCCACGCAACTGATCCAGTTCACGCTTGCGACCCTCATTCAGCGATTCGACTTCCAGGTCGCTGATACGACCTGGGAGCGAGACATCGCGGTAAGTCGAGAGTCGATCTTGACGGCTCCGGCATTTGGGAGCAAGGGTGTGAAGCTCGAATTATTGGGGGCTAGAGACTAGAGAATCGTGATAGCGGGTGAGGCACTTCATTCAGGGTGGGAGAATTCACGGTCTCGAGGCCATATCATAGGTATACCCACGGAGTTTGGTGACAAGTCGGAGGAACGAAGTCATGTTTCTATTCATAATGGTAATCAGTTTCACTGCGCTCTTGTCTCGCGGCCGTAAGTGCTTCTCCGACGAAATATCAAATGATCGTATATAGTACGCCTATCGTTTATATCATTCGTACTGAACTGTAGAGTTTTCCATACTGATCACAACCTTTTGAACTTGTACATACATATTCGCTGACGCTAACGGCCCGCAGCTTCTACGACCCAAAGTATTTAGGCACACCATGCTTCTAGTAGTGCTAGTTCGCGTCATCATTCGAGCCCATCTTAGGTCCCTGCTGACCTATAACCCAGCCTCGCCACGGAATGCCCCATGGGTTCGGGCCAGGGTGCGCTTCTTGTTTCATGCCCGCCATCCAGGCATACAGAACTGTGTTGACAGGCTTCATCGTGGGAAAAAGTCTAGGCAGAAAGATAAAGTATCTGAGTAGCGGCCGATTCAGTGGACCTTGGCCACGCGGTCATGTGTAGTCCAGCTTCAACGAGTGGGACTGTCCATAGTCTGGGTCTTCCATTCTTTTCACTACAACTAAGCTTTTTGGTTAGGCGAGCCGCCAGCATTTTGACCTCTCTAATCAGCCTTTTTCTAGAACGGAAATGTAACCGCTAGCTAGGATGCAAGAAATACGATCCAAGGATTCCTTAGGAGCGCGCCTTCGACGGAGACTACTGCGGCGTGGCACGGCGCCTCCAGATGCCTGCAGAATGGAGCTCCAACCCAGGTCGCTCGTTCGATGAGAAGTGATAACGGTAAGGAGTGCCGGGTGGGGGCCATTCATCACATAGGCGACGTCTCATACATACACACATTTGTAGCATACTTCTATGGTTACAGTGTTCTCCAGCCCTCATTTCAGATCCTTGTCTCGTGGTTCGAGGTCTTTCTTACCGTGCACGATCTGCCTGACGCTTTGTTCATCTCGAAGGGCGTAGTCTAAAAAGACTGTCAGTCTATCAGTGCGACGGAAAGTACTACATACTTACATACCTATGTAGTTATCTCTAGGGCTGACAGGCAGTGGGTCTCCAAGTGTTCAGAGCAGTTGGGGGAGTCTCCAGATATGGAAAACACGATACGACAGATACGGTCACCTTCTGAGACATTCGGCATTGACCTGTGATCGAAACAAATCGTATGTAACTACTTGATCAAAGTATAATACAATATTCCCTACACTCTAAATAAATGTGTATAATGGTTTAAAATTCGTCATTTCGCTGTCGCATAAAACGTGGAAAAAAAAAAAAAAAAAAAAAAAAAAAAAAAAAAAAAAAAAAAAAAAAAAAAAAAAAAAAAAAAAATAAAAAAAAAAAAAAAAAAAAAAAAAAAAAAAAAAAAAAAAAAAAAAAAAAAAAAAAAAAAAAAAAAAAAAAAAAAAAAAAAAACACACACACAGTAAGAACCCGGTTTGACCACTCTCGCTCGTCACGCAGCGATGATTACGCATTTTGCGGCACGAAAGCCAAAGGCTGTGGCTTTCCCCACCAGTCGCACGGGTTAAATCTCCATGCCCCGTTGCCTCTTGCAAACCAATACTTGACGAGATAGGGCATGATCCAGGGCAGAGGCGGGAATGTATGCCCGCCTTCATACGTCTTGTCCGCACACCCGAGAACTGTGGGAAAGACGTCGTACTGCTCGGAGAGTTAGGCCTCAGCTCCCGAAGGACATTTCACGCAGACCGGTCGACTTACCAGCATCCCCAGGTTGCCCGTCTGCTGGGCGATCTTCTCGGCCTGATCCCACGTCTTCCGCAAGCCATCGCTATCCAGGTCTCTCATCGCCAGGAATACCTCAATCTCCGCATACAGGTGGTCCGTCAGGTTCTTGCTGAACGAGTCGACGATCTCCTTCATGCCTCCCTGCCCTTCCCACCGGTACTCCTCGGGCTTTGCCGTCGCCGAGTAGGCCGCCAGCCTCTCCATGCCGTCGTGGAACAGCTCGTGCTGGTGCTTGGGGTCGCTCATCAAGCCGGGCTTACCGCTGAACTTTTCGATCTCGGGGAAGATGAAGGACTCCTCGACCCAGTGATGGTGGTTCACCATCTTGACCCAGGCGTTGGCGTAGAACAGGAGGTCCTTCACGTCCTGCGCGACGTAGCCCTTCTCGGTTGCGCATGGCACGTGCGGCGCCTGCTGGATGATGGCGTTGAGGCCCCGGATGATGACATTGTGAGCATGCGCCATCTCCGAGGCGACGTGCACATAGGAATGCGTGTCCTGGTCATGGATCAGTCGATGTTGAAGTCGTATAGTCGCGATGGGGTTCCACATACGTTCAATCGCTTGCAAGGGGTCGAAACCAACGGGAATGGCGTGTCAGCCCATGGTGCTTGCGATGGTTTGGTTGTCATGATGGTGACGATGGGGACGATGGTGACGATGATGATGATTGTTTCAAGCCTTGTCTTTTCTATACCTCAAGTGTCAACTGTGATTGATACAGGAAGAGTCTCTCAAGGGCGAGGCTGTTGCAAATGAAATAACGGTTGATTTGAATAGTCGACTGTTGGTTGGCTGGTGAGTCTTGGGGACGAGGTTACTCCCAAACAATCAACTGCCTTACTAGCTAGCACGGTCCAAGCTACCACAAGGTATCGATCGACCTTTAAAGACGACTGCAAGTCAGACTCTCCACGACAAACCAACCGCACTGGTTGGACGTAATTAAATTGTGAAGCTCGCACTCTCTCTTTCCTGGTAACCTATCACATCAAGACTATTGATCACCATATCCCCACTGTTCGCAGTACATATACGGGGGCATAGGTACGTTGTGAGACACGGAATGTTCAACTACATACAAGTCCCGAGATCGGTGTCATTGCGGCACGGTCTTGCAAAACGCCCCGAGTTGCCATGAGCTCCTCCGGTGCCTCCGGCAAAAGTTGAGTCGTGATACTCGCCCAGGCAGCCCAGGTAGGCACAATACGAATGGACTTGGGCTCTGCATGGGTGCTGTGCTGTGCCGTGCCGTTTCTGCTGGCATGTTACGCGATGGAACGATTACCTACGATACTAGCAGAGACCCTGCTAGACTTTCGAGTGGAGTGAAGGTATCCGCTGTGCTAGGCATCGTCACCGCCGCCAGCAACGGCTTGTGTCGATACGCTCCGCTAAATCCCTTCAGGGCCCAGTCACTAGCACTGCTACATACACATGTGTGTGCCACCTGCGGCTTCGAATTTTCCATTTATAGAGTTCCTTCACATCTCGTCTTTCGGCCGACTGCTCCAACCAACAACCTCAGCACACAGACACACACAAGGCAGAAGTTTCGAAAGCGGTAGAAGCGCAGTTAGCTAGGCATGTTTATCAATGGGCCAACCCATCGTTCGGCCCATACACAACTCAAATTTGTCCAAGTGGAACTGAGAAAGCGCGTTCCAACTTCCCAAAGTCTCCAGACCCGGTCGGGCTAGAAAGCGCCAGGTAGCTCAAGTAGCCCGCAACTCTGCCTAGACTAAGGGAAAAAGCACAAGGCACCAAGATTAACGTCCCGCCGACTCGCTCTTCGTCTGCTCAATGTCGTCGTGGACAAGGGTCCGCTTCGGGCCGTGGGGAGCTGTGCCGCAGACTATCTGGGGCGTCGTACTCGTCACTGTCACGCAAATCCATGCCCTCCAGAAGTGCCTTACAGCCCGACTAGGTACTCGTCCTTGCTGGTGCGCGAGGCTAAGATTTGTTCTAACCACTTGCAGTTGCCTTTCTGCTCATTACTAACCGTTGGGTCCAGCGTTGTCATCAAGTCTCACACAACTTCCTCCCGGCCGTATGTCCAGATCCAGCTAGAGACCAGACAGGGCTTTCGAGGCTGAACGAACTTGCAGGGCTTGCCAATGAGACCAACAGGGAGATGACGAACACGACACCCTCACTCACCCTTCTGCCCTTTTGTGTCGTACAGGGCGCACGCCTCTAGTTACTCGGCAGCTGGCTCGGCTTTGGCCTTCACGCTTTCACAAGTCTGCCAGAGAAAAAAAAAAAAAAACCCCCTTGGTCAGTCTAACCTCTCCTTGACTTGATCTCCACCGAGACCTTCCTGTATTCTTTCTACCAATATGTACTAGTTCTAGCTGCATGGGCTGGGCCCCCGTCATGATGGTTGTAAGCTTCGTGCGACAATCTGGGGATCCCTTCCAAAAGCGTGCTGGGCATGTGCTCAGCCAAGGTTGTGGGCATCGAGGAGCACGACACGGATCAGCAGGATCAGTAGAGTATTGTGGTCGGCGTCTTCTTGGGTCGCTCATTGGTCTTTGATTAGACATCCCACAACTCCCCTGCTGTACCTCAAAATAACGTGGATTTTGCGGTGCTGGAGTGGGACTTGGTAAGATATCAAGGTGGAGTGTATAACAGGCTTCCAGCAAAGATGTTCATGGGATGCCCACGTGCGGGCAGCGATTTTGCAAGTACCCACGAAGCTATCTACACGCTTAGCTGCTCATGATTCTGATTTTGATCATCCGGTCTGTCGTCTTGTTTCCTTCGCGCAGCATCGGTCGGTGATAGCCTCAACTCCTCCCACACCCATCGCTATGGCATCCTCCTCCTCGCTCACGGCCGAACAACTGGCCATGGTGAACGAAGACCAGGGGCCCACAGTCATAGGGGTCGCTTGGTTCTTCATTGCCGTCTGTACCATCGCCGTCGTGCTTCGATTTGCTGCCAGACTGAATCGCCGCTTGCCTATTGGTCTGGACGACTACTTATCTCTGGGAGCCCTGGTTTGCAGCCCTGAGACCGTGTTGCATGTTGCTTGTCACTGATTCTTTATTGAAGGTTCTTGTTATAGTATACTGCGTGACTTGTATCATCTGTAAGTGGTTGTGATGGTTTGATTTCAAGGTTCATTTAGCTTACACACTCAAACAACAGCTGTCCCGTATGGAATGGGGAAACATGCCTGGGCAACCGACGCAACGAAAGCTTGGAAGATAATCCGGGTATGGACATTGCAATCCCATGAACAGACGTAGACTGACCAGGTACAGGTCGGTCTTTTCAATGCACTGATCTACTTCGCTGCCCATTGGTTCATCAAGATGTCTATTCTTGCGTTTTACAAGAGAGTTTTCACCCTGAGGATTACGTGGTTCAAGTACTCAGTTTATGCCACCGGCATCTATACCACTGGGTGGTTCATCGCGTCCTTCTTCGCGGCGTTGTTCCAGTGGTAAGCCCGTCTCGCCACCCGGAGACAAGATATGCATTTATTGATCGCCCTTCGATATAGTTTCCCACCAGCACTCTTCTGGGAGCAGTACAATATCAGTCTGAAGTCCCCTCCTAGCGGAACATGCGGAGTGAAGAATGCGGACCTGGTTATATCCTCTAGCGCCCTAAACTCTGTTGGCGATGTGGTTATCTTCGCGCTGCCTATTGCTATGCTGTGGCAATTGCAGCTGAAGAAAGCTCACAAGCTCGCGCTTATTCTTGTTTTCGCAACCGGAGCGCTGTAAGTCGATTTATACCCTGACGCCCTTTTTTGCTACATAATCCTGACTTTCACAGCGCCATCGCCGCAGGATTCATCCGCCTTCACAGCACCCTTGAGGCTACCCAGCTTCATGCTGATACAACCTGGGTCACGGCAGACATCTATATGTGGACCGCCGTCGAAGCCGGCGTCGGCCTCATCTGCTCTTGCCTACCAGTAATCGAGCCCCTTTTTGGCCTCGCAAAGAGAACGATGACATCCTATCTTGCGTACATATCGAACTGGACTTCCCGAAAGACCCTGAGGAACTCGACGGACGGCTCAGCTGCTCAAGGTCCTACGGAGAAGCTTGGCAGGAGCGCGTATGACAGTCTCGAGCTCGATCCGAACGCGGCCGTACGGACAGAACGATTCTTATTCGAAAGCCAAGGGAAGACTCTGACTGGTTCCACGGAGGCATTTCAGGCACCCCCAAAGTCACCGAGTCCCGTCAGTATAATGCAAACGGATCAACACTATTATGAAGGCCAGGGAAGGGGCATGATTGGCTCACATGAGGCTATTCAGGCCCGACGAATGACACCAAGCCCGCTTAGTGATGTGTGATGCTTTGGCAGTTGCCGCGGGAGAGAAAAATAAAAAGCCCTCTGAGGATAAAATTACTTTGATACGTCCACATCAATAGAATAGCATGAATATAATATGAGATTTATTTATTGAAGGACATCGTAGGATTCTAGCTAACCTAGTCGCTAAGACCCGAAAATGACGTACGACGGCTGGTCTTACCAGTCACCATTCGGCTGCGAACTACTTATCATCAGCATCAGGAGCTTTTTGTAGAAGCACGGAAGGTCCTGGATAAGATCACAATTGCCTTGTCATTACAACACGATGGCCAGGGCTTGACATGATATAAGCACCCAATTGTGACAGGTGATGCACGCAACAAGATCGATGACCATTCGTAGATTCTAAGTCTGTCGATTTGAGATTGCTCTCCTCATCCGTTCAGCTGTAATACCCTTGCCGTTGAAATATGAACAACCTGCCTCTGGTTACAGCAGAGGACAGTAGAATGGCTGTTCATGAAAGATCGTTACTGCTAAAACACTTTGGGCTGCCCTACATTCATTGAGCTCACCCTCTAGCAGGTGTTCTGTAATCCTTCAGTGAGATCGCTGTTCAACCTCCAATTCAAAGACGTGCAAACTTGCACCCAAGAACGCGGCTTCCTTGGAGCCAGCTCGATATTTCATCCGACCCCTGGCCAGCCAATCCAACTCAGTCGTGTATCATCCTGCTTATTACAATGACCCTTCACCTCTTCATCTCCTGGACGAGCCGCTCTCTTTCTTTTCTTTTTGGGGATGCCAAATATTGACACTCGCCTCCTCCTTTGGGTTGTTATCTTGTTGCCCATCACTACGTACGGACCTCGAAGTTTTTTTTCATTCACTTCGCACAATTTACTAGACCATCGAAAAAAATTCACTCCTCGTCATACTACTCACGCCCTCTTCTAACAAACGTATATCTTGAGGTTCATCGGTGTCCTCTTGTTGCCTGTCTACTTAGCCGACGTTATGGAGCTGGATATTGGCACTGATCCGGATCTACTGAGTAGGTTGCTGTCGTCGTTGCCTAGGACACAAAGCTTTACCAAGTCTCTATTTTGCATCTTCTCAACAACAATAAGGGACGGAACAGTCGTTATCTGTATCATCATCGCCCCATTTCTCAGGTGCACAAGTACGAAGACTGACCATTCCACCCAGGCTGCGCTGGTCATTGCATGGTTAACACCATGTTCGTCTGGCAGTGTATCGATTTCAGATGTCTCTGCTACCGGAGGGAATACCAAACTGTAAGCCCCATCGCCCTGTCACTTACTCTCGACTTACGTCCCCTATCTAATCAATCGTCTGACAGTCTCTTTTCCCCTGTCTCTATTCGCAATGTGACCCGTCCGATTACTGCACTGCTCTTTCGAGGACCATCGACGATTGTCTCGGCACCAGAGCCGAGATCCACCTCGAGGGACGCGAGCTGCGCGAGATCCCGGGCGCGCAGCTGCGTCAGGTCAGGACAGCGCTGGTGGTGCGCCAACCGTCACGGTGACCATCACGAGCTGGCTCACCGTGTCAAGGACCTCGTCAATGATGAGCAGCCCGCCCCCTCCAGCGATGAATTCGTATATACCCTCACCTACACCTACTCCAGGTCCTTTCATGGGCTTGAAAGGCACAACAGATGCCCCGTCCTCGTACTCGCAGCCCTGGATCGTTACGCAGTCTGAATTGTTGCGGTACGCTGCATCGTTTGCTGGCCTCGTCTTATGGATCATGTTCGTCTTGCTCCAGGATTACTGGATCAATGGTGACTTGACACTATGTCGTGATCAGGACAGATCTATACACTATAGGAGTTTTCGCTTTGTCTGGAAGTCTGAGGATCATGACGAATGAGTTATATGGAGCTGAGGAGTTGATTTGCAATATCATCATGTCGGTTCCTGCTCAGTTTTGATGACTAAGATGGCCCTGTTTTACCAATACAAGGTTGAATACAACTTGTTCTGATCAGGCTAATTTTGTCTGGTTCACATCGACGAATTGCATGCCCTCGTTAGCTACGAGCGAGGGAATAAAGTCTATTGCTATGGGTATCACTGGAGAACAGAGAAGGCCACGCACACTTGCGTCTTGACCAGTGCGGTGGCCAATCAAACCATCTTGTTAGATGCGTGGTTTGGTCAAAGACTTTGCGATCAGTAGAAAAGTAACTGAAGAGGTTCTTCCGCAGCCGTATACCTCTCCTTGAAATCTGACCGGGCTAACCAACGCGCGAGGGGAATCATTGTCTCCTTCATGTCCATCACGCCCCTCTTCTTCTGGTCAATGTGAGAAGCATCAACCACAAGTCGTTCGAGCTTGTCCAGTTTGAGCGCGCCTTTATCATGTTAGAGTTCGGGTTGAAGGTGGAGATGTGCGGGATTCGAGCCTTACCACTTTCTACTAGAGCCTCCAGGCGCAAAGGCGTCCCGACAGCGATGCCCGTGCGATGCTTCTCAAGAAACTGCTTGCTTTCTTCCAATTTGATGTGCTTGGCGAACTATCGACTGTGAGTATGACACGCCAGCATTTTACACGAGTAGACTTACGAGCTTTGCGATTGTGTTACCCTTCTTCTGGTATTTACGAACCGCCCTGCATCGTTGTCAGTCTCGATCGTATGCAGAGTGGGCAAAAATTCCAAGAGACTTACCGCACGAGGTCTGCTGATCTCATACCAGCTCCAGCTACGATGATGGTATGTGGTGACCCATTCTGTTTTGGCGCCTCCCCAAGACTCTCTGGCTTCCCAGTCTGTGCCTCTAGGAACGCCGGCAGGTTTTCCAGATTGCGTACTTCTTGGAACGACGTTGTATCCCTTATGGCATTCGCTAGGCTTCATTAGCTTCAGAACCCCCGAGACCATAACTTGGTAAACTCACGTGAGATATCCAGGACAGAGAGCTCCGCTGGCTTGAGGTCGGTACCGAATCTTCTCGTCTTCTGCGCAAAATGATCCGCCAACAAGAAGCTGTCGAGCGAGGCGAGCTTCTTATTCAGGCCAGCCTCAAGGTCGAGATCAATGTCGTCCTGGTCAAAGGCAGACCTCTTGCGCTTTCTTGAGCCTTCGTCGTCCTCACGTGCCCGCTTCTTGGACTTGGCTTTCGGTGCCATAGGTTCTGGTCTTGTAATTTTGGCCGGAGACATCACAAATTCTTGTTACACGGCAGATTCTATATTGGTGAAGAAAAGTTGATTGCGTAAAATAGCGTTGGCTTGCGCGACTTGGTGACCGATGAATTTGGTGATTGTATTTGGATAGATGCAAAACGTTAGAAAGAATTTTGATATGACCGTAACAGGAAAGTACCGGGAGATATTCCCTTATCCGATAATCACCCCACCATCAATCTAGAAAATTGCCCCGCGTTACTGGCCGGAAGAGTCACAGAACAGGTGTTTACCATCCCACCAACAATTCAGAGTGAGCTTTTTTGCCGGACACGTTTGGTAGTTCATTTATTAGAGGAATTGCTATACAATCAGTTCGATCCCAGCCGTACAATATTTGAAATCCCAACATGTCGGAGCCACCCGTCGACCCAGCGCAAGCTACCGGCTCTGCCCCGCCAGCCGACGGCGAAGCTCCCGCCCAGTCCAAGAAGGGCGCAAAGAAAGCCGAGGCCAAAGCGAAGAAGGAGGCGGAGAAGGCTCGCAAGGCCGCAGAACGAGAAGCTGCTGCCGCTGCTCAGAAGGCGACCGGCGGAGGAGAGGACCTGGCCAAGGACAACTACGGCGAGATCAAGCCCTCCACCAAGGTCGATGCCGAACGAGTGCAGTTGAAGACTTTGGGCGAGGAGCACCTAGGAAAGACCGTCAAGCTGAGAGCGTGGGTTCAGAATGCGCGTATGCAGGGCGCCAAGATGGCCTTTGTCGAGCTTCGGGAAGAGCGCAACTGGGCAGTACAGGGTGTGATGGCTGTTAGCCAGGAGGGCAAACCCGTCAGCAAGCAGATGGTCAAATGGGTCGGAGGCTTGAGACTCGAAAGTTTCGTCCTCATCGAGGCTCTCGTCCAGAAGCCCCTCGAACCCGTCAAGAGCTGCCGTGTTGCGAACTATGAGCTGCACCTGACAAAGTGCTACCTGATTGCTGCTGGACCCGAAGTGCTGGGTTTGGGTCTCAATGCTTCCAACAAGGCTGTCACGAGTTTCGAAGACGAGGAACCCTCATCCCAACAACCTGCCACGGAGGGCGTAGAGAACCTCACCCTTACTGAGGGTACTGGCGCGCCTGCGGCTAGCTTGTCCACTCACCTGAACAACCCGGTCATGCATAAGAGGGCACCTGTTCAGCAGGCCATTGCCGATGTTCGTATGACTACACGGAAGCTTTTTGCCGATTATCTTGAGGCTCGCGACTTCGTCCAGTTCGAGCCCCCCTGCTTGATTGGCGCAGCTTCGGAAGGTGGCGCTAATGTTTTCGCGATGCCTTATTTTGATAAGAAGGCCTACTTGGCTCAGTCACCTCAATTCTACAAGCAATTTGAAATTGCCGGTGGACGCAAACGTGTCTATTGTATTGGACCAGTATTCAGAGCGGAGAACAGCAACACGCCGCGCCACATGACTGAGGTATGCTATATACAGATGTTAATATGGGATAATAGCTAATGTGCACCGCAGTTCACGGGTCTTGATTTGGAAATGGAAATTGAAGACCACTACCACGAAGTCCGTGACATGATTGAGGGTCTTATGATACATATTTTCAAGGGCCTTGAGACGAAGTGCAAGGAGCAGATTGAACTGATCAGGGCCATTTACCCATCTGAGCCATTCCTTCTCCCTGAGCCCGGCAAGGAAGTTCGACTCACATTCGCCGAAGGCCAGAAGCTCCTGAGAGAGGAGGGTCCCGAAGAATTCCGTAACGTCACTGACGATGAGGATATGAGCACACCACAGGAGAAAGCATTGGGGGCCCTAGTCCGGAAGAAGTACAACACGGACTTCTATGTGCTGGATAAATTCCCCGAGGGAGCGCGTCCCTTCTACACAATTGAGGACCCGGAGAACTCCAAGAACTGTAACGCATATGACTTCTTCGTAAGTGTCTAATCTTGCCGTCGTTAGAGCTTTAGTTTCTGACATATTCTAGATGCGTGGCCAAGAAATTCTATCTGGTGGTCAGCGTATCCATATTCCTGAACTTCTAGAAGCCAGACTTCGTAGGAAGGGGATCGACCCTGCCAGCCCTGGAATTAAGGAGTATGTCGATGTTTTCCGGTCCGCTGGAGTTCCGCCTCACGGAGGCGGTGGTATTGGTCTGGACCGAGTTGTTGCTTGGTTCTTGAACTTGCCAAGTGTGCACTTGACGAGCTACTACCCCCGAACACCTAAGCGTCTTGTACCTTAGAAAGATGAATCTAATGGACCGATTCAATGTACTGAGATATCAATGAGGTATAGAGAAATGAAAAGTTGCTAAATTCATGTATGATTAAGTTTTCCAATATGGGTTCGACTGTTTGCCAGGAAGGTACCTAGTAACTATGCTGATAACCGTTTGTCGAATATATGGCACTGGCTAGACCAGCCTGGGCTTGCATAGTGGTCTCCACATAGTTGGTGCTTGCGGCTCCACTAAAATTTTCTGTGTCTCTTCACCTAATGAACGTCTCTGCGAGATCCAGATTCACGATATCTCAGTTACTCTATTTCCCACAAACGAGTTGCTACATTGAGCCGGCGAAAAGTGTGACAGCCAGAAGTCAACGCTAAGATAAATGACACAAGAATCGAAATTTCTGCCCATTCTGTGCTCGACGAATTTTCACAATCCCTAATATGTCTTCCAAGCGCAAGTCGGAAGACGACCCCGCCGTCGCGACGGCTGCCGCTGCAAGCACCACCAAGAAGCGCAGAAGGCTGAGCGATGGCGAGAACGGAGGAGCCAAGGCGGAGAAGAAATCCAAGAAAGAGCGCAGGGAGAAGAAGCAGAAGAAATCCAAGGGCGGCGATCTCCCGGCGGACGAGGACGCCCTGGACGACGAGCAAGAAGATACCGGCATGTTGGACCCTCCCACGAGCACCACCAAAAACACCAGCAGCAGCAGCAGCGCCGCCAAACCCACAAACAACAACGACGCCGCCGGCCTCTCCAGCAAGCAGCAGAAGAAACTCCGCAAAAAGGAGCGCCTCAAGGCTCGGAAAGCCGAAGGCGCCGCCATCTCTACCTCGCAAACCGACAAACCCACCACCACCACCGAAGTCGACCCCTCCACCACCACCACAAAACACCGCTTCATCATCTTCGCCGGCAACCTCCCCTACGCCGCCAAGGCCGCCGACGTCGAGTCCCACTTCGCCGCCGTCCACCCGACCTCGGTCCGCCTGCTGCACGAGCGCCACAACCCGGCCAAGTCCCGCGGCGTCGCCTTCGTCGAGTTCGCCGGCTACGACAACATGAAGGCCTGCCTGAAGACCATGCACCACACCACCATGAAGGTCACCGCCCCCGGCGGCAAGACGGAGGAGCGCAAGATCAACGTCGAGCTCACGGCCGGCGGCGGCGGAAACACCGACACGCGCAAGGAGAAGATCCGCGCCAAGAACGAGAAGCTTGATGAACAGCGGGCCCGACGGGCGCAGGAGCTGTTGAAGGAGAAGGAGAAGAAGGGGAAGAGCAAGGCTGGAGGCGGCGATGATGAGAACGAGAACATGGGCGGAGCAGAGGCCACGGTACACCCGAGTCGAAGACGCAGGGTCCCGGGATCTTCATGATTTGTGATACCCAGATGTTGTCATGTACTTTCGATATCAGCGAGCTACAGATTTGTATAAATCATACAAATTACGAACAAGAGGAGATCATTAGAGAAATCGTGTCTGTTTTGCAGATATAGTCCATTTGACGTCCTCGCAAGTGTGCTATCTACAGAACCACGGAGGAAGTGGCAGCTCTATCCACTTTGGTTGATTCTGTTCCGAAAAATGGGTTCTTGGGTCCAGGGCACAAAATACGACAGATGCACCAGGCCAAGCATTCAGAATCTCAAATCTGGTTGGGACCAAGATCATCAAGAGATCATAACACCGGCTGTTTATCAAGAACCCCTGGACGCCGAAACCCGCAGAACCAGTATCCTCCTAGATCCGTACGTGTAATGTCATCATTTACGGACCTCTTGCCTTGCAGTCTCCATCCTGCCTGTCTGAACTGCCAAGTCTTTCATCTAAAATTCCCTTCCACCTCTGAAGGGACCGTCCAATGCATGTGGGGGGTATGTAGAGTCCAATTATGAGAGGCTCCTAGTTCGAGCAGCAAACCCAGAACGTTGGGCAGCCTCGAGTGTGATAAACTCTCATCAAACAGTCTTTCCTGATTATCACCAAAACTCCAATGTTGCTGCCAAGAATCCCTTGCTCGCTAGGCCAAAGGTCATGCCGCAAACGTTTCAATCAGGTGACTTCGTTTAGAGGATGGTGCACTTTGACTTCTTGACTTTCGTGGGAACGGGTCGAGGGTTGAGAACCGCACTGGAAATCACTGTTAGCGACATCTCCCAGAGCTGAACGGCTCTTCTTACCGGATAGCCTCGTCAAATACACTCTTAAGATTGCGCTGGGTCAAGGCAGAGCACTCAAGGTACTTGTGAGCGCGGATCTCCTTAGCGCAAACTAGGGCTTGGTCATAAGACACAGGCTCCATTCTCTTAGCACGGAGGCTTTCTAGAGTCGCCGGGTCCTCACGCAAATCGAGCTTCGTGCCAACGAGGATGATTGGAATGTTCGGGGCGTGGTGGTCGATCTCTGGAAACCACTGCATTATACCAAGTCAGTATGTACAGAGGAGACCTCTTGAAATATTTCTTACCTTTGCCTTGACGTTGTCAAACGAGGGAGGCGAGACAATCGAGAAGCAGATCAGGAAAACATCGGTCTGGGGATATGATAGGGGTCGAAGACGGTCGTAATCCTCTTGTCCAGCAGTATCCCAGAGTCCCAGACTGATAGGCTTGCCATCAACCATCACGCTTGCGGAGTAGTTGTCAAAGCTGTCAGCGGTGGTTAGTAGGAACCCCAACATCCACATCGGAAATCTAGATTGACTAACACCGTAGGGATATACTCGCCGGGGAAGGCGTTCGTGGTATAGGAGATGAGAAGACATGTCTGTAGTGTTGAAGTTAATATATAATGTATGATGACGAAGTGTAGGATGGAGGCTCTGATAAGAGTTAAGTAGTACGAACCTTGCCGACAGCACCATCACCAGTGACAACGCACTACATAGCACAAAACTCGCGTTAGCTAATGTCCTCGGTACAGGTGACTACAATAAAGAGCTGTAAGTAATCTTGCTGGTTCAATGTACCTTCAAGGATTGAACACCAGGAGCAGCCATATTTGGCAACTTGTGGTATTTGGATGGGAGGATTCAAGATGATCGTTTTGACAAAGGCACAAGTATTGGCGACAACGAACGGTCGCAAAGGTTATCGCAGGGAGTAGTTATCTTAGACACAGTATCGCCGGTTGATTGAGTCGGGGGAAGAGCTGTCCTGCTGCATAAGGTCAGAAATGTTTTGACACAGGATCGGAAGAGCGTGGTGCCGCAGGTTACAGGAGGAGGTGGGCAGCCATCAACTGTATGGCACGGATGATAGGCACGGTAGAAGGCTAGGCAAGGTAGGTACCCTTGATATCCTGAACAGCTATTGCATTGGGGGTGGGCCCTCGTTTGCAGACAGAGCAGGGCAAGGCAATCAATGATTCGAATACGTAAGACGTCTGATGGAGGGCAGTGGGTGTCGTTGGAGCGAGCGCCCTGCAGATGGAACCGTGACGATGCAGAACAAGTGCGGCTTTGTTCTTACACTTGGGGCTTCACAGCAGACGTCGCAACCGGCAAGGGTAAGGGGATATGGACCTGACTGGGGACAGAGATGGGGGCCGTAGTGTAGGGGGAGACATGGAGGTGTTTACCTGAGCGTCAGATGAGGAAAATCGCGGAGAAGACGAATATGAAAGAGAACAAGCGTCTCTCGAGTATTATCGTCGCAAGTTGGGTTGTTGTGGTGAATGTGAAAGCGAGGTGAGGGAAGCAGGTCGGTACATGTAGGTAGGTAGGTGGAAAAGGTGGTGGTAGGATGTTGGGGTGGAAGCGGGAAGCCGACAAAGGGTAAACAGGCGCGCAGACAGGCAAAGCGGCAGTGAGGATCATCCAAGGCCTCAGGCAACAAGAGATGTGATAGGTGACTTACCAGGTGGACAAGCGTCTTGCCAAAAGACTGGGTAACTGATTGACTGGAGGTTGTCAGGCAGAGCCAATCAGCCTGGTCGCAAGCGAGCAACAACAGCTATGCTCAGTTTAGATGGAGGAGGCGCGAAGCAAATCGGGATGAAAGAAGGAGTGAAGATTGTTGGTGGGAGAAGGCAATCAAAGATTATATCAAGAGCTGGGAATTATGGTATCGTGAAGATGTTGAAAGCAGCCCGTCGCTTGGATTGCAATTCAATGGGTTTCTTTCAGTGGGAGGGTGAACGCTGGAGGGGGCTTGAGAGGGTTGGCTGGGTTGGTCAGGGTCAGGTCGGTAATGGCCGCTAACAGACAAAAGTGGTCTACAGATCAGCGGGTGACATCTCAAACAAGGATTCAGGCTTGCCAGGGCTTCTTAGCGCTAGCTAAAAGTGGTCATAGCGCTCACAGCGCTGACCCAGACAAACTACAGGCGCAATTACAGGCGTCTAGGCAGTCCAGAAAATCGAATGGCGGGGCATATAGGGGTTATCGATAGCTTCCTAGGTACAGGTGCGGGAATGACTTCATTGAAGATGCAATGTCTTTGCTAGTTGTCCATGCTTCGATTCAAACCTATACCTCTAGAGTACACACAGTACGTAGCTAGGTAGTGTTATTGTAGCAGCAAAACTTTGAGAGATACCAAGGGTTCACACAAATGATTTCGTAACTCTATTTGACCTACAGTGAATTACTTCAAGAAGGTGGGCATGAAACGTAAGTCATTGGGGATCCATGGGCCGCGGCCAGCAGAAAGTTCCTAGACATGCTATATAGAGGTAGATAATCACATGTCTCATTGGAAGCTCATGAAGGTAATCCAGTAATGAACAGCTTCAGAGTTTTCAACAGCCACGAGGAATGCAACTGGAAGTAGGAAGGCAACATGTATGGGCGTCACTTGAAGCACGGCTTGTAACAATGTTCCCTTTGGAACATCCGAGGACCTCTGTGGGTGTCAGGGGTCTTCCTCCTACTCTTTCTTCGGGAGCACTTCCGCGTCAAGACAGCATGAGGACCACGACTGATTTGTCGGGCCATTGAAAGCTGCGACAGTTCACATCTGACAGCTAGCGAATGATTTGTCTATCTCCTGGCTTATCACCATCCTGGAGCATCTTCGAGTGGCTAATGAACATCCTCTATCACTCCTGTTGGCTGTCCGGTCCACCAATCAGCAGAATCGCGAAGCTGTCCCCATTAAGTGTTATATGGACGAGACAACTCCAACCGCGATCACACTCAGCAATTGGCTCCTAGTCAGATTAGGATGTATCTAGCCGCAAAAAGGTACCGACATGAAATTGATATGTAGATGTGCTTACACACACTGCCTAGAGTGGGACTGGCTTCAAATCCTCGGGCCCTGCCGAAGCCTGTGATCTTCCGACTGCAAAGGATTGATCGACGACAGTATGCGAGGTGGTCCTTTTCAAGGTCACATCTGGACACGGGCTCTGCACCAGTACAACATGAGGCAAACTGTGGTTGCGTGGCCAAGAACGTTCCTAGCGAAGATGCAGCTGCTACCCAAGAACTCTATGGTCATCTCTAGGAGATACCTGTAGTAAACTAGATACGTACAATGGATGTGGGCGATCTACCTTGAGGGTAAAATAGGTATGTTTACAAATCACCATCATTTATGTAGACGGGGTACCTGCCGACACACATGCAGGGATTCTCTTTAGTATTTCTTAGTGGCTCGCGGAGCAATATTAGGAGGTAGGTATATAGGTAAGTGTATCCTATTTGTTCTGTCTACATATCTAGTGTACGAACTCGTGGTCTATACACGTCAAATTCCACCTCAGTGTATAATTATGCAACGCTGGATCACACAGTTATAAGGCAGAGAGACACTTGTCAAGCGGATGAAAGCAAGGCTCGTGGTGTGAGGCAGGCAAGTCAGGGCTGAAGATACGGATGTAGTAGCAGCCAGTCGGGTTATAAAACAATGGATCGAAACACAATGGTATGTCGACTTGGGTGGTAGGTGTTTCATCAGGGTTTGGCTCCGGCAGCTTGGAAGGTCTCCTGGTCAAGGGTTTGGTTGCCTTGGGTTGCTTCGTTGGGGGCGACTTCTTTGGGTTCGCAGGTGCGAAGGCAAGGACCATGAGCAGGGATACCCCGCCAAAAGCTACTGCCCGAAAAGGGCACCGCCACGTGCCGACCTGGCAATCTCAACAGAACGCCTTGTGTACAGTACCTCCATCTATGTAGAGGTTCGACGCGTCGAACTGTACTCGAGTTACGACCGCGTTTGGCCAAACCCAGACCTTCCTATGTCATCGCCTTCATATCTACCAAATAGAATTTTTTTTTAACTTGGTCTCTTATACTGAAAGATTTTTCTGCTGGTTCGCGCCGGCCATCAGAAACATCGAAACGCGAGGGGATCAATTGGGATGTAGACCGACTCAACTGGCTTCTATCACAGAAGCTTAACAGGCCCGGCGCAAATACCTTGTGCCACGATGGCATCCAACAACCCAAACCCAGGTCCTAGCCGCAATGGTCGTCTGGCACCTTTAATAACTCCACGAGCCAACGCGACCCCAAACCGTCGAGCCCTCAGCGCTGAACCAACATCTGGTCGCCTTTCCGCCTCCGTCAGGCGCAACAATGTCGCCGCGACCCCTCACGGACGGGCCGCTATACGGGCTATGGACCAGCGACGCGCGGCTCTGTTCACACCGGGACGGGTTCGACGACGCAGTCTGCGCGAGCAGCGCGAAACCCCCCGCGACCTCTTGCGAAACCTCAGTCGTGTGCTTGCGCCTAGTACGCAGCCCCTGTCTTCATCCTCATCTGATTCTCCGCAACGCGACGACAATACTCTGCAGACGCTTCCGGAGGACGACGAAGGCGATGATGATGATTTCCCCATAGAGCGACCTCGCTTTTCGCTGCCGCTAGGTCCGGAAGATGATGACGATGACGGCGACCTGAAACCCCCTCGGCTTAGTGGGCTGGAGGATGAAAACTACACGGTCCAGTCGATTGAGATGCCCCGGCGCGCTATAAGTGAAACACCACTGAGTCGCTTTGATAGAGAGAGCCTGGGAATGGCAAGAATGAGCGACTATGCTGGGCCTGAGTTCCAGAGCGATGATGTCGGCATCGATTCTGGTTTCTTCCCACCTCCCGCTTTGGACGAGAGCGAAGATGTGGTGCTGGATGAGCAGGCCATGTTTGAGCGTCTGGATGCGGATGACCCACGACGGCAGACCATTGGTCGGGAGAGCGCTTTCGGTTCCATTGTCTTACCAGATTTGGGCAACGAAAGTACGTTCGTCATGGCCCCGGCAGAATCGCCAACACGAGAGCAGCCAACGATGGAGGGAATTGAAGAAGAGAACATATTTGATGATATGAATGATGATGACGGAAATGAACCACTGGAGCCAATGCGAGAACTCGACTCTGATGAGGATGATGACCAGCTGCCGAATGAGACGATGGCCTCTGAAACTGCTGTTGACCTTACGGTTGGTCACACAGTGGATTTAAGCAGCAAGGGACATGCTAGGAGAAAGAAGGTAGGGAAAAAGATATCCAGACATGGTATCGAGTATCCTTCGTTGCCACCGAACGTTGTGAAGCGACTGGCCACAACCTTTGCAAAGATAGCGGGATACAGCAAAGCCAAGATCAGCCCTGATACACTGGATGCAATTATGCAAGCCACGGACTGGTTTTTTGAGCAGCTCGGAGATGATTTGAGTGCATATGCGAGCCACGCAGGTCGTAAGACCATCGACGAGAGCGACATGGTCACTATCATGAGAAGGTATAATGTACATTCAAGTTTCCTTCATACATATCTCTAACTATTATACAGACAGCGGCAAACTAGTACATCTACCACACCTTTTGCACTCGCACAGCGATATCTCCCAAGAGAATTATTGCAAGATATACGCATGCCAGTACCGATCCCAAGCAAAGCCCCTCGAAAAAAGTCGAGGATTGGCAATGTGGGTGCGGAGGAGGAAGCCACGTGATGAGAAAATGGCAAAAGAGTAGTACAAGCTTCTCGGACCACCATTAGCAAGGGGACTACGACCATTCCTTGTTCATCCGCACGCGCCGTGAGATATCTGTCGGAGGCTTCTTGACCACCATATAGAACATGATCGACGTCGCTAGTGCGAGGCCGTACCTAGCGAGCTGTCAGCTTGAGGAGACGATGTGGAGAGTGATGAGGATTTACCATGTGAAGATGTATTGAGCATGGTTATTCCTTAGGTTGACTTCAGCAGCTCTTCCAAGTGGGATACCCTTTGTCTGGAACTCCATAGCCTGTAGTAGGTCCGGCTCTGCGACAAAATTGAAAGTCAGCAGACGAATACCAAAACAGATCCCTATAAATCTGATGCAGTATGTGAGGTTCAGAATGCGATGCTTACCCATAGTCTGCTCAATCCAAATAGCCTGACTCCCCGTCAAGTCTGCCATCTGTTTGACATCCGGAAAGTAGAACTCCCCCTTATCAGGTCTGTTCTCTGGCGTGAACATGTTCTTCTTCCACGGCTCGCGCAACAGCCCTTCTACCACGACCTCACCTGTCGGCAATCCCTCGGGCCGGCTCCGTTGCGACCGCAGCTTCTTGCTGATCCAGCCCCTATTCACCAGCACCGTCGTGCTCTTCCCACTGCCATCTCCTTCGCGCTCCAGTGGTGTTATCACCAAGTACCCATCCTCACCGTCGCGCATCCGCGGTCCGACGAGCATCTCCCGGTCATGCCGCAGCCGGCCCTTGGCATACACTCGTCGATAATCGAACTCGTGCACGGCGTCCTCATCTACCCGCGGAGGGAGCGGGAGAGGCGGCTGCACGAGCCGGTCCTCGAAGCGCGCGATGAGCTCTGTTTTCCAGCCCAGCCGCTGCACTTGCCAGGTACCGAGCACGAGTGCCGTGATGGGGATGATGGCGAGGATGATGAGGCCCGGGCCATGCCGGCGGCCGGCGCGTACGATCTCGGGAGGGTTATCGAGGATGGAGGTGAAGTTCGGGTCGTCGGCTGGGTTTTCACGAGGACGGCGCGCGGTGCGGGTGAAGGGACGGCGTGTAGGGAGGAAGCGCGTGGAGGAAGTCTGGACTGTAGATGGTCTGATGGCTCTTGAGGGCGCTGCAGAGTGTTGTGGGCGGTATCGGCACTCGAGGGAATGCTCGACGCGCTGGGCGAGGGTGCGTGGTGCCCGCAATAGCCAGCTGGGCGACTTCATGGGGGGCATTTGACCTGATGCTCCGAAGATTAGACAGATCCAAGGTTGTGGAAGAAGCACCAAATGACGGATGGAGGCGGAATTGGGACTGGGGAGCTTGAATTTTAGCGGAGCTCATGCAACACCGACCGCCGCCTGTGATTCACGCCGCGGGGCGCGAGCTTCGACAGGGGTCTGCGCGGCTGGCATCCAACCTAAGGACAACTCGAGCATATAACAGCATTTGTGCATTGTTGATCATCAATATCAGAGAGTGAGAGATCCAGCTCTGTTCGTGGCGATTCTGTTCATAATTAGCGAGTCCAGTCAGGACTAGTGAGTTCAGGTGATATCCGAACACCCTTCTTCCTTCTCTCTTGAGTAGGAGCCTACGGCATCAGACAGATACCAGGCTTTGTACCTCATACCCTAGGAGACGCATATTTCATCTCTCGCCACTTCATTGCAACACACGAATAGCTTCACAGACGCTTTCAAGATGTTCTTTAAGGGAAGCTTGCAAGAGGGCATTCAGACGGCCCTGCAGCAAGCAAAGCCAGTCGTCTGCTTCGCTACTGGTATGCATCTGCGAAACCTAGCGCCTGATTGGTCACATAATCATCTTGTTGACACATTTGCAGACGGAGAAGCTGGAAGTCAGGAGTGGGAAAATGAATTCCTCTCAGAACCCTCGGTATAAAAGAATGTCACAAAGTTGTCAGACTGTTAGAATCTAACATTCATAGGTGAAATCGTTACTAGAAGCTCGGTCAATTGTCTTGAGGCTCCAAGCAGGTTCGGAGGAGGCGGGCTTCCTCGAAGCTATGTTCCCAGTACCCAAGAAGCCCACTGTGCTGATTCTCGAGTATGTCTCATTATTTGCTTTGCTACTCATATGCCAACATACACCAATACACGACACGGCGACGACCCCTTCATTGAATAACCAGGAATTCAGACACTGACGCTTATCGTAGGACTGGTCAACTGAAGGAGTACCTTGCCGCTGGGACATCGAAAGATGAGTTTATACGTAGAATCAACGCAGCGTTTAATTCGGGGTCAAGCCAGCATGCACCACAACCAATTGCAGCAGCTAGCAATCAACAAACGTATACCAATCAACCTCAAGCTTCGCAGAATGACGATGACTTGTACGACGACAACCCATCCGCTACACAGGCTCCTGCTCCTGTGCCGGCTCCGTCCGTAACGGCATCCCAATCCAGGACGCAACAAGAGCAAAAGTTGGCAGCTGAACAAACAAAGCGTGCTGAGGACGAAAGGAAAGCCAAAGCAGCCAAAGAGAAAGCAGATACTGAAGCGCAAGCACGCCGGAGAGACATCGAGAAATCTGCCGGCTCACCCACAGTAACCAATCCTGAGCAATCTCGTGCAGCTGACGAGATCAAGCATCGAAAGCAACAGGCCAACGAAGAGCGAAAACGTATATTGGAGAAGATCGAGAATGATAAGATTGCACGTAAAAAGCGCGCAGACGAAGAGAAGAAGGCGAGAGCACTGCTTAATGCTGGTCCTGGAGAGAGCGCCACCAACACTAAGGAGCCACCGATCACTCTTTCTAAAAGGACTCCCCAGGGTACCTCGGGAGACTATTGCAGTTTGCAAATTCGGCTCCTTGATGGTTCGACGATTCGCAACAGGTTCCCCAGCGATAAGACATTAAGCCACGACGTGCGGAAATGGGTGGATGAGGAACGAACAGATGGAGATGCGCCGTATTCCTTCCGGATCGTACTGACGCCTCGACCCAACAAGGACATCGAGCCAACCCGAGAGATCGAGTCTTTGCTATCAATTGGTCTGGTTCCTTCGGCGACGCTCATTCTGGTGCCTGTTAAGTTTACGTCGGCATACTCTCGAGCTGGTGGGGTTGTGGCACATGGAGCCAACCCGATTATCGGACTATTCACCTCTATTTACACGGCCATCATGGCAATGATCATAGGGTTATTCGGCAGAAGGACTACAGACTCGTCACAAGAGGGCATTCCTATGGATAACCTGGACAGCGTGAGAAATTCTCGAATTCGAAGCTTTCAAAATCCCAATGATCGCCGCGGAGACTCTCAGTTGTACAACGGTAACTCAGTAAGTGACTCAAACGAACGTAAAGTTCAAAAGCTATGCTTTGTCACAAGAAGCGCTTGCTAATATTATACAGCTCAACTTTGAGCCTCGGAATGATGAAAACGAAGATGAGACGAGATGAGGCCTAGCGATAGCTATGACCTTGAACCGATCCGCTTGATAGGTAGGAATGAAGGAGCAGAGAACATTTTACAATGCTCTCGGGGTTGCCTTGGATCAACACGTAAGAGATTTCCTTATCGGTGACAGATAGGAAGATCTTGTTGGCAATGTAAGAGTAGCTGAAACCAAACCGGGTATCTTTCTTATAGTGTGTGTTCTTACTTTCTATGCAAGCGAACTTGAGTCTTCCATAGAGAGGCATGTTATGTTACTTCCCAGGGTCAAGAGACTTGAGCATTCTCTAAATAGACTAGGCTTCCACGATTTCAGAAGGACCCCGTGGACTGGCTGCAAAGTACTCAATAATCACCCATCTCAACCCACCATATAATGGGTTGCAAGCCATCCCCGCAGAACAAACCGGAGTAAGTCCCAGGCACTGAGGGCCAATATCAGGTTCATCTCATCAAGGGACGTCTGCAATACTCAGTGTGCTATAGAAACGGGTTGAAAAGAAGGCTACCTGACTTTTTGATGGTGCAACATCTTTTGTCGATCTGCCTTTGAACGACCTCCACAGTGTGAGCAGTACTTGTGTAGACTTTGGTCACACTTTTGGAAGCTACCTTAGATAAGTGCAAATAGGGCTAGCGAAGTACAGACAGTACCTGGTTATGTTATGCAAGATTTAGTCTGATTTTACCTCAGATGATCATGGTGGTATGTAACGCAACACTTAGCATTGCTTATCCCAGGGCTCCCTGAGGCTGTCGACGGGGTACGTGCAATTTTTTATTTTTTCTTTATTTTTTTTTCAGCTGACATCTTTCTACAGCTGCTTTGGAGTTAAGTATTTGCGTGCGATTGCCTCATTGTACATGACTCTGCCTCCTTATATGGATATTAATACATGCAACTGCGACTAGAACCTTTGTCCGTGTGCCTTATCGGCAAAAGGGACGCAAGGGTGCACGTGGTGTGGGACATCTACCCGGTGCATTTAATGGGCGCGATGGGAATGGCGGCATGGCGGCATGGCGGGCAGGGGCTAAAGATCCCAGCACACAGATCTGACGACAGGGACTTTGCCCGAAGAAGGACTAGCGCTGCCAAGCGTCTACATCTACTGAACTCCTGAAAAAGGGAAAGTGAGATGGGATTCTCGTTTCCACTGTTAAGGTACTTTCCTCGGTAGCTGCGTATGACCTCACGCAGAACGCGGCTTTGAGCGCGACCCGGATAAGACTCCAATTGCTTATCTGCATCTGCCATATCCCAGCTGACCACACTTGCCTGGAAACCTCCCGTCTTGAAGTCGGGTGTTCAAAATGTAAAACATGGTACTCAGATTAAGCAATATAAACACAGACTTTACCACCAAGGTAAGTACTACCTTAGGTACCTACCTAGATGTCTCCGGAAGGTGAGGTAGTGAGTGCCTAAAGCACATCATCTTTTCTAATCAGCGCTTGTCTACCCGCCTCGCATACTACCACACCATTACCTCACCAGCTCGCGCACCAACTGCAACCTGCAGGCGGGCATCAAAGCACCCCTGCCCATGCAACCCTGTAGGTACCTCTTACTTTACTTTATTCCATAATCCTCTTTCTCGCTTTCCCATCACCGAAAACACCAAACCACCACGTCCAATAATCCCCAAGCCTTATCTTGTCCTTTTGCCCATGTCTTGGGCCGCTGTTGCTGCACATGCGCCACCTGCCTCTGCTCAGCAGTTGCAGCAGTCACCTCTCTCGCCTACAGTCTCGCGGCCCTCCTAAGGTCGGCGCCACGACACGTACACGCACTCGGAGCCTTACAGACAAAAGACTGACACAAGGTTTCACAGACACCACCAACTACTACCCACGCCTTGTTTGTCATTAATCCAAACATGGCGTCGCCCCAGCCCAGTTCTTCCTCGGCCGCTGCGCCTCAGCTTCAAAGTGAGGAGGATATTCAGGACGAACTTAATCTGCAGCAGATCCTCCTCGAGTCTATCACTGGAACCGAACAAGATACCCCAGACGAGCGAGCCAAATTCAAGGCTGAGATTAAGGAACTCAGAAGGAGATTGGAACGTTGCAGGGCTTTGGCACAAGGCAAGGGATCTTCCCACATATCTGCTCCCAGAATGGCAGACTCCTTCGACTGTGCGTCTTCCATTCCATCTAGTCTTTACTCAGTGGCATGATACCCAGATATGCTCTAGAAAGGATCTTGTATGATCATCTTTACTTCGAGGACTTTATGTGCTAACACGCCTGCCTTCCCATAGACATGGCTCCTCCGCGTACCGACAACCTCCAGGAATACACCCATCCTGATTCCGATATAGGTAGAAAGCGAACTTTCAGCACCCACAACGGTCAACCCACCTCTTTTGGCCCCTCCAAATCCCGCCGAACCACTCCTAGCCCTGGGCATAACACCTTCTCGAGCTCCCCGAGTAACGTGTTTGATGACGCCATCGACTTCATCGACCTTACTGGGGATGATGACTTGGTGCAGAATCAGAAACAACTATGGAGCAGTTGGGACGAGAGGAAGCAACAGGCGGATCGGGATGCCATGGCGGCTAGGCAACTGCACAACCAGATTAACAGTTTGGGATCTGCTTCGACCTCTGTAACTCCGTCGGGGCCAACGGCTTTTGACCGCATCCAACATTACACCCCTGCCAATGACTACAACCAGAATGTCAAGACAGAATCCGCATCGACACCCAGCGATGCACTGAACTCACCCTTGAGATCACGAATCCCCAGTCACATAAAATCAGAGCCTCACCCTCCGCCCACATCCAGCAACTTCGGCCAGCATTTCGGCTCTGGCCCCTCATCTGTTCGCTTTGAGGGTGGACAAACGTGGCCAAAGATGCCTGGAGCCTTCGAGGATTCGGACGATGAGTCAAGTGTTATAAAGCCAGAGCCAAGCGGTAGCTATAACCGCAACGTGCCTCACTCTCAGCCGTTGTATGGAGGCAATGGATTCAGCTCAGCCTCTTCGCTACCTGGAAGAGATGTCAGTAATCATGCTGGAGTAGCGGCTTTGCACCGGAACTCGCGGATCAAAACAGAAGACTCTGGAAAGAACGCTTATGGCAATGTCGGTGGCCGACAGCTGTCTAATAACTCTATGTTCCTGAATCAGGTTGGGTACGGTGTTCCTGCTGGCTCAAACTCGTCCTCTGCGTGGAACGGTATGCCGCATGCTCGTCCAGGGTTCTTGCAGAATGGGGCTGCCTTTGGGCAGCTAGATTCATCTCTTGGGTTTTATACAAATACCCCAGGGCTGCATAGGCCCGCAAGTAGCCTGAATGATATTATCAGTCGGACCGGGTTATTTGATTTTGAAAACGGCCTCGATGATCTCGGCAATCCCCTGGATCCTTTCATACGTAGTCTCCATGGAGATATGTATGGGACCCATGTCGACGAAGAGGAGATCAAGGCATTATTCTCCAACATCCGGCCGGATGTAGATATCACTGAGGAGGACCGGAATGAGACCCCTAAAGAGCTCAAATGCCCCCTCTACAAACATCAACGATTGGCCCTCGCATGGATGAAGAGGATGGAAGCGGATGACAAGAAGAAAGGTGGCATTTTAGCAGATGACATGGGATTGGGTAAAACCATCTCAAGTCTTGCTTTGCTCGTTAGCAACAAACCACCGAACCCACCACCTACTGGCCAACGATTCGTCAAGGTAAGCAAGATCATCATTTGAACCCTTTGCCTTTTGCTATACTCTCAATAATGACCTCTCCAAGACCACGCTCATCGTCAGCCCAGTAGCATTGACAAGTCAATGGGCACTTGAGATTCAAAACAAAGTTAAGCGCTTTAGTTTGAATTGTTTCATCTACCATCAGAAAAAAACCACTTACGAGACTCTACGGACCTATGATGTAGTCATCACGACTTACGGAATGCTATCCGCCGAATCTAGTAAACGGGATACTTTTATCAAGGAGGCTACCAAAGACGGCGGTCGTGTCGACAACTCGCTGCTGATGGAATTATGCCCATTGACCGGCCCGAACAGTCTTTTCTTTCGCGTCATCTTAGACGAAGCGCAATGCATCAAGAATCCTAATACGAAGATGTCCAAGGCCGCGAAGGATTTAAAGGCAAAGTATCGGTGGTGCCTGACGGGTACACCGATGATGAATGGACCACAGGAACTTGCTTCATTGATTCAGTTCTTGAGGATTGAGCCATACTGCAAAATAGAGAAGTTCCGTCATGTAAGTGCAAGATATATCTCTGCCCAAGCCTAGCTAATCTCTATTTTGCAGGCTTTCAATTGTCTCAGCGTGAAAAATGCTAGGGGCAACCAGACAGAGGCGATGCGTAAGCTCCAAGCTCTTCTCAAGGCGATCATGCTTCGAAGAACCAAGAACTCGGAACTGGACGGCAAACCTATTATCACTCTGCCTGAAAAAGTTGAGGAAGTGACCCACGTGGTCTTTTCCGATGACGAAGAGCAGTACTATCGTGACTTGGAGAAGAACAGTCAAGTCCAAGTCAACAAGTATCTCCGTCAAGGAACCATCGGAAAGCATTATGGCCACGTCCTCATTCTTCTCTTACGGCTTCGACAGGCTTGCTGCCATCCTTATCTGCATATCACCGATGTTGAATCCACCAATCATGAAGTCTCGGAGGATATGATGGTAGAGCTTGCTAGAACCCTTGCTCCTGACGTGGTTAGGCGCATCAAAGAAGCCGAAGGGTTCGAATGCCCCATCTGTATGGATGCTGTCGAAAATCCATCGATCATGCTCCCATGTGGACATGATGTATGCTCGGCCTGCTTTCTTCGACTCATGGAAGGTGCGACACAACAGAATATACGAGCCGGCCAGGAGGGCAACACGATGCACTGTCCTGAGTGTCGTGGCGACGTTAAGGCTCAGAAAGTCATCAGCTATGAGGTGTTCAGGCAAGTTCATATGCCTGAGACACTTCCTCCACCACCTGCCGAAGAATCGTTTGATGATGACACAGGGAGTGATTCTGATGCTTCGAACTCGAACTTAGACGGTGGTTACGAGTCTGCGTCTGATGTCGATGATAAAGGCAATTTGAAAGACTTCATTGTGGATGACAATGAAGACGACAGCCGCGACCGAAGCAATGACAATGGCAACCATAGCAAGCATGAAGACAGTTTTGGCGATGACATTGACCAGATTAGTGATCTGGAAGACCTCGTCGATGCCGTCAGACACACGACGCAGCCAGCAATTAAGCAAGGCAAAGGCAAGGCAAAGGCCAGAAAGGCGAAGTCCAAGCGCAAAGGCAAGAAGAAGGAAGAGGAAGTACAGCCACACATGCTGGGGAAGTTGCGCAAGGATGCAGCCAAGAACAAGAATGCTCATGCCAAATATATGCGCTATCTGAAGAAGATCTGGCTACCATCGGCTAAACTCGACAAGTGTTGTGAGCTGCTTTCCGACATTCAGACGACCGGAGAGAAAACCATCATCTTTTCACAATGGACTCTACTGCTGGACCTTTTGGAGGTCCCTATTGCGACGGAGCTGAAGCTGGGTTTCCGCCGTTATGATGGCAGCATGGGTCCAGCTCAACGCGTCAGTGCCGTTCGAGACTTCATGGAGAAAAGTGATGTCAAGGTTATCTTGATATCCTTGAAAGCTGGCAACGCGGGTCTCAATCTCACAGCGGCTTCGCATGTTATCATTATGGATCCATTTGTGAGTTAGAATCCTCTTTCAGCTGACTCTGGTCCTTCATGCGGAACAGTTCCTCCCAGTCTTTGCTAGTTGAATACTCACTGACCGTGTCTAGTGGAACCCCTTTATTGAGAACCAAGCCATTGACCGTGCCCATCGTATTGGGCAGGTTCGCCCTGTCAAGGTCCATCGCATCCTCGTCCAGAATACCGTCGAGGATCGCATCGTGGATCTACAGCAGAGGAAGCGCGACCTGGTCGAGTCTGCCCTGAGTGAGCAGGCTGCTGCCAATATCGGGCGCCTGACAAGCCAAGAGATCGCTGGTATCTTTGGCCTGAAAGCCAATTGAGCCCATACGCGACCAATGTGTTTTGACACTTCCCCCAATTGCAAAAGCGGGCAGGATTCCTAACCCTGCATCTTCTCTTTGGTACTGATGCAATCCTGACAAGCAGGTGAACCTTTCATACCACGGAATCTTCCCCCGCGACATCCTCTCTTCTAGCATACCTGGAAATGATGACGAACGTGATTGAGGACAAACTGGTCATCTTCATATATCTCACTTTAACCTTATATTTCTTCTCTTGTTTTATGCGCTAGAGTAACGAAACGGTGGCGGCAATCCCAGGCATATCGGAGAAGCCGGGAATGGTGGCATTGTAATAACGATCACAGTCGGAGGATTCGGTTTGGCGTTACGGCGAGGTAGATGGCAAGAAACGTGATCGTCCGGATTGGGCATAATAATGATACCCTCTTACGATAGATGAGATGGCCTCGCGGCACGGCGAACGAACGAACAAAAAGGTTAAGGTGCTGAGAAGCGAGACCCTGGATTTCGTTTTATTCGTAGTACCACTGGAAATATTCGGGCAAAAGCACAAGTATTCAGTCTTCGAGTGGCTCTCGTATTGCTATACATCTACCTACTTCATGCAGATAGCTGAGGTTAACACACGCAATCCGAACCCAGGTGTTCATCAAGTACCTACCTCCTACGGCAGATATATTAGGTACTTAATAATTTGCTTCTGACCAAACCTATCTTGATCACTCGTGATTCAAAGTCGTCGCGTAAGGCACACAGTATAACAATCAAGTTGATAATTACCAACTCAAACGTTGAATAGCATGGAGAACCTGCACAGAGCGCCTTCGGAATGACAGGCATATGCTAGGCACTTATAAAGACAGACAGGCTGCATTGCTTCGCAATACACGGTATAACATGTTTTTCTGGACGCTGATGATAGCAGTTGGTCAAGTGTACAGACATAGAACGCTGAAGAGGGTAAATTTTCTGCATTGGAGCAAGAATGATATGAAACGTTCGACACACGGGTATTGTTTGTGAGTCGTCGAGACTGGGGCGTCAACCGCGCCCGAAAGAAGAAGAAAATCATTTTCTAGGATTGCTCAAAGAAATCTGTGTCATAAGTGCTACTCAGACGGTGTAGAGTCCGCTAAACCAGGTGAACGCCATACCATGCCATTACAGTGTCCCACGCCTGCCTGCTACCCTCTCCCTCCATATCCTCTCTCTCTCTCTCTCTCTCTCTCTCCGGATTTTCCCCCTCATTTTCAGGCCAAAGCCACCACTAGGACTCGATCCACGAGGCCTGTCCTGTAGGGTCTCTTAGCCCCCCGCCCCCCCCCCTCTCCTTTCCTCTCACAAGTCCAGCAGGTCGTCGTCCTCGTCGTCCCAGCCCTTGCGCCGGTTCACGACGATCTTCTCCTCCTCCTTGGTCTCGGCGACGGCGCTGAGGAGGCCCTTGAGCTGGGCGTCGGTGATCTTGGGGGGCAGGCGGCCGGTCTGCTGGGCGTTGGAGCGGGCCATCATGATGAGGCGGCCCTCGACGCCCGAGGCGAGGTCGGACTTGCCGGCGACGCGGAGGAGGCCCAGGCGGTCGGCGGCCTCGGGGGTGAGGATCTGGTCGAGGAGGGCCTTGGTCTCTTGTCTGTGGGGTTTCCCGGGCGTGGTTAGTTTTTATGGAAAGGAAAGGGGACGTTCTCAGGAAAGGGAGGCAGGTAGGGGAGGGCCGAGAGAGAGAGAGAGAGAGAGAGAGAGAGAGGGCAGAGGGCACTCAACTGCTTTTGTTGCTCGGCTTGGCTTTGCTCGCTTTGCGCGCCTGCCCCGCTGCCGCTTTGCGCCTTGAGCTGCTCTAGACGCGCTTGACGGATCTGGAGGGGGTGGGTGGGCGGTCAGTGTATGTCGCGATCCGTGGGGCGTACGGAGGAGAGGCGCACCTTTTCTAGCTCGGGGTCTGCCATGGCTGCGATTCAGATTCGATCTCGGACTGTTGTTTTTTTTTCGGATGTGCTGCTGAAGAGGTAGCCTTTCGAGAGGTATGATGGTGGGGTAGTTGGGTTGGTTCTCTGCCAAGAATGTCCTGCAAGTGGGGTTGGGGAATGTACTTTATGTATTAGGTCCTTACATATGTCCAAATATGTCCTGAGTACATGAGATGACGGTTCTACCTCTATATTACATCTGGAAACGCCTTGCGACACATTCGGGCCTGCTAGCTCATCAGGAGGTTTGCTACTCTAAAAAAAAAATAGGAGACTGCAATATCTCAGGTCTGAAGCTAGATCAAGAGTGAGCATTTCCGCAAGGAAATCCGCCACCACCAGTCTTAGTATTACTTGTGCGTTTTAGGTTCTTATTATGGCACCTACGAAGCCCAAGTATATCGAGAAGAATTTTTCACAGTTGCCAGTGAACACAGTAGTTGGGAAGAAGAGACTGACCCGGCTGTGAGACCGGACTGCACTGGCTTTATTACCTCAAAAGGAGGAAATCCGCATTCTCTACCTGCTCAAGCGACCCTGGGATCAATATGATTGGTGACTCCAAAACCAGAATGCCACATTGGGGGGCGAAAAACTTAGCGGGTGGTCACGATTGCGGTCAAGGCTTGGACAACTTGATTCGACGACACCAGAATCTGAATATCAGGCATAGCGACTGATACGAACATACAGCAATGCCCTCTACGGTGAAGAAGCCGGTATCTTATGCATAAACATTACATGACAAACTGCCACACCGAGGCAGCCTTATTCGACCATAGTCAGCTTCAGTCATTACGTTGTTCAGAGGTTGCATTGCCACCAAATGCGCCTGCTCGCTACAGATTTACCTGAATCAAGACAGCCTCACCCAACGCTGATCGGTTGACCCAAAACCAGAAACCCACAGGGCTCGAAATGATATGGTAACTAGGTTGTGTGAGCAGGACATCATGAGCATATCTTGGCGCACACACCGATGTGTGTATAGATTTCTGAAGTGCTTCAGACAACACAATACATCACTACATGGTAAGACCGTGTAGTCTGGCAAATTGACTGGCTGTTCCAAAACCAGAATATCCACATAGTGTTGACCGTGCAACATGTCAATCATCTGAGATGGCCAAAGTCGTGACCCCCGGAAAATCGCTATTGGATGATGCCAAAGCCGGACTCAAGCTGGACGGATAGCGACGAGATGCCACTCATTCGAACATGTGTACGCCCAAAGACAACGCTATGCTGGCGAGAAAGCTATAACATAGTCTCCGTCCACCTATAAGTGACAGCAAGATCATCGGAATCCAAGTAAGTTCCAACAGTCATCGGATTTTACCCAAATTTCACCACGCACAGAATCTTGTTTCCAAGAGCTGCAAAGACTCAGGAGCTTTGAAGATGGATCGTACAGGTATAGGTGTTCTCCACCCATCATCTTTGACTCTGTACCAAATACACGTTCGTGATCTGACTTATTAAGATGCCCTGCATGCGAGTCGGAATTCAAGCAATCGCGAGAAATCCAACAAGTCACCCAAATCTTCTCAGAAGAAAAAGTACAAGGGGCAGCAAGATCAGGATCTGGCAGCCATCGGATCACAGTTCTGGAAGTGAGTGAGAGTCTCCTATTTTTGTTGTCCAGATACCTTACTGATTTCAAAATATCTAGGGCCGAGAAGTCCCATTATGAAGCGTCGGCCGGTGATTGCCCAAACGAGCTCAATATTAAGTAAACTAGCATTCGATCATGGTGTTGTCGTTAGACGTCAATAAATAATACCATCGCTGCCAGTCCCGCTGTCCTTTATGTGGCCATAGGCTTCAGCAGTTTTCTGGTCCGGACTACGATGCAGGGGAACTAGTGGAGTTCAGGATATGAAGTGCGCCATGACATTGCCATTTACGCCTTCATTTTTATCTCTTGCAATGGAGTACGCGTATCATGGAAAGTGGTTCCACTCCAGACTTGACATCCAGACTTC
This sequence comes from Xylariaceae sp. FL0016, assembly GCA_022578815.1. Classification (NCBI taxonomy): domain Eukaryota; kingdom Fungi; phylum Ascomycota; class Sordariomycetes; order Xylariales; family Xylariaceae; species Xylariaceae sp. FL0016. The sequence goes on from MU388752.1 coordinate 137,312, forward strand.
CTCATTATGCTACTATCTCAACCCCTTGTATGGTAACTCAAAGTCCTCCTTCCCGTTTATCCTCTGTCAATTTCAACACATGCTCGATGTTCTGCGGCTGCACTCTCTCCCACAGCGTTCGCAGTCCAGCTAAAGTCTGTTTTGAAAGAAGGTGCTGGTGGGTTTCTGATGAGTTTCTGATGAGTTGCTACAAGCATCTGCTGATGGTGAGTTGCTGTACCATCACTGACTTGCTGGAGGAAGGCATCCATTAAATGCTCGATAGAAGCGGGATACCCAAATATGGGATCCCGGCCTGTGTCGTATTATCATCATGCTCTCATTAGAAATCAAGACTCTCTACTGTCTTATTTTTTTTTTGTCTATGCCAGGCGATGTATAAAAACCACTTTGTCAGCGTAAAACCTTCGGCGTGTTGAACACATGTGGTGATCAGTAATCCGTGAAACCCCGGTGTCGACGCGCCAAGCCGATCCGTCCCCAAACCAAACCTGCCATGCTTTTGGTACGCCGCCAGATCAAAAGTGACATCTCGGCAGATCAGAAAACCATCAATCCAACCGTCGCACCGAGGCCAAAATCCAACCGAAACAGCTCATCTTCATTATTTGGGGACGACCGGAATCTTCTCCTCTTCACAGCTTCATCTGCTTCGCAAGCTCGATTCCCTCGGCGAACGTGCCGACGCGCGCGTCGATGGCGTAGCCCTGCGCCTCCAGCTTCTTGCACTCGGCGTAGAGGTTCGTCAGCGGGACGTAGAAGACCTCGATGAACTCGTCCTCCTCGAGCTCCGGCTTGAGGTTCTGGTTCTCGGGCAACGTCATGTCCACGGTGACGTGCACCATGCGCAGGTTGGTGTTGCAGAAGCCGGGGTCTGCAGCCTGGGTTAGCGACCTGCCCTTGGACGTGATGGGTAGTGGCAGTGCGAGATAGGGGACGTTTGAGACAAAACGCTGATGGGATGCATTGCCCTTGCCAGTGCTGAGGAAACGGCGAAACGTTCTACTACGTCGTGCCAAGATTTCTCCCACAACCCATCGCAAGAGAATAGATGGGAACGGGCTTCACTTACCATTGAACATCATAGGACTGATCTCCTTGGCCGTGGCGACGTATCCCGTCTCCTCTCTCAGTTCACGGATGGCCGCGACCTCGGCGGTCTCGCCCTCATCAATAAGGCCGGCGGGAACCTCGATGCAGACCTTGTCAATGGGGGCCCTGTACTGCTTCTGGAGCACGATCTCCGGGCCCGTAGGCTTCTCCAGGATCGCGACGATGCCGACTCCGTCGACGTCGCTGCTCTTGGGTCTCGTGGTGCGCTCCGCCGATTCCCAGGTCCGGGTCTTGGCAGTGCAGTCGGTGTAGGTCAGTCTAGACCGAGGAATGCGGTCAGCGAATTTTTCCCCATCGACTTGGTCTACAAATGGTGAATGCCCAATCCATACTTGACCAATTTCGCCCAACTGGCATCATTGTTGGCCTATTTCTCTTGTTAGCCTTGTTCGCATTTCTGGCAGTCTTCTCCTTTGTATAGTAGGGCTAGAAATCTTGTGCATTCTTGATGGAATGCGACACAAAGACTCCAGATTCAGATCAGATCCGTGAACCTATTCTTATAGGTCTCGCACACGATCATGGAGCTGACTCCTTATTCCACCACAATAGGGGTAGCTGTAAAGGGGGAAGACTCACGAGAGGCTCTGTGGAGAGCACCTTGGCATTGCTGAACGACATGTTGGTTTTGGTGTCAGAATAGAAGCAGGTCTTTACAGATCAGTATGAAAAGAAGTATCTCGTCAAAAGAACAGTGTCGGCATCACCTGAACTAGTGAGAGAATGTGTGGTCTTTGACGTGGCACACGCGGTGTAGGTGCATTGGCTGTTCGTCGCGTCACCGATGTTTTGGCAGCTGGCGATTTGTTGATGGCGGGGCAGTGGGGGGAATCTAAGTGTGATGTTGACGGTCGATGGTTTCTTTTTGTCAGGGCAAATGGAGGGAGAACCCAGCAGACAGTCAAGCCCAGCTACCTGAGTGCGTGCGTGAAAGTCTGTTTCTTGGTAGGGAGACAGTCATGACCCAGGTACCCAGATGAGTATAGCAGCCAGATCGGGCAATTGTTCTTGATAGGCATTCCTTAGTTCGTTCTCTGCATGGAGCCTACCGGTAGTGGCAAGGACATAGCTTATTCCCAGAGATGACTATATCCATGGTCTTCATTAATTCATTGACATGATTGTTGCCTGTTGCTAGACTGTACCCGATGCTCTGCTGGATGATATGCCACTCATCCATGGCCATTTGTCCTAATGTACCACCTCCGTGACTGGGCAAGGTCAGTACCATCCCAAGATGGTATACTGTTGGTACAACGGCATGTAACGACCCCTTTACTTCTCTTCTTCAGACCATATCTGAGTTTGCTCGCTTCTTGCAACGCAAAATCTGTCATGAATGATCCAGCCATCCTCAGGTGTCCAGTAGCTACGATCCCACAACCAAATGCGTCCCTACGCATCTCTCCATTTAGGCTTATCAGCTCTCCTTCCCTTTCCACCACCTCTAGTTTGCATTCCTGGTATGGAGAAATTAATATCGTCATTTTGAGAATGGAAGTCTGCCAAACGGTAGCCATCCCCGTCCTTGAATACACTCGAGTATAGAGCAGCCAGTGCATCAGCCCAGGCACTCATAGCCTCGACTCGCTCGGCGTCTCCGTTTGATTCCATCTCAAGAATACCAGCTTGCTGGTCGATCTTCCCTTGGATCTTGCCGTCGATTATCAAGAACCCAAGGATATCTCGAACCTCAACATCCGAAATATTCAACTGGCGGGCTATCCAGGACAATTTCATGCGCGTGTACGGGGCAATCAGCTTGACGACCGCCTTGGTACGCATGTTACGGGTAACCTCATCGATATTCTCGGCAATGAAAGGATCAGCCAGAATATCTTGGTTCTTTTGCAGCACGCTGACGTATTTGTGCATATCATCCCGCTGATAGGCATCTACGAGATCAGTCATAGCTGCAATTCGGGGGTCATTGCGATAAGGTTTGGTCTCTTGTGAATCGAATGGGTTGATGTCCGATTTCATGAGCATGACAGCAAGTAAGAGGTATTTTAACACCGTGATTCTTTGCAAGGATCCAGCTTCGTCGTAGTTAGAGAAGGACTGGACGAAACAGGCGTGGGCCTCTTTCCAGTTCTCCTCACTCATATGCATCTTGCCTCCACATTCTCGGATAATGCCCATGATCTTGGGATGGGATACGGCAGAACGGATGTTGAGTGCCTTTTTGTAAAGTACTTTGAGCTGCTTGTTGTTGCGTGTCTCGGAGTACATCTGGATCTCAAGAGCATATATCTCTAGCAGATACGTGCCCTTACTTGGGTCATCGGTGCCATCTTCCCGCTGGCAGGCTTTTTGAAGCTCACGTAGCTTTCGGGTCACGGAATTGTACTCCTTGCGATCTAGGAGGAGCTTCGCCAGCTTGATACTTGTCTTGAGCCATAAGCGCTCGTTGTTTGTGTTCTGGAAACAGCTTAAGGTCAGAGAGTAGAACTGCTCCATACAACGCTGGGCGGCGTCATTCTCAGATTCCTTTTCGATGTAGTCCAACATGTTGTTGATCGACTTTTCAGAATAGTTGCGAGTGACGGCAGACTTGACGTATGTGAGCAGCTCTGTGAAGTGCTCTACGGCCTATATTCGTGTCAATCCTGCCGAGTAGTCCATATCGTTCTACAAGTAGAGAGCGGACCTTTTCATATTTTCCAAGTTTGAACTCGAGCTTTATAGCTTGCTTGAGTCCTTTGAACCCCCAGTCGGCCTTCTCTGACTCTAACGCAGGGATTCCCAAGAATTCCTCTATCGCATCTTGTGGATCGGAGCTCTTCATCTGTTTGGCATTGTAGTACTTATTCTCGATATCGACATCTCCGGTATCCTCTTCGTCGTCATCCTCGTACTCGAAATCGTACCTATATGCAGGTCAGTGAGTAATGTCTAGTGGTGAATGGGTTCACACGGGTGAGCGCGCACTGCTCTTCATCTGACTCCTGCATGAAGTCATCGTCGGACATCTTGGTTGTGGTTGATTGAAGGAATGCTGACCCGAACGATGTATAGAGAAAGTATGCGATGTGTAATAGGAGATAATGCCTCTGCTAGTAGGTGTAGTGGGCAACAAAGAGCCTGTGGTATTTCGCAGGAAGAGGAACCGCGCAAGACGTCAAGGTGTGTGGATGAGGCTGCAAACTGCTGGTAACGGTGCTGCTGCTGTTACTAGAACTTAGGCAAGAGCTCCCACTCTTGTACCTAAGTACAAAGTAGGTAGTTATCATCTTATCGGCGCTAGTGCGGGGCAGCTACAAGCCAGGTCCACTGAATAAAGGCGTTCTCGGCGGGGGTTGGGCTGGAGCCTGGCATTGGGTAATAAGGCTGGCAGGAAAAGTGGCGAGTTGGTAAGTAAATCTTCCACCGTGACTACATTGCCCCAAAACCATCCATTATCAACAAACCACCCCCACCGAATTGTTCCTTTCCGCCCTTTGACCTACTGTATAACGCCAGAGATCGTCCAACTGATTGTGATCAATCAACCACGACTACTTTCGAAAGCCCATACGTATTCCATCGAAGCAAAACAAGAATCTGTCAAAATGGGTGGTGGCGACCTTCAGCTCAAGAAGAGCTACCATCCGGCCCTTCTAAAGAACCAGGCGAAGGTCTATGATGCTGAGCAAGCTGCTCTAGCCGAACGGAAGAAGACTGAGGCACGCATTCAAGAGATTAAAGAAGAGCGGGCCCAGAAAGAGATCCAGGACAAACTCGAAGCTGCTGGAGGCCGCAAGCGGGTTGATCGAGTTGATTGGATGTACGCGGGCCCCAGTGACAACAGCCATGGCACATCAGAGGAACTCGAGGGCTTCTTATTGGGGAAGCGACGCATCGATACAATCTTAACTCGGGGTTCCGACAGCGACAACTTGAAGAAACAAGCTGGGCAGGAATCCTTCATGGCGTTGCAGAGCGCAAACACTGCCAGAGATACTGCATCCAAGATTCGAGAAGATCCCCTTCTGGCCATTAAACGTCGCGAGCAAGAGGCTTACGAAGTCATGATGAACGATCCCATTAAAAGACGACAACTCCTGGCATCAATGGGCAAGACAGAAGAGGCAATACCATCACGAGGAAAAGACGAGAAGAGGCGGCACCGGCAAAGACATCGATCGCATTCCCGCGAGCATCGTCATCGCAGACAGCGGCGCTCAGATTCAAGAGATAGGGATTACTCAAGAGAACGTCGCCATCGGCACCGCAGGCACGCATCGGAGGACAGGTCAAGGAGCAGAGAGAGACACGAAGGAAGGAGGGAACAACACCCTCAACGTTCAGAAAGAAGGCGGTCCAGTTCGAGAGATAGACCTTACGAAAAGAGCAGGTCATACAGAGGCCGATCGAGAAGTCCACGTCGCATCAGCACCAAAGATGATAGGTACAGCCGTCGTCGGGATTACTCAGACGAGCCACCACGAGGCCGCCAGCGCTCCGACTCCGTTGAGGAAGATGAATACAAGCGGCCTTCACATAAGAATGGGAACAGGAACGGGCATCATAACGGAAACTCAAGTAGCAGCGCATTGGACGGAGCTACAGCAGCCGAAGAGCGAGCTCGGAAACTGGCAGCCATGCAAGCAGCAGCGTCTGATCTGGACAAAGATCGCGAAGCTCGCCTGGCCGCACTGGAGGAGAAGGAGCGGATAGATAGGGAGGCTGATGACCGGGCCAGAGAGCGATCGGGGAAGTTTGCCGAGCGGGAATTTGTCAACGGTCTGCGGAAAAAAGTTATCAGCTAATCGGTCGGGATATTCTTACTGTAAATCTAGCACGCAGATGTGTGCAGCCTGGTGTTGTGAGCTGGACAAATTGAGATACCCAACATTCTACAAATTCCATGACTTGACAATAGCTGCTGCACGCGAGATGAATGAATCAAATGTGCGCCGTGCTTGCTACCTATCCTTTGACACCGCGAAATCTTTTTGAAAGTAGAGTTATGCTTGCTCAGGTGACATGAGCCTCGGGATCTACATGGTACACAAGTGATTCACCCAATGCATTGCGGTACATGCAGCGGAGAGGGTACCGGGATCTTAGTTAGAAATGTGACGTTCAAGCTTAAATTGCAACGCGTCTTTGTTACATTGCAGGGCCCCGAGGATCCAACTTACCGTGACAGATGGAGATGCTCATCCACATGAACTGCAGAAACTCAACATGCCTCCCACGTATCCCACTGATTATTATGACTGTAGTTCGCTTTGCATTGAGGGTTGTGGTTTAGTACAGTCCGATGTAACGGCCGGGTCAGTAATAATGAGGATCCATATGTTGACGTACATAGTATGTACACGTACTTGGGTACTTATTTCTCTATCGGTACGTCAGGAAAAGTGGTGATTAATCAATGATTAAATGCCTAACATCGTGTCAAGTTATTTTCAAATTCCGAGTACCAAAACATAGGGTTCAGCTGTGGCGTCTCTCCACACATACTCGTATGCACCCGTCCACCAGAACCAAGGGAATTAGCAGTAGGAGATATAGGCTTATGTTTGTCGGAATCTACGTGTAGAATCTGAGGCATTGTCTCGGCCAATGTCCGTTTGGCCCAGTCTATTGGAATCTTCCAGCAGGTAGCACTGCACAGCCCTGGATACGAGACAACAGCATGGTGTATGCGGAGTCGAATAGAACGATCTTTGTATACGGGATTTAACGAAGAGCGGAAGGATCATGAGGGTGTAGATGGTGGCAAGCAGAGATGCCAAATATATCCTGCATTCTACTACATAAGCGTGTATTGTGCTCTGTACTATGTATGTGTACTACTGTACTATGTAACTCTTAATAACCTTGCTGCTGCAGGTGGCCTCTTGGTGAGCCGTGATGATCACCCTTTCCCCTGTTGGCGTCTACGAGTGGCTGGCCAGTGCGTTCTGGATTCCAGCAATTGGGGACAGCACCCACCTGAGCGGGTGGTCCGTGACTCCGTGGGCTCAATATTTGTGGCTTAAACTGGCCACCCGCTATCTTGGGGCGTGCTTCGGGGTGCCTTGGGGTTCTCGGGTGCTGGGGACCCATCCTGCGACCCTCGCTCACTGCCCCAAGCGCTCTGGATAATGACTGCTAGGGCGAGTCTGACAGCGCCACGAATTGACCTTGGACGGACCTGACTGAACTGACTTCATTTCTCGTACCTCCTAAACCCTGGCTGAGTCCCAAGATTACCCTCTTCGGCCCGCCCATCTTGTGCTCAACTTCTTCCGCTTCCCTTCTCTGCCATACCCCGGGTGCAATCCAAACTTGTCGTCTCCTTCTGTCGCACAATACTGCTACTTTCAGCTACTGCTTCCTACCTATTGTTCTGTCCCTGTACATCACTCGCTCGACTGCCTCTGTTACAAACTGACTCGGTATCGTCATCGTCGCAAGATCCCTACCAACCCTCCTACTCCAACAAACACCCCGGACGCCCTCCCCAACTTTGCGACATTCCAATTGCGCGCTTGCCAACTTCATACCCTGCCACGCGCCCTTTGCCAACACCACAAACTCGACCGAGGTTCACCTACCAGACACACATACTACTGAGACAATGCCGTCGCTTTGTGGAATAGGAGGGTCCAAGACGGTGCAGCGCAAACTTGTCCTCTTGTGAGTCCTCCCACAATTGCTGGGAGTCTGTGTCACACCAAGAAAAGACGCGACTCTTTACCCCTCTGTGAATAGGCCTCGGCTAATAGAACGGTTTTTGTAGAGGAGATGGTGCTTGCGGAAAGACTTCATTGCTGAATGTCTTCACGAGGGGCTACTTCCCCACAGTATACGAGCCTACCGTATTTGAGAACTACGTTCATGGTCAGTCTGCGCCTTCCCCTGGAGCATCCAATGACATGTCAGCCTTTCTTGGAGTACAGTGCTCGAAAGAACAGCCGCAATCTTGGGTTGTATATGTTTTCTTACTCTGTTACTTACCATGACACAGACATCTTTGTTGATAATGTACACATCGAGCTCTCATTATGGGATACAGCCGGACAAGAAGAATTCGACCGTTTGCGAAGTCTCTCTTACGACAACACCGATGTGGTAGTGCTGTGCTTCAGTGTGGACAGCAAAGACTCGTTAGAAAACGTCGAAAGCAAGTGGGTTGGAGAAATCCAAGAGAACTGCCCTGGTGTCAAGCTCGTCTTGGTGGCTTTGAAATGCGACTTGCGAGAGAATTCTGATGAGGACGATGACGCTGGCGCCGCTGATGGGCCCCAGCGTGAAAAGAAGCCTATGATCGACTACAATCAAGGCCTCGATGTGGCACGACGAATCAAGGCCATGCGATATCTCGAATGTTCGGCCATGAGGAATCGCGGTGTCAATGAAGCCTTCACGGAAGCAGCCAGAGTTGCCCTGAGTGTCAAACCCAGCGGAGAGCAACAGTCAAGCTGTACTGTTATGTAAGGATATGAGCCATCCTACTCTAGGTCATGGGGACTCCTGCCATTCGATACCCCTTCACTTCCGCCCCTGCGACTTGGAAGATGGTACGACAGCCGTGGATCTGGGTATTGTGTCCATGACCCCTGCCCTCATCTTGTGGCCTTAATGAACTGCCCTACGTCTATTCTCGGAAAGACCCTTTCGCCTGTACATATTAATTCTTTGACTTCAGTACCTGCATATACACTTGGACCCACATTATCTTTTGTTGTAATCGGATTGGGCAGGGCTGACTTGGGGAGATATGTGATTCAAGATGGGGGGCCAGGCGGATTTCTGCTATCTGGAACACTGGTGGGCTGGGTTGATCACCCTGCTGTCAAAGGCCGTATGTCTGCTTTAGCTGAGCGGCCTGCGACTGGCAGATCATGTTGCAATTGTTTCTCCTTTGTTTTATACCAAGTCTGAATGGCGAGATGCGCTTGTTCAGCAAACGAGCGAGCAAAAGTCAGGCTGTTGGGGCGTATTACACATAATTGATCTTATTCACAAGCTATGAGAAGGCAGGGTGCTGACACCTTGAAGGGCATTGTTCATCTGCTTGTGCGCAAGAGTCTGTAGCCCAATGATCATGCCACATGAGTTCTTCCACTTGAGAGCAATGCTATCCCCAAGCTGGTAACTTGGAGTTCGGTGCGTCCATGAAACAGACAATCGATATGAAACTTTCCAATTCATGTTTAAGCTTGATCAGCTAGCCAATTGCTCGTCGTATTCAATTGAGCACGACTGAATGGGAGTGCCTGCCAGCGAAGGTCGCCCTGCGCCTTGCAACATAGCCACAACTGCATGATGACTGTGCCCTCAGCTTACGCCTTCGATTCGGAAGACCCCTACTCAGCCCTACTCTACAGACCATCGGAAGATGTGAGTGGAATAGTAATACTTATGGCGTGGCAATCCTTCAGCCTGTACTTGCTGGCCACAGCACTCCGTTCCTTTACTCCCTTTCACCCAATTGCTTGACTACAGGCGGCTGGCTGCAGCCCTAGATCAAACCTGGACGTAGCAAGCAGCTGACCATGTCACGCAGCTTCAGTCTTGAACAGACTCACACTTTGTATCCTAAACTACCAGGCCAATCTCGAATCATCAGGATAATTACATTATCACCAGCGCGCTGGCCCCAACAATTGCGCTGCAACCTTGAAGAAGTCGACCTTGAGAAGGACGAGCGCCCTTATAAGGCGCTGTCGTATGCCTGGAACAATGGCAACGAGTCGGCTACCGCCACGATCCAATGCAATGGATCGGCCATCAGCATAAGTATTAACCTCTATTCAGCCCTGGTTCGGATCAGAAGTAACAAGGAGCCCGTCCGGGTCTGGGTAGACTCCCTCTGCATCAACCAGAAAGATGCATCGGAACGAACACACCAGGTCGGCATGATGCGGGAGATCTACCAGAGGAGCAGCGAGGTCGTCATCTGGCTCGGCGACAGCCGCTCCAACGACAACCTAGGCCATTGGCTCCTGCCGATCTACAAGAAAGCCAGTCGGGCAGGTCCTCTGGCGGACGAAAACACGCTGTTTGAGTGGTACGGCGACGAGAGAGACTATCTCAAGGTGCTGGCGTATCTCTCGCCGGCGGCGAACCGCCTGCGGGCAACGCACTCCATTGCCAACGATAAGACGCGGGACGTGTTTGGGGCGTTTTGCATCCTTCACGCCTTGTGCACCGGAGTCCCTGCCTCGAATATACTGGCGCTTCGCAATGTCTATGTCGCTGGTCCTATAATAAGGGGCTTCGCTGCACTTGTGGAAAAGTCTTGGGTAAGATAGCCTACTAAGGCCCGACTTTGAAAGCACGTTCGCTGATATACCGATATAGTGGCGCCGCGTTTGGGTAGTGCAGGAAGTGGTCGTTGCTAGAAAGGCGACCATCTACTTTGGAAAGCTTTCCGCGCCCTGGAAACTGTTCTCGGAGGCTGCGGTGCAGTTCGAAAGGAGCTGTCGAGATACCAATGTCGACTCCATGTACCCCTATCTCACCGAGGGTGAGGCGCTGACACAGTTCTCCCGCCTAGTAGCCGATATTGAGTCTACGAGGAAGGAATGGGAGCTCGCCGAGCCCATCGTCCTATTGCCACTGATCAGGAAGTTCCGCTCACGCGAGGCCAGTGATGACAGGGACAAGGTGTTCGCCCTTCTTGGGCTCGTCCGATTCTGGGGCCGAGGCAAGCCCATTTCCCCCAACTACAGCCTCGACGTGAGCAGGACGTTCTTCGAGACCACCAAGATGCTGATCTGCAGCATCCGGTCCCTCTCAGTCCTCGCCGGCACCGTGCGGCAGGCCAACGTAAAGCGGAAAAAGACGCCGTCGTGGGTCATCGACTGGAGCTGTCTACCCGACAGCAACGAGCACGTCAGGCTGAGCTGCATCCCCCTATACGACGCCTCCAAGCACCTCCACGGGAGCGTCCGCCTCCACGGCCATGGCGCCCTCGAGACGCCCGCCTACCACATCGACAAGGTCGAGCTCGTCGGGCTCGAGATGGAGCCCGCCGCCGCCCGCCGCATGCGCCTCATCGTATGGGGCTGGTGGAAGCTCGCGCGCGAGGCCCAACAGAAGCCCGGCCGCTACACCCCCTTCTGGCGAACTCTGTGCGCAGACGTCGAGTATCTCGGCAGTCCTGCCGCTGCCGGCGCCGATTTCGGCACCGGCCCAAGCAAACCGCAGTTCCGGCGCGCGACGGCCGCGAGCGCCGAGACCTGGGACCAGTGGAAGTTGGCGGACCGGACGTCGTGGCGCACGACGTCGATCGTGGCGGGGTACTGGCAGGAGCGGCGGGCACCGGAAAAGGACGACGACGACGACAACGACAACAACGACCACAACGGGACCAAGGCGCGGAACGCGTTCCACCACACCCTCGAGTGCACGTCGTGGAGCCGGCGGTTCTTCGTCACGGAGAGCGGGTACATGGGCATGGGGCCGCAGGACGTGAGGGCCGGGGACGACGTTTTTGTCCTCTGTGGGAGCCAGGTGCCGTTTGTGCTGCGCAGGACGTCGTCAGGGGCGGTCGTGTGTCGGGGGGAGCTGTTCAGCAACACCGAGCAGACGTACTTCCCTGCGGGCAGGGGGGCGAGGATACAGGGTGCGGCGACGGCGACGATGTGCGAGGATGTGCATCGGGAGTGCTATGGTGTGGTTGGTGATGCGTATGTGCATGGGATCATGGATGGCGAGGGGGCTAAAGATCCTGCGACCGGATTGGGGAGGGAGGCTAGGTCGATCATTCTAATATGACGGGTTGCTGTGTTGAACTCATCGTGAAAGCCGGTGGCTCTACCGACACATGCCATATCAATCGTCACATACTATAATGATAATAACTGATATCCATTTAATCCACATAATCATACCAACTACGATCCAAGACCATTTGCAATTCCCTCGCTCAGCGAAATGAAAGCTTCTGCCGGCTGCGTATGCTTCCGATACCGCAGAACCTGAGAATGCTGTAACTGATGACTATGATGGTGGACACCTGGGCCGAATTGACTCCTGAGGTCGTAGCTGCGGCAGATGATGTGACGGAGGATCTCGTTGTATGCGATACCAACGATCTGGCCACGGGCACAATGACTATGATCGACGCCCCTTCGACAGATACAATCGACAAGGTCAATGGTATTCGTTACATAGCTCCCCCGTGCTTCTGATCAGCATGGAAATGAATAAAATCATATATTTGACCGAGTCGCTAGCTGACAACGACAAGGTCATACAGCACAAGATTCAAATGCTGCTTCGCGAGTCTTGCACTCAAATGGACGATCTCCACGGGAAAGCTCGGACTATGTTCCTCGACGGCGATGAACGCCTAATCGAAAGGTTTGGGGACTGATTTGAGGCCAACGAGACTACCACCTAGACAAAAGACGATTTGCAGAACAACAAAGTGATGATCGGGGACCTAGAACGAACAATTGACGAGCTTCTAGGTATCTTCTCTGCAATTGCTAGCTCGATACCAAATTGTGAAGGTGGGAATCAGGGATTTCCACCTCCACGCAACTAGCCAGCGCATTATCGAAAATAGGTAAGCAAGTAGCTTCGGCTTCAAAAGCAAAATATTTGAAATTTTGATGGCTACTCGATTAGTATGGTCGAACATCTGCACCTGACCAGACTAGTCCTCGCCAGCCGGATGAATTCAATGTGAAGGTGACTGATGTGAAGAAATTATGCGTGAATGAAAAGTTCTCGAGGAAGCAATTACAGGAAGCGATACATCAATGATAGACACATAATAATACCGGAGATTGTAACGAACGACTTGTGTCAATAGACGATATATAACAAGGCGACAATGGCCATGCCGAAATTATACACAGATGTACGAAACGAATTTTGCATGCGTGCGTATACCATCCACGGCCCTCTTCAAACACCATGTTATCCCGTCTCCCGTGTGCCTAGAAACCAGGCTACTCGTTCGCGGAACTCCTCAGATGCAAGAAGAGAAGATGATACAAGAATCTTTCCAACGCCAGGCTCACACACGAGTTGCCGCTCATAGACCGCTATCGATCTGGTTGGGCGCAAAGTTCTTGGTGAACGCATCCCAATCCTTGCATAGCTGGTTGGAGGAACTTGGAATATCGTATTTGGCCACCTCGTCAGGTTGGAAGAGCATTTGCGAGAAGAATCCCGCGGACGCGTGCCAGGCGATGTGGCAATGGAACGGCCACAGACCCGGGTTGTTAGCATCCATTTGGACTACAATGTGACCATTCGGCTGAACCATCTGCACATCACGGCGCATGGGGTTTGAAGGATTAACAACAGTAGTACCATCGTAGTTGCCAGGGCCGGCAGCCAGGATGTACATGTTTAAGCCGTGGGCGTGCATCGGATGAGGACTTGCATTGGTGTTAGTCGTATTTGAAGATATCGGGAAGAGGTCACAGGAATTACTCACGCTGGCGTGGGATTGTTGACGATGAAGCGGATGGAAGAGTTCGTTCCAAAGTCCATGACGTTGAGGTCTGCATCGAACTTGAAATCATTGTTATCGGCTGACAAAAGAGTTGGATCGTTGTAGTCAACTCGACCAGATACACCCTGAATATTTCGTTAGACTATCCAAAAATAATTCAAAGGATTAAGCTTACACCGAAAGACCAAAGCACATTGCCAGATGCATTTCTGCCTACGCCAATATCCATGTTCTGAGTCCAGGAAGGCTCTGGTAACTCAATAGGATAATAGGGCACCGTAACTGCTAGGTCATCGTTGGCGCAGGTACCGGGATCGGGAACGTCCCAAGCGGTGCTCGTGGGAACGGAGTTGGTCTTCGCGTCTTCGTAGTAAATGGCAGCAAGGGCATTGGGCTGGGTGGTAAGGGAGCAAGAGGTCAGGTTAGAACGAAGCCAGTATGCTCCGTTCTTGGGACCATCGGCTCGTACGACAACATCAGCACGCTGGCCAACGCCGAGTGTAATGACCTGAGTCTCATAGGGCTCAACCTCAACAAAGTCATAAGCCATGACTGTCATGTTGTGCCCATCGATGGAAATACGCTGTGTTCCCTCTGAACCGGAGTTGATGAATCGTAGACGGTGGGTTTTGCCAGATTCAAACTTGAATTTGGAGATGCCGGCGTTGTCGTGGCAGGGGGTGTCGTCACCAGCAGCGACCGTCGAGCAGTTGAAGTTGTTCTTGCCATTGATCAAGTTGTTGTCGGAAAATGTCCGTCCGGTAGAGTTAGGAGCCATGATCTCTTCGACAACCGTGAAGTAATCCTCGTGCCACCAGTCTGTACGTTTATTAGTACGCGCTTGACTGATCAATGGGAAGAGCATCATACCATTAACCATAATCGGACCAAGATCGATATCGTAGTCGACATTCTTTGGGCCGTAGACAACCATGGGACCAAAGAGACCACCAGAGTACTGTGCCGAATAGTGAGAGTGATACCACGATGAACCGTAAAGCTCCGCTCGGAACTTATATGTGTAACTTGTCCCAGGAGCAATGGGGCACTGAGAGATACCAGGTGTGCCATCCTCCCATGGTGTATCAGTTTGCAGGAAGCCGTGCCAGTGAATAGCAGTACCCTCCGGCACATCATTCACGATGTTATTGTGTACGTTAACCTCAATCCAATCTCCCCAGTTGGCTTCGATCAGCGGCCCAGGAAACTGGCCGTTGACGAGTATTACCTCCTTCTCATAGCCATCTGGTGCAATCACGCCACGACTGATGTTGAAGTCGTAGTTGTGTGTTATCCCTGTCACGGGAGCGGCATGGTATGGGTTCGCTCCGTGAGCCGTCTTGGTTCCCCACGGGCAGCTATTATCACCGCCGTGGATCAGCCATAGGGGAAGAGTGGGAGCCAACAATGTGCCCCATACTGATTTTCTGATAGAAAAGTTAGTTATCACCTATACTGTCATATGTGAGCTTGACCTACCCGTTCTGTGCTTCAGATGTTAGTGATCTAATTAGGCCCGAGCACGAGCTGATGAGTCCCATATTGAACAAACGATTGGACGGCTTCGAAAGAAGCCTAGTATTAAGAAATAGGGCAACGAATAAAGAAACGAACCGTTAAGAACCGGAAAACACAATCTTCCTGAAGAGAGAGGAATGAGAACGGAAGAAAACGAATTCGAGGCAGAATCTCTCACTATTATACGAAGCCTTCATATCGATCTGCCAGGCGGCGCACTTACCAAAGCCGATCTTCCAACAACAACAACAACAACAATGTAAGCCACGAGACATTCAAGGGGTCATACATTCTGCCCAGGTAGTCCCAACTCTCCCGTGGCTTGCAGGTTGACAGATACTGGTGATGGTACCATTGCCGTGGGACGAGACTTGCTTCATTTCGATAGCCTGCAGGGTTGGTCGGCACGCCGGGCGGGTGAAGTACCGCCTAGTCAACAGCTGAACTTCGAGGTTCCCGACAGAGGAGACCAGTGATCCGGCGGGCTCAGGAGCCGCTCGCCCAAGACAAACTAGGCAAGGGTTGAGTATGCCTGTCCCGAGCTGTCAAAGCTCGACTACCGCTTCGATCGAGAGGCACGACGCCGCAGAGCATGGTAATTGGTACTGAGGTACGCCACCAGCCGCCAAGAACCCCATAGTGTTCGGAAAAGCCAGGGAAGTGACTCGTGAAATCTTAGAAAGGGCATATCTTGATCGGTGATCATTCGAGTCAAAGCTCATTGCAACAAGGAAACATGAAAAGACACACGAGCTTCGCCGCACTGCCAGCTCATTACGGAGCATGGCTATTAACTAGCAGCTGGACCGGAGGCACACAATGTGACTTCTGGAGCGCGTATCGAATTGGCTGACTGGTGCAGTGTGAATCAACCAACCACACGTGGGCAGACAGTCAATACTGCAGCCGATGTCTCGAATGAGAAGCAGCAACTTCCCAATACCATCCAGGCAACCAGGTAGGCGCCTCACTGACTACCTTACTGTGCATAGACTCATCAGGCTCTACTGAGGTCTGCCAGGCCTGCTTGGTGGCCCGCGCGCTAAGGGATAGCATAAGGCAGTGCAGGTAGGCACCGTTTTTGCTTTCCGGCAAGCATCTGAGTCTCAGTTGACTCAGCTAGTTATCAGCTGTGGCGTAGGCGGAAATTTGATGGGGGTATTTGCTTTTCACTGATTAGCCGAGTCTGCCGTGAACGACGCCGTTCTACGCGGGGACGCACGGCTGAGCCATGCCCAAGGATTGCGGCCAAGTATACCGCCCGTATTCCCTGGTATGGAACGAACGCGTATGCATCTTCCGGCGCTTTGACGATCGAATAGTTCGCTTTGACGATCAATTGCGATGGACAAATACAGTTCTAGAGCCAGTAGCGCTGGATTTGTCTTCTTAGCGCGGCCCCCTACGCACTTCAAGTTCATGGCTGACTGCACGGGAGTCGTGTTCTATTCCTTGTTAGTCGACGTGAGACAGATGTCTACGCCGGCCGTGCTGTTGGATCATCGTGAATACATGATTATTATAACTACAAGATAGAGGAGCAAGACTCTCTAACGTCAGAGGCTTTCCGGTATCTGGTCTGCTCTGATATGTGTGTAATGGTATCAAAGACGAGTTTGTTTTTATAAGAGATTGGACGTTTGGTTTTCCTCTGGATCACTAGCGAGACATTTGACGCGTGATGACCTGTTGAATCAAAAATAACGCGTTTTCTGGGTCTTCCAACATACCAAGATAGGAAACCATCTCGATGCATCGTTTCGCGGGGCTTACTCTGTCCGAGGTCGATAAGCTTGATGAGCTGCCATTACGAATGGCCTCCGTTGGGCGCGTGCAAACGCTTCGGCGACAATAGGCGACGAGTCGGTTCTGATGACACTACCAATGGACATGAAGAAGCTGGACAGGTATTCGTTAGCCTGAGGTCAACTGGAAACATGCCGGTTTGCAAGAAAGTACTGACCCAAAGGTTGCACCAGAACCGGCCATGTACTGGCCCAATGTCCTCATGATCCCATTCGTCCCTGCACCATATCTGAAAATATTGACAGTGCCTTTTCGGTGAATGTCAGCATGTCAGAGAGCTGAGTCTTGAATGCGTATGCATACCAAAGATGAAGCCAATGATGACACCAACCGCTACCTCCTGTCAGTAATGCAGCGACTGCCTGGACGTTATTCAGACCTACTGCCACCCATCATAGCGCCCATTTTCACTACACGAGTTATGTCAGCCTGAGGTCGGTCGCAAGGAGAGCCAAACAGCGGTGTTTCGAACATTTGTCGGTAGTTGACGGCCCCTGAGGGCCTCGGTTCGCTGGCATCGGAGGCATATTGTCGGATTCGGAGTATGGAGTCGCAAAGTTTCTACAACCAGAGGATCTCCTGGAGGAATAATTTGTCAGAGAACAGAATGTTTGGGCGAGTGCAGCGCTTGAGGTAGAGTTCTGTACCTGATATCGAGATAATCAACTATTGGTTCAGTTGCAGCTTGGTGGTCTGAATGGTACGATTGACAGCTTAGGAATTTCAAGAGCCGACCATGCTTAGGCCAAGCTCCCCCAGGTCTTGGCGCGGCTGAGAATGTTTTCAGTGGATCGAATGATAAACGTAATGATCCTGGTCACTGACAGCCTTCCATGTGTCTCAGGTCGAGGCTGGTACAGTGTTTATTTCTAGATGGTAACAGACTCACGTGGCCAATGCATCCTGTCCAGGTATCAGGTCACGTGGATTTTTCGTCAGGGAAGCTCCGATATCGTACCTCCAGCTACTACATACCTCATGACCTTAGGTACCTTAAGTACCTACCTGAGGTGGGTAGGTAGCATATCTGGTATCTACCTGCTAGGGTAGTATCCAACCTTACTCTGGGTCTATCATGGATTCGTGACTACGTGATGTCTAGGAAGGTGTTTACCAATGCCCACGAGTGCCTCAGGTCAGTATGCATACATTTAGTCACTCCTATTAGATCAAGTATTAAATTTCCTCGCAAATCCCCTGGCTTCGCAGCCAGGTCCATGAGACATTCAGAACGAGTTCAAAGTGCGCCGACTCGAGGCTAGCTCTGATAGTCAGATATCCATTAAATGCATACTTTAACCAATGAGACTGGCAGGTTCAGGATTGCCTGCACCACAGTACAGTGCTCATGCAGCCGCTGCACTGCTGACCCGTCGCCCAGCGCTGGGGTTAGTGGTGGCAGCCCATTCGCCACGCTAGACTGCACACAGTAAAGGCGGTTAGGTGACATCTGATTTCTGAACAACCTCCTCTCCACCACAGGACTACCATCATCATGACCTTGTTTTCCTTGTAGCAGTACCCTTAAAGATACCCCCGATCAACCTTGCATAGTGAGTTACTCTGTGTGATTCTTAATTTACTGCCTGTTGATCTTCTTCATGTTGCTCTTTGCCCTTTTCTTGCCAACCTTAATGGCTACTAAAGCACCTGACATGCCCCTTTGACTAAATCTTTTCCAAATCTAGGTCCTAGCCAAGACACGACGTTCAACAGCCAATCCATCTCCCATTTTGCAAAAAAAGCCGTTCTTTCTAAGCAAATACACGTGTATTCCAAGATTTCATAGCTCCTGTCGCGTGGATGCGGATTGGCAAGGGAGAAAGAGGCCCCCCAGACAACCCGACCCGATCATCGCGGCTTCTCTATTTGCAACCCCAACCCTAAATCCTCTTTCCATTTCCTAGGCCTCGGAGCCAGCCTCCCTCATGACGGCCGTCGCGAGCCCGCCAACCTTTACCCAGCACAATAGGCCTACTTGGGGGATGAACGGCATGAATGGCGGCCACTCAGGCCAGATGATGAATCCTGACGAACTCAATCGCATGTTCATGCCGCGCAAAAGTCTGCAGCGAAACAACTCCTCGTCCTCGATATCATCGACCTCCTCGGCCTCGTCCACGTCCACTGTCATCACCCCAAACACACAACAGAATGGCACTCCCATGCCCCCCCAAGGAGACTTAACCTCATGGCAAAACTCCTCTGCTGCAGCTGCTGCAGCGACACGAAAGCGCCCCCAGCCCAAGGCCCCATGGCCCGCGGCAAAGCCAGAGCCACAATCAGATTTCGTCCGTATCACAGCTGGCCGGCCTCAATCCATGGCTGGCATGAATGGAGCAGCGCCCGTCGTGCCCTCTCAGGGCCAAATGACCGCAACGCAACAGGGCATGCCTCGACCCTACCCCGAATCCCTACCTCCTGGCAACCAACCTGTCCTCTGTCTCCTGTCCCTCAACGGAACCTTTGAGCGCAAAAACATATCTGTACCATTCTCTCCTGACACCCTTAGGATCGGTCGTCAGACGAATGCGAAGACTGTGCCTACGCCCATAAATGGGTTTTTCGACTCCAAGGTGCTTTCGCGCCAACATGCCGAGATACACGCTGATCGACAGGGAAAGATTTGGATTCGAGATGTCAAGTCGTCGAACGGTACCTTTGTTAACGGGACTCGGTTGTCGCAGGAAAACCGCGAGTCCGATCCGCATGAGCTCCAGACCGGCGATCACCTTGAATTGGGAATCGACATTGTCAACGAGGATCAGAAGACAGTAGTACACCACAAGGTGGCTGCAAAAGTTGAGCATGCTGGATTTACCAGCAATTCAAACAACCTGCTCGACGTCAACTTTGGGGATCTCGACCCGGCCAATGGCTCTATGATGATGATGGGACCCCAAGGCGGCGCTGCACGACAGAGAGCCGGAAGTCAGGCATCGATGGCTAGTAATGGGCGAATGGTGCAGGCGGGAATGATGGCGCCGCAAGCTAACGGCATGAGCCATCAAAGAGGTGGCTTTTTCTTCTCACCCATTAGTACTGAACAGATTGTCAAAAGACTCCAGGTTTGTTGCCTCGCCACTTCTGAGTTGCAGTCCAACAACTAACTCAACATCCCAGCACGAAATGCGTACAGCACGTCTGCAAAACCAAGATCTTGGACGAACTGGCCATTTCGTTCATGCGTTGCTCTCCAAGGAAGAGATCAAGCATATAGAGAAGCCGGAGGCTTCAGAACCCCAGAAGGCGAATGCCGTCAATGGGAATTCGATGTCTTTTAGAGCAGACAACAAGACAAGATTTTCTGACCCGCCTGCCCCCCCTCCTCAAGCGCCTTTACCGGAGAAACCCGACGTGCCATCTCTGAAGCGCGGTATCACAGAACGCCCTAAGACCCATGCTCAAAGCATGTCGCCGATACGCCAGGATGGCAACGTGAGTCAGATTCTGCAATTGACGGAGGCACTCAACAGTGCAAAGCGGGAAATAGAATCACAGAGCACCCGTATGAGAGATCTAGAGGATATGTTGCAGAAAGAAAGGGCAGCACGACTATTGGCGGAGGAACTGGCTAAGAGGCTCGAGGATGCTTCGTCTCCCAAAGTGAATGGCACAAGTACTCCGGCAAATATCGAAGAGGCCGCGCTTGAGGCCGCTTTCGAACCACCATCGGAAGAGACAAATTCGAACGAGACAACAGTAACGCTGGCCGATGTCGAACGCAACAAAGCCCCCGATGCGGAAGTCATCGAAGCCTCTGCGTCACATCTGCAAGCCCAACTTGAATCGATGGTCTCAGAGATGAGGGATCTCCGTCAGCAGCTAGAACTTTTCAAGCATCGAGCAGAAAAGGCCGAGGCAGAAAGAGATTCGGATCGCAAGAGCTTAGCAGAGATGGCAATCCAGATTCGAAAAGATGCCGAAGCCAAAGAAATGTCAAATAGCGAAGACGCCCTGACTGACGCCCGCGCATTGCAAAATGTCGACCGTCAAAGCGAAATATTCGAAGAGTCCTCCGCGATGGCAAGGACATCATCCACAGATTCTGCCAGAGCTCAGATGGTGGCAGGCGAGAACAGTGATCACACCATATTGTCGAGAACCGCCACCATCACACCGGAAACTTTACGGGGCTCGATAATCTCACGCGACCAAGTACTTGCCAACAGCATACCCTATGCATCTATGATGGGCGTTGTTTTGATTGGTATGGGCTTGATGGCTTACATCAACGGATGGCAACCACAAACGCGCATGGAAAGATGAGAACATGACACCATAACACAACATATGATCTAGGAGCCGTGTTGAGCCTTAGCACCACCCATTTTGATCGAGTTGTAATACGAACTGGGCGGTACACCACCGCAGATCCAACGACTTATTCCCTTTGTACGTACATTATATGATTCCAGGAGCTCGGAGACTTGATTGCGGTCGGGAACTTCTATGTAACAAGATATTTTTCATGGCATTGGGCGTCACGATCAGGGTCGGTTGTATTCTGTAAGGCTAGGTTTCCGAGTTGGGGCGAAGCTCTCTTCTTGACCTGTACTGTCATAGGATGTGGAAAATGAACTGTCTATAATTTAGGCTAGTGGAGTAGCGAGACCGTGCAAGAAACATCACGAACTGGAGCATGGGTCGCTATTTAGAAATGAAAACATAGACTTCGTTTGCACGAGTCTCCGAAATCGCTGACGCTGACCTTTCGCCCTCCTGATCGCTTCGCAGACAGCCACCGAGGCTAAAGCGCAACTGGATTTTGCTCCAAGATTGGGGCGAGCGACACTTGCCAGCCCGTGAACTCCCGAAAACCCAAGCTTGTTATTCCCTTTTCTCATTCCAACGATCTACACAATGATCTTCGACCTATCGCTTCTCAATCCTCAGCGCCCCCTCCTCGCACGCTCGAGCTGCTCGCGGGCCCTTTGCCTGGCTTCATAGCATATAGTGCAGTCAGTGACAGTAGTCATCCGATACGTCCTCGCCACGAGGCTCGGGCAGCATGTTCCGGCATTCGGATGCGCGCACATCGGAGAGCCATTCATGGCGTAACGGTAATATAGCCTACAGCTGAGGCAATGCTGATCGACTACGTCGTATTCGCACATCTTGGTTACCTGAGTTCTGGAAGGTGGAAACTGGCCTGTTGAGGGCTGATTCCTGGCCACGAAACAGCTTAAGACTTTTCGGACGATGTGTATGTCAGAAAGCGCCCAGGGATCTCCGTATGGGAGGCTGGTACTAAGGCTACGGTGGGATGTCCTGCTGCTGACAGGGCCTTTGCAGTCGAGAAACTCGGTGTCTTATGTGGCCACTCTGCCGTTAATGGTGAAAGCGGTGAATCATATCGGCACCCAAGGCGGAGTTCCTGGGGAGGGGGGATAAGGTGGATGAACGAAAGAACTCTGTATAACTATGGGGAAGGCTTCTCCATGGTGCGAGAAAGGAGAATCACCAAGTGCCGGGCTCAGCTTTATATTTATTCAAGACGATCATCCGGGTACGCGCCTGGTGAGATCTAGGGAGCAGAGGCATCGTTCAATATGGGGGCATTGTGCCTTTAGATAGCCTCACATGACGATGCTTGTTCGTTGCGTACCGGGAGGCTGAACTACGAGGCTGCTGATACTCATCAGGTATTACTTGGCATTTATAATTAGAGTCATATGGATATATCATGCTTTACTGCCGATTTGTGAAAGGGTATTCGTGTGATTCGAAATGTTCCCCTGATCAAGATTACATCAGATGAACCTCGTGAGCGAAAACCTGATGCCGCGAGGATAAGTGAAAATCTCCGATATCAGGGTCAGAACATAGGATTGAAAGTCCTGGTGATATCCGTGTACCAGCCTCTCGAGCACTTTTTATATGTTTTTGAGTCCCTAATCTGGCTCGCGGCTCATCAACGTTCAGACAGCAGTCGATGTCTATCGGTGGAGGTGATGGGTACACTCCCCTCAAAAATCGTGCGTCCTTGGCTTCTCACATACCAACCCCTTCGCAGGCACTCTTTTAAGAGTTTCGACCTAGTTTATACATGCAGGTCCTCTGATGCTGTGGATGCTTCACCTATTTCACATAGCCCCTGGACAGATTAATACATTTTGCCGGCCACTGAGTCTTGTCTCGGAAGAATCTTTCGTAGCAGCACATGACTGCAACGCAAGATTATTCGATTGGTAAAGTTATAGTACGACACAGTGCTTAGCCGGTTTCTCCTCGATGTCCATCTGCCAAATAACTATATTTCCCAACAGTCATTACATGCTGATTAGACGTCATTTAAGTAGTACTCTCAACGGTGATGCTTCATAGTCAGACAGTAGACACTGCAATGTAGCAGTGGCATTGGCATCTCTACTACTCATTAGGGCGGGTCCATTCTTTCCCGCTCTCGTCTTTTTGCGCGCAACACTCTCAACCAGTCCGGTGATGTTTGCCAGTCTCTAGGTCCCAAGGCGTTTTCACATCGGGCGGTGAGATCGTCCTGTTCTAGGACGTCTTCGCTGGAATCCTGAGGAGTTTCAGGTGGTTCATCGGCTTGTGCCTGCACCGCGAGTGCTTCTTCGGCTTGTGGCGGCATGGCGAATGCTGCAGGTTTGGGACGGTTTTCCCAAGGCTCTATTGGATCAATGGGCTCAAGTGTAGTTCCGTATTCTGGGTTCTGTTGCTGGGCGGTCCCCGGGTTGTTCCAGAGATCGTCTAGAAGCGCAGGCAGGTCATCCTCCATGTATAGTGGTACTTCCTAGGTAGTTTCTTCTCCGGTATCATCCTCCTGTGTCTGCGCCTGTTGCGCTCGACCTTGCGGCGCCTGTGCCTGTGCCTGGGCGGCCTTGGCTTGCTCTTGGTCTATCTCGTCTTGTACCTCCTGCACCCATCCCCGTAATCTCTGTCGCCTCCACATCTCGTCGTGGCATGCTTTATGCGAGCATAGACCCCACGTCCAGATCAACTTATCGAGTGGAGTACACAGATTGGGACATTCCCGCGAACAGGCCAAGGGGTGGGCGCAAGCCAGGGGGTTCGAGAGCACAGACTCGTATTTTCTGCTGCATATACTACAGTAGAAGGCGTTGTACTGACATTCGCACATGGTGGAGAGTGTCGGAAGATACTCGCAGTGGTTTGGTATGATGGAAAGAGATATCGTTCGGCTGATGTGAATATCCTGGTTGTACAGGTGGGAATGCAGTCCCGTCGAGAATGATTTTCGCTGTCAACCGAGCTTTTGCAGTAATGCTACGTCAGCTCGCTGCTGTCCACTTCCAATAACAGCGAGAGCGTCGTGAATCTACCAGGAAGGTGTGAGTCAATACCGGGATCTAGCCAGAAGGAACAATCGTGCTTGACCGTCACATGAGTTGAGAAGGACAGAGGGAATTCAGCTATAAGCAGCCGATGGCTTTGCGAAGGTTTTGCGTAAGCGTCAAAGTCCTCCCTCTGGCATCAAACAAAGTCACAGGGTCAGATCACTCGCAACTAGATGATACAAATGCTTGCCGAATCTCCACCATAGGCGAATTTTGATAATTTATGGGTTGGTCACGTTGGTAATGATGAGGTTCCTTGTATTGCGTGGAACGCAGAACCCCGGCGGCTTGATCTTGATGGATAGTCGTCGTTGCACATTAATGATAATTGCCTATTCTTCTGTATCCCAAATGCATTTCCTACGACCAGACTATTCTTGGCGTTTTCAACATGATATTATCACAGCCAACAACATGCAAGGAAAGTCAGATGCACCCAACAGCTAACTCAAACAAGGCGGGCGAACAAGATGATATATCTCTATAGATACCACAGTTGGATATGGCATCTCCGGATGGTTTTGGCGAATTTACGAGGTCACCTCAATCGGTCTTGTACATAAGGTTAGTAATCCCTGAGCTGACATTGGCATCTCTGACAAATAGTCTTAGGAATCCTGTATCGCGGATTGGGTTTCAGGAGAAGACACGATGCGCTTCATGTCCAGCAGATTGTGAGCACAGCTGGTCAACCCAGCAGGAGTAAGTGCTTTGACTGAACTTCACGCGCCAGACGACGAATTGAGAGGAAAACCCAGTGCTCCTACAGTCCTTCCTCTGTCAGGAGTCCGCCCCAATGTCAGTACACCTTCACTGCCTGCATACGACAGCAAGTGCGAGAAGGTGACGAAAGACAGCACAAAGATGGCCGGCGCGTCACCAGTCCAGAATCATCTCTATATATCCTAGGAATATTCCCTTGGAGTACATTATGTCGAAAGAAATTGGAAAGGACTATAAAGGCCTCAAAGGAGCGAGATCCCTGACGAGCGTAAGTGCGTCGAGTAATGTGTCCACCGCACCGCGATCGGACGTCCGAAAGAAGATGCTCAATTCACGTACTCGAGAAGGGCCATTCAGAGACATACCGGCAGACAACTTGTCTACACGAGTACCTAATACAGCTCCGTTCACCGCCCTGGTTTGGTCATGAAATTCGTATCTCGATATGCTACATATCCGGACAGTTAACTATTCTACAATCGTACTCGTCCAGCCTTCAGCTCCTGGAGATCCCTCTTCAGGAATGGTACATAGGCACTACCGCCCGGCGGCAGCCAGTACATCGTGTCGACAGCCTCTCCCTTTTCCTTGGCGGCTTTTTCAATGGAGTCCAGCTCAATCCCTTCCGACCTCAATCTGCCCTTCTGCATCTTCATCGTGCCCGTATACTCGAGCTCCTTGACCAGTCTTACGAAGATCGGGACCGCGTACCGTGGGAGGTTCGCTGAACAATGGGCTGCGAGGGCCTGCCAATCCACTTGGCCGCCCGTGGGCACAACCGCCGCGCACCCTGCTCGACCGTCGGCATTGGGTACGAGGACGCCATAGACGTTCGCCTCGGCAATCTGAGGGGAAAGGCCGACCACGTCGCTCACCTCATTTGTCGATACGTTCTCCGAGTGCCAACGGAACGTATCGCCCAGGCGATCAACGAAAAACAACCTGCCGTCGGCGTCTTGACGGAATAAGTCGCCAGATCTGTACCACATATCACCCTTCGCGAAGACATCCCGGATGCGCCGCTTCAGCGTCGCGCCTTGGTTCTGGTAGTACGCGGGCGTGCCCATGTCGGGATCCTCGGCGTTCATTCGACTGATCATCTCTCCGGGCTCGTCGGTCTTCACCTCGATCGCGAACCCGTCTTGGCCGCGCAGGACCTCCTGCGAATCGGGGTCAATCAGGATACGCTTCTCGGATCTGCCATTGAGTAGATGCCAGATGGGACCCCGTAACGCTAGCGCATTGCGCGTATAGTCGCCGCGGTTCGCGTTCGCCATAAATCCGACACCGTCACTGGCGCCGTATAGCTCGTTGATGCACTCGATGCCGAAGCGTTCCCGGAAGCGCTCCCACACGTCGGGCCTCATGCCGTTGCCCCAGGCCATCCTCACATTGTGCCCCTTGTCCAGCGGGCTCGGCGGCGCGTTAACGAGATACCGGCACAGCTCGCCGACGTACTGGATAATGTTCGCCTTGGATGCGTGGACGTCCCGCCAAAAAGTCTTGTGCGAGAACTTGCGCGCGAGTACGACGGTCGATCCGCCGCCGAGACACGGCACCGTACACAGGCCATGTGCCGCTGCGTGGTACAAGGGGAGACAGGTATACATGCGATCGCCTGGTTTCAGGCCGAGGTAACGCTGCGTACTGTGCAATATGGTCAGCTCCCTCATCCGACCGATGATCACGCCTTTCGGGAGACCTGTGGTGCCCGAGGTGTACATCAAAGAAGACATGCCCATCAGGTCAAGGCCTTGTTGGCGGGGCTTGGGCAGCTTCTCCGTGTCCTTGAACGTCTTGACGATGTCCTCGTTGTAGTAGACGGTCCTCACGCTTTCTGCCGCGAGCTGCTCTTCGACTGGTGCTATCAGGTCGCGAATATCGGTATCGGCGAGCACATATCGCGCGCCGCTGAGCTTGATGCTGTGCACGAGAGGCTTCGCGGTTAAATTGCAATTGAGGAATGCCGGGCAGGCACCGATGGCTTCCAGCGCAAACCAGAGCATCAAATACTCGGGACTGTTGGTGCCGTCAACGGCCACAACCTCGCCCTTCTGGATACCAAGGTCCTTGAGGAGCCAGTTTCCGACCGGCTGCAATGCCTCAAAAAACTCCTTGTACGTCCATTGCCGGTCCTCGAAGATGAGGAATAGGTCGTCTTTCTGTTGCGACGCCGCACGATCCTCGAAGGTATGGTACATGAGGATTCTACCACTCTGCACCTGTTTCCTCATCAAGAGCCCGGCTATCATCAGGTTGAGTGGACGGCTTCCCTGCCGCAGGTCATTGCGAACGTGATATTTGGCATTCAGGTATGCCGCAACCGCCGCTGTGCCTGCAGCTGCACCGGCTTTGGTCCATATCTCTAAAAACTCCTTAGTGAGTATTCCCACGCAACGGAGTGCTGCAAGTCCTCGATGATCTTACCAGACATGGTGATACGTAATGTAACTCAATTGAACATATGCACGAATACCTAAGCAACAGAGACGATGTCGATTTCCAAGAAGACCTGCTACCTCAGAAAACAACAAATGAAAGACACTATGTATAGTGAAACGGCCAATTTACGCAGTTGGATCCGCGCCGCATACGTCGCGCACACACCAAATCTCCAGCGAAACCCTCGTCCATGCCGAGGCTCGTTGACGCGCAGGAATATAAATCCCCACCGAATGAAACGTCGATCGACGATGGGCCAGTTCGAGACAGGTGGTGAGGTGGCGGCGCCTGGCTGTCAGGATAGGTAGGTAACGGATATATATGGATGCCATGCTACTATTGCCGTAGTATCAGCAGGGATCTTGAACCCCGCCCCTCCACGAACCTAAGAATTTCCAGAATCAGACTGAGCAAGGGGAGCGCCGGTATCTTCGGATATGCATCCATCCTGAAAGAGTGGCTGCGCATGTCTTCCTTTGTTTGGACGTCCTATGGAACAATGACCTTGCTTGTGATAGGACCATTGATGCAGGTCGTGTTGTGTATCACGGGAATCGCCTCTTACCTCGGATTAGAAGGCTACGAGGATTCCAGCTGACTGCAGGCTGAAGGAGTCTGGCATGCCGTGGTACTGTGCCGTGAGTAAGAGGCGACTTCCAACACGTCATCTGGAACATAACGGGGCTGATTGAGTAACAAAACGAACGGGGGTATCTTACTATTCTTCAGCGCGGCATAGACATTAGGTAATAACAAGGTAGCCAAGGTAGGTAAGTAGGTAGTCCAACAAACAAACAAGGCAACAGAGACACATTCAAAACAATCGTCCTCCAAGTTGAACCGCCCATTGTCCAACCGTCAAAGAACCAACAAGGCACCACCTACGACCGCAACGTCTGCTGCCTCCTCAGCTCCCGCTGAAAGACGTTTTCCCCCGGCGCCGGCGCCACCACGCCCCCATCATACCCCAGCGGCTGCCTCTGGACCGTCGCGCCCCCCGCCGCCGCCATGCGCTCCCGTATGCTCTTCTTCGCACCGTAGCCGGCACCACCACCGGCACCACCGGCACCACCCGAGCGGCGGAGGCCCCGCGGCAGCAGGCCCCGGACCGAGAAGTCCGGGTCGCGCCGACGCATCAGCAGGTACGCCGCGGCGAGCACCAGCAGCACGGTGCCGGCGACGACGGGGACGACGATAGCCGCGACGTTGACGGAGGCGCCGGCGGAGGAGGAGCGCGCGAGCTGCACCGTGGGGCCCTGGATCAGCGTCTGGACGCCGCTGGCCGAGTTGGAGACGGCGAAGCCGAGCGCGGCCTGCCAGCCCTGGCCGCCGTTGCCGCCGTCGTCGAGGTAGCTGTCGGGGATGGTCCAGGTGTACTTGCCGTCGCCGGCGCGGAGCTCGTCGCTGACGAAGCCTTTTTGGCCTGAGCTGGCGGCGGCGGCGGCGCCGCTGCCGTCGAGGGGTGTGAGTTGCCCGCTTAGTTGGATGAGGGCGTCAGGAGAGCCGAAGAAGGATGGGTCCCATGTCACTTGGGGTCTTTTTAGTAGATGGCTCTGAATAGTCGTCATCTTGGAATTACTCGTACTCACCATCAATGGTTGATCCAGCAGTTAGCTGAGTGTTATTGACCGGCTGGCAGAAGGGCGCCAGTGGACCAGCTCTGTTGTCGCACATGTCGATGATGATGGTTCTTGTACGAGTAGATAGACAGTACAGTACAGCCTAGCAGAGGAGCAGAGGAAGTGATGAAGCGGAAACAGAAGACCACGTTCTCGTTATGGATCACGACTATCTTTGGGAGTACCGTGCCTTATATCAAGTAACCAGAGAAACAAACATACCGAAACCTACTACGCAGAAATCGATGACCCAAAAGGAAGACCTGAAGCCAAGTCCAAGTCGTGCTTCTGTATCATGTACGATCGTCCAATCACGATAGTGCCCTGAGTACCAAGTGAGGCCAACTCGTCTGACAATTCCCGATCATCCCAATGCCTTAGAGAAAGATGAGGTGACCCAGTAGATAGACTCGCATCAACCAGTTCCTCAGCGAGTAGCCAAACGCGGATGGACGATCAGGAGAGGACATCACGTTCCGTTACAAGGTAACAGTCGCCAAAAAGGTACACGTTCTGTCAGAAGTGTCGGCCCCTGCATATGGGCCTGGCCGCAAACACACATGTTTCTTATCGTGTTTTTTTTTTTACCGGCTAGAATACGCTGCTGGAGATCATCGAAACGCAGCTACGAGTTCCAGGTATGCATCCCATCACTGTGCACACCATCTCACGAGGGATCTACTCCAACATCGGCAATCCGACACTCTTGAGACTTGGCGCCATCGGCATCTCCCAGCAATTCATGCCGACGACCATCATTGATCCTAGGTCACCGGGTTCCTGCCCAATAACGCGCAATATCTGGCCCATTCACTCATATCGTCTTGTTCAGATACCCTATATGCCCTTCGGCTAGGTAGCAAGGTCTCATGGTTCGAAAAGGGAGGCCGGGTTGAGCGGTACTGGTGCTTTATTGATGAGACGTGACGGCAACAAATAGGCTGCATCTGCAGTGTTCCTCGATCCCGGACGAGGTGTCTGCCTCGTCTGGCAAGAGTCTCGAGGAGAGTATTCATACAGACATAATCGCGACCACGATGCCTCATTGTATATCCTGACCAGATTCACCACTATATGCAGGTACGAAAATTCCTATAGGGAACACGGCGATCGTACGAGCTGTAGCTCGTCTTCGCATCCATAACCGGCAGTTGGGGGAAAGCTTGCGATCGTCTTGATTTAATGGATATCCTGCCACGTCTGTGGATCTCTTGGCAACGATTGCGTAGATCTTGGATACATGCGGAGTGGTCGCGTTTGGTCTCTGAGATCTCAGTAGGCCAATTGAAGCAGAATGATGATGATGGCACTGGCTAGCTTCCTATCTACCACAACCATTCCAGATAATTCGTCGGATTATGCAGGATGCCACTGTACCCAACAGCTGGCAGGTAGTTCGGGGAAGAATCAAATGAGTGAGGCAGCACTGGCTTGCTTTTGTCATGTAGGGCAAGAGGGAAATTAAAGGGCTTGCCAGCCAGTACTCCCTCTTCAGAAAACAATCTTGACGTGGGCCACGGCGATGCACTATTAGATGGCAGTAGCGGATCATTTGAGAAGGTCAACCTCGACTGGCTTCAATGGGTTTTCCGCGACGATCGGGAAATCAAGGCCCAATTGGAAGGCGACTGTACTACCAGTGGCTGGCAAGTACAGAACCATGCGCTTGAACAACCGGAGCCTTTGGCGAAGGAGCTGCTGATTAAACTAGGATCTAGATGTGACTTCAGAGTAACCTAAAGGACACGGCCAAAGCTTTTCATCAGCATATCGTTGCAGTAATAGCAAGTGATTTCTGTATGCTGTAAGAGTTTACCCAACTGAGCGAACATTGCAAGAAACTCTACAATGTCTGTGTACAAAGCCCACCATAGCGAGAGCACATTTCCCCGATTCGGAGAAAAGGTCTCGCCATAACGCTGGTGACGAGCCCCAGAACCAGCGGGAAAAAACATGAAAAACGTATGACACGACCGCTTCTCACCCTAAGCCATGGATCAGTCTCTTGAAGACCGCTCCGTCACTCGTTAAATTCAAGTCGAGAGGGTGACAATCAAGGAAACAAATTCCGTTCTCCAAAGTGATATTAGATCTCTTCTGATGGGTGTGATTGCCAGCTTATTCAATTTGACAACGCGGCAGAACTAGGAGAGCCTCCAGGCATGGATGTGACCTGAAGTAAGAGATCCTGCATTCGTCTCTGAGTCGGGAAGAAGATAAAGGCAGGATGCGTCGCTGCCAGCACCGCCATCAGAAGAGTGAGGAGCGCGATCACCAAGTACGAGACATGCAGGTCAGTTTTCGACGCATACCCACCATTCTTGGGAGCCAGCGGTCCGACCATCTTCTTGAGAGGCTCGATGGAATACTTCTTTCCAGCCTCTAGGCCCCGGGACATGCCCGGTAGTCCGTCCATACTCCACGCGTTTTTCAAGGCCCAGTAGCGATCCATACTTTCCTTCTCATTCCCGCTTAGGTACTTGGCCTCCTTCTTTTCGAAGAACTCGTGGAGCGTGCGGCGGTACTCCTTGAACTCGTAGAACGGCACCGAGAAACCGCACGAGGAGCCGACTTGGTGAATGTCTACGACGATGATAGAGCGCGTCGCGGGGACTGTCGTGATCTTCTCGCGCTCGACCATGTCATCGAACTCCTTCGAGCCCCTCTCGAGGACTCGACCCTTGCCCCAGAGCCGCATGATCCTCGCGGGTCCCTCGAATGCATTGAAGAGAATGGTGATGCGACCATTGCCGGGCTCCAGCAGGTGAGAGATGGTCTCGTTCCCTGAGCCTGTCATATCCATGTACCAGAATGACTTTGTGCTAGGCACCCCGAAGTACTGGCCGCTCTGCCCGCCCTTGGGCGAGACATTAACGTGCCCGTCAGCGGAGAGCGGTGCTGTCGATACCCACAAGATCTTCTGTGCCAGTATCCAGGGTATCAGAGACTCTGGTATCGTCTCGTAATAGGCACCCATGGTGGCGAATTCTGAGCTGTAAATTGGATAGGAAGGCGACTGCTTATGGTGAAATAAGAAGGAAGAAGGAAGTTCGACACTGATGATATCGACGTTGGGTCTACGGGGTTTCTAGTGAGTCGATTGTAGCAACTCCAGGTATCGGGCCGGTCAAGCTATTGGAGCCGGGCGGAGTCATGTCAGACGGACGGAAAGCTTGTGAACCACGCGCAGGCTGACTGGATTGGGGTTAGATACTACGGTCTTGGTTGCTAGATACGGGGGAGTGTGGGGGTGGAGTTTGAAGCTTCAGTAGGGATTACGACACAGTGCACACCTTCCTAAGCCATACCTACCTAACCTTAGGCACACTCCATAGTATCGACTCATTATTGGCGCAACGCCGACTTCGGTAGGCTTACTATTGCGCCCATTCCGCGTCACCGAGTGCAAGCAGAGCCCGGTGATAAGTGATGCATGGCTCTGCATCGTTTCATAACATTATTAGTTGCTCCAATACAGTGGCCAAGTCGCTGACCGAACCGGTACACCAAGCTGCATCACCTCATTCGCCCTGATCCTTTTGCGAAAGACTTCCTCAGGACCTGTTCTTGCCCTCAACGTCACATTAGCTCGGAATGTTCGATATGTTCGCAGCTCGCGCATTAGGTAAAAGTCGCAATTTATTAAATCACGCTCGAGCGTATGCCCCCTTGGATATCTCCGCAAGTTTCCATGAACTTTCAAGATAGCTCGAGATATCCTTTCCTTCGTTCAAATCAACGGTACATGTTAAAGGTTGATTTGCACATAGAATAGAGCATATTTACGACCCTATACACACCATATGAGCCACACGCATAGAATCTGTACGAAGAAATTGGATCCGCCATCGGTGGTTATTTGGGCTCATAGGGTTTGCCTGCGAAAGCAGTGTGAAAGTTATTCGACTACTTGAACATGATAAGTGAGTATCTCGATATCAGTTCATGAAGATTTCAGGTAAAAAATAGTTCAGCGCGACAGTCCAAACAAACCCTTTGTCCGACTGCGTGTGTGGATTACAGCTATATAGATTCTGGGATTAGGAAGAGCGTAAGAACATGATAGCTTGAGCGAAACAGGGCCCTCCGAACTCTTTCACTTTGTTACCGATCAATCACATTGTATTTTGCATATAAAGGGTCTGTAATTGAACAATATTGCTTGACCCAGGTACCTCCACGCCTATATATACCTCCTACCGCACTTCGGCAGAGGAATCAATATTTTCACTTGCAAATCATTTCAATACAATATCCAGACACACATATCCCCTTGGTAAAATTCAACATTCTTGAACACTACCAGGATACAACAAATACGTGTATTTTGCACATTTGCAACCTACCACAGAAGCCATCAAAGAGCAAGTGCCATCACCGTCTACAGCAACCACAGCTGTTATTGCGATTGATAAAATGGCTGAAAATCGAAACAGCTGGAGACGAATTCTGCGAGTGATTGTATGCCATTCTGACGATGACGAGTTGGCTGATGATCAAATCTCACTGCTTCGACCACGAAGTTCAGCCTCAGCCAAAGGGGCATTATCAGTGACCCTGCATCATCGAGCGCATAAGAGTCGACCAGTATTCTTAAACCTCCCAGTCCGACCTCTATTGCGTCTCTGGAGACCCAAAGCATCCTGGGCAGCCGATGTCCAAACAACTGCAGATGAGACCACTTCTAACGCTAGTACCGAGACCTTGACTTCTCAGGCACCTGGCAATGCTCGATACGAGTGCGGGCAGTTAGTCGACTTCATATGTGAAAACGACGCCGATCAAAGTGTAATGATATTGGCCCGGGCCGACGATCCAATGGACTTGAGCTGGGACGACATGTCGCTAAGAGCCCTCTCTCAAGTCACGGGGCCTCTCGTTGGGAGACTGGCGTACCACGCAGCCGAGGTGGTGGATGCATCAATGCTTGCGCCCCCCGAGGGGGATCTCGACGTCGGAGCGTCAACGCACCATGTGACTCGCGATATTGAAACCATACGCGCGCTCCCTCCGCTGGTCATGAGAGACAGGGACCTTCTTCTTGTCATTGACCTCAGCGACGTTCCGCGCACGAATCAGACGAGTTG
Organism: Xylariaceae sp. FL0016; assembly: GCA_022578815.1. NCBI lineage: Eukaryota > Fungi > Ascomycota > Sordariomycetes > Xylariales > Xylariaceae > Xylariaceae sp. FL0016. Next base: position 171,339 of record MU388752.1, read on the forward strand.
GCTGCTGGATCGGCTGATCGATGCTCTAAAGGCGGTCACGATGCGGAACAACGCTACGATGTTGATGGCTTCTTATGATGAAATGGGGAATAACTCTATAATGGGATCATGGGGAGAGGTCTGGCATCCCTCCGTGTAGTCAGACCCCTGGGTACGGCGGCGTCAACTATGTGTGTCTTTCAAGGCTGCTTGGGCGCAAAACTCAGGTTTGCGCATGACATGTTGTCTCGAGCCGAGACCTTCAGAACCGAGACTCACAAAAGTTTAGATTAGGATAGAAACTAATAAAATGCCCATAAAAATCGTATGTACTATTCTTCGTAATACATGCTCATGGTTCATACTCTTGAAACTCGTTTAGCGACAACGCTACTCTTAGCATTAGGAGATAGGGGGGAGGATGTTCCCAATTTGGTGCATAAAGATGCTTCGATGCTCCTATGGCCCTCACAATCCCGTCGTCCATCACATAGGGACAGATCACGCTATTGAACCGGCCGCAATGCTATTCTACGCTATAACACCGCGCGAAGGAGCACCAGTGAGCGACTAGGAGAGTCGCGCACGGCAGGACTGTTCAATTCGTCTGTCCATCTCGAAAGCGTCATGCGAATTATGCTTGACTAAATATACTACACAGGCAGTAACTGGTGACTATGCAATGTTACTTCAAGGTTCAGGTCTTTCGAAGCAAGAACCCATGACTTAGGATAGAGATCGCCATCCCTCTCTTATAGGGCCCAGTAGACACGAATCTCAACGTCCTGGACGTTGTTCTGCCAGCCGCCAAATCTCGAACGCCCCCAAACCGTGATCATGTCGCCAACCTTGAGGTTCCGCACGAACTCGCCATTACCCGTTTCCGCGCCGCGACCCTGCGCCTTCAAATCCTGAGCCGCTGAGCTCTCGGGCACAATATTGTCGTTATGATACCACTCGACGCAGTAATGCTGCCAAGTCTTGTCTGCAAGGCGATTGCATTGGATCAAGTGGTAGTCGTCGGCATGGAGCTGGTGGTCATATGCGGATGTATCGTCTCTCAGCGGTGGCCACACTGGCCGTATGGCTTCAGTAGGGATAGGTGGGGCCTCGCTCGACATTGTAGCGTCCACTTGGTGTGTCTTGTCGAATCGATCAATACCGGCGTCGAACCATGTGAACGAGTGCCGGAATGTGTTGTGGTCTTCGTGATTTCCACCATGGCCCTGGTCACGACTGGTAATTTGGAAGACCACCTTGCGAATAGGGTGTTCCAAGGTGGACTTGGGGCCTTCGATAAGGTGTTCAAGCTCTTCCCGCGTATACTCCTCCTCCAAATGGCGAGGGGCAGCTTGCTGGCGCCAGCGCTCAGGATTGTCGGCATGCCACTGAGTAAGACCAATCGGCTCGGTACGAAGCTGGGCTAGTTAGCGGCAACACATTCTCGGCGGTAGTCTTAGTGAACGCCCACAAGAAACTGATTCTCCCTGTCTGAGCCACTTCGGATCGTGTAGTGCCCTGAAGCGAGCACGGTGTAATCGATACTAGCAGTTGAACAGGTCCAGTATTCGGCGAAGTCCATGATCATGTCGACTATCTCAGGCGGGAATTGCGATGCGCGGGCAATGGTGCGTTTGACATCGCCACAGTCACTCGAGCTAGGCTCATAGATGTTCTTCAGGACTGGAGGCTGGCTTTCCTTCATAGGTCGCGGGGCGATGGGAATCCTCCGCAAAGGGATTCGCGCTCCTCCGCGACGATTCATTACGACAGGCTGGGCTGAGGATGCTCTTCTAGAGCTGTAGGCAAGGTCTAGGAGTCTCGCACCGACGGAGATTCCAACAAGAATCAATAGAATGGTGTTTACGAGGTCAAACAGGTGGACAAAAAGGGTAGGTAAGAACATGGAGAGCTTGGGTTATTAGTAGTTGCATTTAGGGCAGGGAGCTGGATCTGCGACAAGGAAGCTGTCAACGCGGGGAGGCAATGACGATGCTAGCGCGGGAACCTAATGAGAACCCGTCAACTCAGGTGACATTCATTTATTATTTGGACCAACGGTATACAGGTACCTTCCTAAGAAAGGACTCGGTGTTTGTTGAAAACGTTCTGGATGTGGCTCATATCAAGGAATGAGAGGAGACCAACAGCAAGACACTGTCCAACCCATCCATTCCCAAACCTGGCCATCTCTGCGGCTAGTGACGAACATCTTCGCCACAGTTTACCACCGACCCTAGCAGTAGGGGTTGTGGCGCTGTTTGACGAGTTCCATGGAGCCAGCTAGAAGTGGTGCACTTCGCTAGGTATGATCAAGGACCATTCAATCCGGGAATCGAATTTATCCCGTCTGTTCAAAGCATTATGACATTATCGCATTATCGCATCGGCCAACCTGCTAGCTAGGTAGGTAGGTAGGATGTTGAGATCCGGACAGAGATCCAGGGCTTAGTGCGCTGCAGCTGGCGGGATCTCAGAACCTATCAGGGGTCCAACGTGTAAGATACTTATTACCTATGTAGGTACCTGCCACAGACCCCTAAGCGGCTCTTTCCAGTTGCGTGATTGGGCGTCTCAGGTCTAGCAGCTCTCGAAGATATGCATTGAAGATCGTAGAAATACTGATACTTGCACAATGCGGATTCCAGCTTGTCCATTAAACAAAGCAAGTGGATATACACCTGGAAATGTGTCCAGCTGGTAGCTTAACGAAATCATCATAAGAGGTAGCCCGCCATTTTACTCAAAATCAGAGTATCTGTCAGTAGGCATGCATACTGATTCACATCTACACCTATCATGTAAAAGACCAAGAGATCCTGACCACACACTGATATCAGTAGTTCCTCTCCTTGTATTTGATCTTGCTGCTTTCCAGCTTGACGTGTGGGGTCTTGATGGAGCTCCAGCGGTCCTGATTGACAGCAATACAGAGGGTATTTTTTGATCGCATCTATTCACAATGGAGCATCGAATATTTATATCAATGTCCAATTCACCAATATTAGACGTAGATATTATCGTCCCATTAACAGCATTGAATCCCCCTTCACGATGCTGATACTTCTCACAAGATCTTCCGGAAGCATGCATCTGGTGGAGCATGGATGACACGGCCCGCAAGGATTGATAAGCGATAGCACGTGCCATATTGCGTTATCCCCGCGACCAGACAGTTATTTTGGTAATCGGGACTTCTATCTTGCTTACAAAAGCCATCATGGAAGCCCATAAATGCTCGCGACTCACTGGGCGAAAGCCTCTCCTGCCATGATCCCTTCATTGCCCAGCATGACATCGTCAATTACTACAGTTTCGGTTCTTCGCCGTGCCACAATTGCGCTACGATCCTCTCCGGAAATAGTATCGCGAGTTCGAGTTCGAGAGTCACCAACACATAGTGTACGCTCCTGGGCGGCTACACGTTATTCGATTCGATGTCTACAGTCACAGCCCGCCAAGCGCTCTGGCGCAAGCCAGGGCGAAGCATCCAACCCTGCCATGGCGTTTCCTTGCCTCGACGCCCTTGAGACGAGATCAGCGACGCTGGAAGCCAAGTCCCTTTCGACGGGTCCCGAGCCCGCATACACCACCGGCGCTACCCAAGTCTTCAACTGCAAAGATCCCCTATCACTCGATTGGGGTGGCATACTACCCGAGTTCGATATCGCGTACGAGACCTGGGGTAACATGAACGCGGACAAATCCAATGTGATATTGTTGTATACTGGGTTATCCGCCTCGTCGCATGCGCACTCTACCGAGGCCAATCCTCAGCCTGGGTGGTGGGAGAAGTTCATAGGGCCCGGCGGTTGCATAGACACGGACAAGTATTTTGTCATCTGCACAAACGTAATTGGAGGTTGCTTTGGCTCGACGGGTCCGAGCAGTACAGACCCTGCTGACGGTCAAAAATATGCAACTCGTTTCCCCATTCTCACCATGGAAGATATGGTGAGGGCCCAGTTCAAATTATTGGATCACCTAGGTGTGAACAAGCTTTATGCGAGCGTCGGGTCTAGCATGGGCGGCATGCAGTCACTCGCAGCCGGTGTTCTCTTTCCCTCTCGAGTTGGTCGCATTGTGTCCATCAGCGGTTGCGCCAGGAGTCACCCTTATAGCATTGCCATGCGCCATACCCAGAGGCAGGTCCTGATGATGGACCCTAATTGGAATCGTGGGTTTTACTATGGCCGAGTACCGCCACATGCTGGCATGAAGCTCGCAAGGGAGATCGCCACCGTTACGTATCGATCAGGTCCTGAGTGGGAGCAACGTTTTGGAAGGAGAAGGGCCGACCCTGCCAGACCCCCAGCTTTGTGTCCAGATTTTCTGATCGAGACATATCTAGATCATGCTGGTGAAAAATTCTGCTTGACGTATGACCCAAACAGTCTCCTTTATGTCAGCAAAGCCATGGACTTATTTGATCTGGGCCTCGAAAACCAGCAAGCATCCGTACAGCGACGGGCTAAGAGGGAGGAGCTCATCCAGTCCGGCGCTCAGCCGCAGAGGAATGATCCATCGTGCAGCCTCACCCTACCAGAATCACCTTACACGGAGCAAGGCGAACCTCAAGTGAAGATGGATGAATTGGTCGTAACCGGACCAGCCGACTCCAAACCTCCCGAGGACCTGATCGCCGGTCTCTCTTCATTGAGAGACATACCTACCTTGGTGATGGGGGTTTCTAGTGATATTCTATTCCCTGCTTGGCAACAGCGGGAAATCGCCAATGCATTACGTCATGCAGGCAACAGGAATGTGTCTCACGTTGAGCTTAGCGAAGAGCAGAGTATGTTCGGCCATGATACGTTTCTGCTCGACCTCAAGAACGTTGGGGGCAACGTCAAGAATTTTCTGGGATAGTTTCTGGAATACAAGTGAATATGCCCGTTATCCAAAACCTAGATGTTGTCATCGTGAGATAATTCATGAGCGGTAGGAAGCCATAGCTTGCGAGTGCAGCGCACTCGCGGAGGATCATGGACTTCTATGCTCAACTGAGCATTCTCATGCATTGAGAAAGATTACTTGGGGGGTAGTCATTTTCGAGCGCAGACTGTGATGGACCGAGAACAGAACTGAAAAAGGGCATGCTGCCCGCTTATAAAATAGTCACAATGGATGTTGCACTCCCTGGGACGAGCATCCCTGGGACGAGCATCCCTCCCTTGCTCTGTTACCCTGCAATACGGGGTATGCATACTTGAAGCCACTGCTAATGCTCGTATAGAGCTTGAGCTTTTCACGCTTTCCGGATTGGTACAGAAAAAAAGGGACAGAGATGAAATAAGGGATGGATACTATCCCAGCCCAAATACTGTAAGCCCATAATGTTAAAGCTCGTAAATGTGTGCTCATGCAACCTTGTAAGCACGAGTTATTCAGTCGCAAATACTGATTCCATTCTCCAGACGATCTCGTGTGTTACAGATCTTGCTGTATATTTCGGGAGCACCAACCATACTCAAATGAGCTGGTAATCTTGCGCTCAAAACAATCTGATGTGTTCCAATACTTAACCGCGCTTCTCATTGGCACGTACTACACGTTTGTGAGCTGAAAGCTCCATGTCTGGCTTATGTCACGCTCGAGCTATATTGGATACTTTAAAAATACCCACGGGTCTTCCACATAAAACGCAACGTTTGTGTAAGCTGCTAATATGCGATCGGGCTATATCGAGGTATCAGAAGATTTATCCGCGGTTTTTATAGTTGGGATGGAATGTTTGTAAAAGCTGCTAACTACATGCAGCCCACATCTTATTTGCTATTTGCACGGACTATACTTATTGGATTTCTTGCCGTACTGAAACTATTTAAGTAGCATGTTTAAAGCCTTAATTTAAAAACTCCTTCGCCGAATGCCAGCGTAGCAATTAGTTTTTATTAAAAGGATAGTGTGGGGCTATGCAATTAAAGTGCATAAGTGCTCGTTTAAATCATAAAGTAAAGCGTATAAAGTTATAGTAGGTATAACTTAGTTATTTTCTGCTTAGTTTTGTGACGATACGTCCCTTTGCGTGCTGGCGAAGGGAGATAGGGTGTAGGGTTTATGTTCCTAAGGTAGGGCACGGTAGCCGTACAAGTATTGGGCTGGGGTGTATGGAGTCTTCTGCCGCCGGGGGTTCACTTGGTATCGATCGTCAGGAGGTATTGCTCCCTCCAGTTTCCAAGAAGTAGACTGAAGCTTAGATTGATCGCTGAAGTAATGAATGACTAGTTATATGGGAAATCCTCCGCCTTATATGTCCTTCATTCCTTCACTGATTACCCTTGGCCGCTGGCCTGGGCCGCCCGGATAGCCTCGCTGGCCTGGGCCGCCCGGATAGCCTCGCTATCCCAGCTATCTGGATATGTTGGATAGCTTCGCTATCCAGGCTATCCAGTCACGTGACCTTCGGTCCGTATTTGTTCCGTCCCTTGTCCTGGGCCGTTTGTTGTCCTGGGACTGACCCACTTGTCCTGGGACTGGTCGACTTGTCCTAGGACCAAGTCCCCGTCCTAGGATAATTCCTTTGTCCCAGGCCGCTGTATTGGGTCACCCTTGTTGGTTCGTAACACTTAGTTCCAAGACAAGTTAACTAGTCCTAGGATAAGTGGGTTAGTTTTAAAACAACAAACAGGCCCGAAACGAGGAACGGAAAAAATACGGACCGAGGGTTACGTAACGGATATGTTGGATCGCAATATATCCAGCCGATCCAGTAATACTTCGGCTAACTAAGCAACGAAAGGATATATTGGATCGCAACATATTTAACTGATCTACGGATAATTAGTAAAGGAATAAAGGACATATAAAGCAAAGGATTTCCTATGTAACTAGTTATTTATTACTTTAGTAATTAATTTAAGCTTTAGTTTACTTCTTAGAAACTGTTGTACGAATACCGCTATATTCGAAGTTTACCCTATACAATAAGGGTAACTACACCGTACAGCCCTTAAAATAGGATGGATTACCCTGTAATTACAGGGTAAGCCAGGTGGAATTCCATGGAACTACATGGAATTACTTAGAATATTTTGGAACCGTTGCTTATAAATTAACTGGTTATAACTTAGTACTATTACTTAAGTTATATTTGATTTATAAGCAGGATTAATAATATGGAAACATATGGAATTAAGTGAAATTACGGGAAATTGTATATATAAAGGAGGATTTCTTCTCTTTTTTCCTTTTAAAAAATCAAGCAGAAAATAACCAAGTTATAACCCCATATAACTTTATACGCTTTACTTTATGATTTAAACGAGCATTTATGCACTTTAGTTACATAACCCCTTATATCCTCTTAACAGGTTATAAGCCCGGTCCGGTATAATATTACCGCGATTACACGTTTTTAAACGCTTTTTCGAACTAACCCCTTCGATCCACTTTTTACCGAAATTTACCCGATATTATACTTTATTTGTTACTATATAACCTTTCCTCGGTTATAACGATAAAGCTTTATAATATCAGTTTAAACGGTAAAAACTAAGCCGATTTACCCTATATTACAGGGTAATTTACTGTACTTAAGCCTGTACTTTTATACAGCCGTACTTTATAAGGGAATATAACGGTTATTTACCGTTTATTTCGAATTTTATAATTCGAATTTAATTTTCCTTACCCTGTACCTAAGTTTGCAAAACCACGCAGCCGTACGTAAGTAGTAACCCTTATATTACGGTTACATTTTAACCGTTACTTTTCGAATTTTATAATTCGAATTCGGCTTGTTTTACCTTGTACTTAAGTCTGTAAATTTACGTAGCTATACGTAAGTAGTAACTTTTATATTACGGTTATATTTTAACCGTTACTTTTCGAATTTTTATAATTCGACTTTCCGGCTTTATTTTAAAATAGCCGACGTTATTAAAGCTTTAACCGGCTATATTATGCCGGAAAAACAAAAGCTTAAAGGATCGAATAATTAAAATACATAAAAATCCTCGTTAGGATTATATTTCCGGTTATTAAACCTCGATACGTATTTTATCGATATAGCAACTTATTTGATTATAACCGAAATACAAAAAGTTTAAGCGTTATTATTAATTCGACAAAATTTAACGGAAAAACCCCTTTCGTTAATTTTCGACGAAAACGACCCGTTTAAAGCGTTAAATACGCTTAAATTAGCTTATAAAAGCACTAGCCCGGTATTACGGCAAAATCTTTACCTCGAATTTCACGGTATAAAATTCGAGCATTATAACTTTTTAAACGAGTTTATATTTGCGTTTAAAGGATATATTTCGAAGTTATCGAACTGCGGTGCAAAAATCGAAGATATCGATTAAAAAACGGTTTTTATAGCCGCTTTATTAAGCACTTACCTTATATAGGCAAACCGGCAACGATCCGCACTTCGAACTTCGAATGCATTTACCTTAGAATCTTTTATAACAAATATTTTCGACGAAAATCGACGAAATATTAACGTACCGATAGGTAATAATTCGTACTACTCGAATAATAATTCGTTTAAACGAAATAATAATCCTCGGAACTTTAAAAACGATCGAAAAAATCGTAATAAAGGAAATAACTTTCGAAGCCGTAATTTTACCGGAAACCCTCGAATAAAGCCCGATTATAAAAGAAATAATTCTGTTAAACCAGCCGAAAATTCGAATTCGAATAATTTTTCGAAAAACCGGAATTATAATTCCGATAAAAGTAACGATACTTTTGTTACTTTTAATAATTTCGAAATACCTTATAAGGTAGTTAATTTACTTCGTAACTAGTAGCTTTACGATACGGGATCGACGTCGCATATTTTAAACGATAAATCACTATTTGATACTTTTTAGTATTCGAAAAATTTAAATCTTGTTAAAACAGGTGCTGGATTAATGTATTCAGTTAGTTATAGTACTATTATTTTATTACTTTTACGAAATATAACACTTTTAAATGTATTATATATTCCGGAATTTCCGATTAACTTTATATCGGGTTAAAAACATTATTAATCCGGTGGTATTATAAGCGGGGAAACGCTTTTCGATTCGACTAAACGACCTTTCGCTTGTTTAAATTACGATAAATCCGGTTTTTTCGTTAAATTACGAAATTAACTAACGCCGGATTTATCTTTATTAATATATAACGTTAATACGGAATTATCGAAATTTACTTCGGTTTTACAATCGAACGAATTTACCTTACTACTATTACAAGGTAACTTTAACCTTGTAATACAAAGTAACTTTAACCCTGCAATATAAGGTAATTCCTACTTTGCAATACAAAGTAATTCTTACCTTGCAATATAAGGTAATTCTTACCTTGCAATACAAAGTAATTCCTACCTTGTAATACAGGGTAATCTGTCCTGTAACGTTAATAATGCAGCTATAAATTCCGTACGAAACGATTTCGATACAGATAAAAACCCCGTTATATAGGGTAATTTTGCTACCGAATTTTTAAATAATTCGACAATTAAATAGCACCGACGATTAACATACCCTAGTTACGATATTTTAGCTAAAACAGCTAAAATTACTAAAGGAATTTCGGATTTTTTGCGAAAATCCGATTTAAATAACTGCGAAGCGTGTATTTCTAGTAAAATAACTAGAATATAACCTCGATTTAATAATAATCGAGCAACGTATTTTTTATAACGAATTTGTATCGATACGTTAACTATAACACCGACTAGTTATTCGGGTTATAAATACGCAGTATTATTTACGGACGATAAATCTAGCTTTCGATGGATTAAATTTTCGAAAACAAAAGATCTTTTCGAAATAATTACGCAACAATTATATTGGTTTAAAAACTAATATAACTTTTTTCTATCGGCTTTACGGCTTAACAACGGAAGGGAATTTTCCCTTACAAAGCTAAAAAAATTCCTTAACGAAAAAGGAATTACATTCGAATTAATAACACCGTATACTCCAGAACAAAACGGAATTACGGAATGTTTAAATCGAATTTTAACTGAAAAAGTCTGTATCGTTTTAACGGATAACCCCTATATCCTTAAGATTTTATGGGAGTTTTTATTAGCCGCTGTTATTTTTATACAAAATATTGCAGCAACGAAACGATTAGAATTAACCCCTTACGAAGAGCTTTTTAACTTCGTACATCCGAATAAGGATAACAAACTAGATTTATTTTTTTTACAACCACTTGGTATAACGGTATATACATATATACCTAACGAATTACGAAAGAATTCGGATAAATTCGCAAATCGTACCAAAAAAGGTTTTTTAATCGGTTATAAAGGTACCTGTATTTATACGGTATATATCCCTTTCAGGCCGATTAAATCGCGGATTATTAATACTTCCTACTTTCGTTTTATCGATAATATTCGAAAAGAAGGGGATAGCTTACCTTGTAATATAGGGTACTTACCCTGTAATACAGGGTATTTTAAACTAAAAGGGGATTTTAAACCAGATTTTGAACTAGAATTACAGGGTAATTACCCTAAAGAAGCTGTTTCGAATAAATCGAAAATCGAAGTGGTTTTACTACTAGTTTATAATAAAACCGAATTCGTTAAATACGACGATAATAATAACGAATTTATCGGATATAACTTTTTTGTATTTGGTTATAAAGAACTAATAACGTTTAAACAAGCGTTAAAATCGAACGAAAAAGAATTATGGCTTAAAGCTATACATAACGAACTTTGACAAATTATACAAAAAAATACTTTTCGAGCCGTCGACCAAAAAGCCCTTGCTAAAACTAATCGAATCCCATTAACCGTAAAATGGGTATTTAAACGAAAAATCGATAAAAATGGAAATATCGATAAATATAAAGCTCGACTAGTTATACGAGGTTTTAAACAAAAATACGGTATCGATTACTTCGAAACTTTCGCTTTAGGGGCTAAACTAGCTACATAGCGTTTATTACTAGCGTTAGCTGCGTATTACGATTAGGAAATCGAACAAATCGACGTTATCGGAGCCTTTTTAAACGGCAAATTAAACGAAAAAGTGTTTATTACCCCCGTCGAAGGTTTAAACGATTTCCTTTACGAAAATCCAAAACTAAATAATTTTGGATAGAAATTTAATAATAACCAAGCTTTACAGCTTTTAAATTCGTTATACGGATTAAAACAAAGTCCTCGACAATAGCAAATCGAAGTTAAATTAGCTTTATTAAAGCTTAATTTTACACCGTTAATTTCCAATAAATTTACGTATTATAACCAAAAGTTACGAATCTTTATTGTAACTTACGTGAACGATTTTTTTATTTTCGGACCAAATCTATCCGAAATAAACACTTTAAAAAAGGAAATCGAAAAATTATTCGAAATAAAAAACTTAGGTCCTATTTCGTATTTTCTCGGAATACAAGTCGAAAAAAACCGAAAAAACCGGGTTATATGTATCTACTAAGCTAAATATATACATAAATTATTCGAAAACAACAGCTTTATCGATATAAAGCCTTCAGAAATCCCGTTAAGCCTTAAAGTTCCGAAATCACTGTTCGAAAATCGAGCCAAATTACCCTGTAATACAAGGTATTTTAATTAAAAAAAACTTTTATACGAATATTAACACCTTATCGGAGGTCTTATGTACGCTATAACCCAAACGAGGCCTGACTTAGCTTACCCTGTAAGGTTTCTTGCTCGATTTATGCAAAACCCTTCCGAAAGGCATTTAAAAGCAATAAAAGGTATTTTTAAATACCTTAAACAAACAAAAAATTACGGAATTACTTATAACGGAAATAACCTCGATTTAATCGGTTATTCTAATGCCGATTTTGCTAGCAATTACGAAACAAAAAAGTCTACTTACGGTTATTTATTTACTTTAAATAACGGACCGATAAGTTAAAAATCTAAAAGGCAATTAACTATAGCCCTATCTACTATCGAAGCCGAATTTAACGGGCTCGAACAAGCGGTTCGCGAAGCTACTTGGATTAAAAATTTATTATCCGAAATAAAGTTAAATCCAAGTACAATTCCGATAAAAGGAAATAATACGGGTGCTATTAATTTAGCGTACAATCCTAAATACCACCAACGAACTAAACATACGGCAATACGATATTTTTACGTACGACAAAAGGTCAAAAATAACACCGTTAACGTTAGTTATATTCCGACTAACGATATGCCGGCCGACGGTTTAACAAAGCCACTTGCTAAAAATAAATTTTATAAATTTATCAAGCTTTTAAACCTCACAAAATAATTTACCCTATAGCATACAGGGTAAAAAAAGAGGTATTATACGAATACCGCTATATTCGAAGTTTACCCTATACAATAAAAGTAACTACACCGTACAGCCCTTAAAATAAGATGGATTACCCTGTAACTACAAAGTAAGCCAGGTGGAATTCCATGGAACCACATAGAATTACTTAAAATATTCTGAAACCGTTGCTTATAAATCAACTGGTTATAACTTAATACTATTACTTAAGTTATATTTGATTTATAAGCAGGATTAATAATATAGAAACATATAAAATTAAGTGAAATTACGGGAAATTGTATATATAAAGGAGGATTTCTTTTCTTTTTTCCTTTTAGAAAATCAAGCAAAAAATAACCAAGTTATAACCCCATATAACTTCATACGCTTCACTTTATAATTTAAACGAGCACTTATGCACTTTAGTTGCATAACCCCTTATATCCTCTTAACAGAAACTAAAGGGAGCAATACTTCCTAACGATCGATATCAAGTAAACCCCTAGCGGCAAAAAACTCCATATACCCCCAGCCTAATATTTGTACGGCTATCGTGCCTTACCTTAGGAACATAAACCCTATACCTTATCTCCCTTCGCTAGCACGCAAAGGGACGTATCGTCACAACAATTTCCCATAATTCCACTTAATTCCATATGTTTCCATATTACTAATCCTGCTTATAAATCAAGTATAACTTAAGTAATAATACTAAGTTATAACCAGTTGATTTATAAGCAACGGTTCCAGAATATTCTAAGTAATTCCATGTGGTTCTATGGAGTTCCACCTGGCTTACCCTGTAGTTACAAGGTAATCCATCCTATTTTAAGGGCTGTACGGTGTAGTTACCCTATTGTACAGGGTAAACTTCGAATATAGCGGTATTCGTACAACACTAAGTTATAACCGGTTAATTTGTAAGCAACGGTTCCAGAATATTTTAAGTAATTCCATGTGATTCTATAGAATTCTACCTGGATTACCCTGTAGTACAAGGTATTCCATCTTATTTTAAGGGCTTCTGTAACTTTATAAGCTACGTATTCGGCAAGGGCCGGCAAGTAGTAGTTACCATGGAGTGGTTACTCTGTAGTAATATAAAGTAAACTTCGAATACAACGGTATTTGTACAACAAATAATCGCCGTAAAGCATCGCCGTGTCTCTTGCCAGTAAATCAGCATACTGCTTACACGATTTCCGGACTAGCTACAACTCTTAAGCGAGCTAGCTGCACGCTTTCGCACATACTGTAAGACTTTCCCTATATATCATTACTTAGTCTTTCCGGGCCGCTACTGCTACCCGGGGGTTTATACCCGGTTATACGCAACTTTAGCGCCTGCAATTCTAAACGGGTTGCAAGCTTCGCAGCTGCCGTCACTGTTTTTGCTTACTTAACTATTCATTTTGTAATATACCTGCTAATCGCTAAGTCATTTTGCAGTCGCGGAGGTCAACCTGCGATTACCAACTTATCGGTTTGCTGATTGCGGTCATATTGGTCCGCCTGTTCTTACACTTTCCTTTCCGTTTTCCCAAGTCCTGAAACCCTGAAATGCAGCAACATTAAGCAGTATCGACCTTTGCGATTTGCCAGAAGCTGTATCTCGCCCGGCTGCCTTTGCGCTTTCCCGACTAATATGTGGATTCTCGGCTCCTGCAACGTTGTTTCACTTGACGTATAAGGTATGCGATTATAATATAGCGTTGCGACGGCTTACATATTTACCTCCTAGGTACTTGGTGGCTTGCATTGTCTCGCCCTTGCTTTCTTACCCTGTTGCCTAACCAGGCGTGTGCATGGCTTCCCGACAGTTACAGCTTGCAGCGGTTTACTACCCCTTTTAGACGCCCGAAACTTCAACTCATCTCGACTCTTCACAATGCACACCTGTTTTTTTTTTTTAAAAAAAAAACATCGTACGCTAATCAAAATGATACAGGATCACACCGGTCTCTCGTTGAGCGGTGCCTCGCACAGGTCGGCAAGATGTCTTCTCAAGTCGTGGTCTTCAACGTTGGCAACAGCCAGAAGAGTCGTGATCACTTCATGGCAGTCGAGCTGCGCAACTTACACGTACTCACCAGGCAGAGTGCCAATGGCAAACCATTAGATGATACCGACAATGGAAAGAGAGGCCTTGAGCGGTGCTACGAGTTCCTCGTGTGGATGAAGCAGGAGATTCAGATGACGCCTTGGATCAAAAAGCGTTTCAACGTCGACCGGGTGCTCACGACGGTGATCGGCTCCGAATCCAAAATGCCCGACAAGATCAAGGAAGATGCCAGAGAATTGCTCGACAAGTGGACATCCGAGAATTGGGGCGCCAATGCCGTAACAGATGAAGATGTCCACGATAGTGACGAGGACTCCGGTGGCACGGTCGTTTCTACTGCCACGGTCAACATTTCCGCCAATGACCCAATCTGGGGTGCTGGAGGCATCTTCGATGGGGTTATCAGATTCAAGACGGACAAAGGCCGCCGAGTATGGAAGCTGAACCCTCAATTTGCCAAACGCGACGCCAAGGTGTTTGGTCACAACGGCCACCATATTGGCGCCTGGTTTGCGAACCAGTTAGTCGCTCTTGCTCGCGGCGCCCATGGAATGAGAATTGGTGGTATTTCCGGTGATACCAAGCTGGGCACATATTCCATTGTCGTCGCAGATACATACCACGATCTTGACGAGGATCGCGGCAACACCCTCTTTTACTCGGGCTCTGATAGTCACAATAACGACGATCCCACCAAGCCCTCCGAATCCACCTCTGGAACGCAATCGCTTAAGATGTCCCTTCGTCGACGTCGACCAATCCGTGTCCTCCGTTCCGGCGGCTCTTACCGTTCTCCTGCGAAGAGGAACGCCTGGCTTCCTGAGTGTGGTCTTCGATACGACGGTCTCTATAATATTGTCCAGCGCCATTTGAAGATCAACAGGAAGGGTAAGTCATCAACTGCGTTTTTAATAAGACAAGCTTAGCTAATGACAGTCTCTCAGGTGGACAATATGAGCAGTTTGAGCTGCGGAGACAGGATGGTCAACCTCCTATTTCGAGTTACCGACAAACCTCGCCAAGTCAGCAACAGATCATGGATCTATCCACTGTTCAAGACGACTGATGGCGTCCAAATTGACGAGACCATTTATTACGACGAGCAACCGGGGTTAACCTCATGCGGATCGATTGATTCAGTTGTCCTGCGCTTGGTACGGAGTATGCATGAACCTATCACGATCTTGCTTATCAGTAAGTCTTTATGTTCACTGATATCAGACGTGTGGGCCCTGAAAAGCTAACAATTGAGAAGCAGATTGACCATTTTTCGCGTCTGCATTTCATGCGCTGCTCGGTGCGATTTCATCAAGAGTTCTTACTACTCCTAGATAATGGTAAAGTAGACGCTTCGCTGACCTATTCCTGCACATATTCGGTGCACCGAAACTGATCAATAATCGACCCACTGAGTACTGATTTGTAGTGCTTCCACTCCTGTCACTTGTGAGGATCGTCAGTGAAGATATGGAAATCTAAGCGTCTCATTCTCTTGACCTAACTGTATTATTCACCATTGCTGGAGCCGTAGGTAAGCGACCGATTCTGTACTTGTCACCGTACATTCTCATACCATGACGCATGTATGGACCGCAAACTCTACGGTGGTAGCGTTCTCAGGCTTCGGAGAGCTGAACTGCCTATTTGAGATGTCCGATCTAATACGGACTTGCAGTACTGTGAGTGCCTCGAATTTAGGCCCCGTGCCACCGAACTCTGAAAAGATTCCCAAGTACCTGCCTACTTTTGCGAGGTCGCAAGTACTCGGTCATGACGCCAGCTCTATCATCTTGCATTCAGAACTTCGGTTATACCTCAATCCGAGCTGTCCATGAAATCCGTGAGACGGTGATGGAATGGACAGAGTCATGAGCTTTATTGGAAACTTATAGGGCAACAGAGTCGTTGACAGTTTATTACGCATTAGCCTTTCCAAAACAAATCCATTAGTCTACTCTTTGAGAACTGGCTTACGCTCTGATCATCGAGAAAACCAAGACAAATCCAAACTTGAAACCTATTCACCTAATCTGCGACGTGATTAGCCAGGCGAGTCATATGTCCATGGTGGTGCCAAATGTCACTCGCCAAGCACGCGGGACAGAGGCTGCGCCGTGACGTCGGGCGCAGCCGCGCGGAGAAGCCGAGGCCCAGGCGGAGTTCTGCTGGCGTACAAGTGCGCGGGCGTGATCCGGCGGACGCGGAATCCGGCGCCGGGACCTCGCGCCGACACGTGTGAGTATCGTGGAGCCTGGCTTGGTTAGACACGGGGTTCTGAGACGGGATGGGCGGAAGGCGAGGACGAAGGCGCTGTAGGGGATGGCGGACCAGTTGAAGTTGCCGGCGGGGAGGAATGGGCGGGTGGGGGGATGTTGCTGAGACCTAGTTGTATCTTGTGCGGGATCAGAATGAGGCGGGGGAGGTGGTGAAGACTAGGGGTGGGCATCATCGTATTTAAGCTACCGAGCTGGGAGTATGTCCAGGTGAATATATGAATTTGGTAGATTGGGCAGGGCTTTGATAGCAAATACGATGTGAGTGAAAATTACAAAGCTTAGAGAATCAATTGGTTATTTCCATTCAGTAATAAGTAAGGCCTTCTTCAAACTCGCCGCCTCGCGCGAACTCCCAAGAGAGAGGAAAGGTTCGTTATCATGCCTTGACCCATCCGGCCGGCTGTCGCACCGTAGTATCTCGGGACTGGCATGCTTACAGCTCCATTTTATATTGTACCTAATGTATTTTCTCATTTGGCAGCCGTCTTTGCCTCTTTCCTATGTTCGTCTGGCATCGACTTCTCTCGTCCATGCTTTGAAATTCATCTAGGACGATCAATCATCTGATCATCTAGGTAGGTATCTGTTCCAAGACATTGACCAACCCGTTTCATTCGTCCTATATTGTCCTCTGTAGGGTTTGCAGCAGGCATTATGATGCTGTTCGCCCGGATGTTTATATGTCCCGATTTTCTGGCAAATGTGATAGAATATCTTTTGACCCGAGGCATGCTTGTTCGTTTGAGGTGGTGTCAGCCCTGAGGTTCTGGCTGCATCAACTTCATTACCTTCAGTGGAGCTGTCATGATGAACATTCGGTAGGTGCACAGCCCTGACTGTAAACGTAACTCATGCAGTCAGAGAAATCCCCGAGGAAATTGTGCGGTACTGCTGACGAGGTGTTTGTAAACACTGTTGGGCAGTAGGTACCTATAATGTGTAATTGAAAAAGTTCACAACGCAGGTAACCACCTTTAAGGCTCTAGGCACTTGATCGTTTTCAATGGAAAGCGTTAAAGTGTCTACCTGATATGAATCATTTGCTTCGTTAAAAACGACCAAAAAAAATTGACACTCATACACCTAAAGGATAATTATGTTCTAAATGCAAAATGATAACCTCCGCTACGGGGAATCGAACCCCGAGCTCCGCGGTGAAAACGCGGTATGTTAGCCGTTACACTATAGCGGATAAGCTGATATACATTGGCTTCGTTATTGTAAATTATATATCTTGACTCAAGCTGTGTGGAGCTAAATCACAACTGTACATGTCTAGGCGATGCTCTATCTAAAAGGACGGTATCAACAGCTCTATGTTGTCCCCTTCAAGATGTTCTGAGACCTAGGTGATGCCTACCACCAACTGTCCGCTAGGCGAATAAATCGAGACCTCACCAACCGTATCAGTGGAGTTAGGCATATAAACCCATCTTCCAGAGATCAAGAATATGCCGAAAAGGTGATCAAATATGCTGCTTGAAATATGAGGGCGACTGGCCATCGAGCTGCGCAGTGACCGTCGTTTCAAGGAAGTGCCGTCGCACTATATGTACGCCGCTACTGCTGTCAGCAGCTGATTCTGCTGGTGGACAAATATGGGGCGAACCTCTAACTAGGTACATCGAATAGGGCAGTCTCGCGACAATAAATGTTGCACTGCTTACAGCCACGCATATTGGAGAATGAGATCAGAGATAGAAGACGCTTGCCTGGTAGAAAGGGAAGTTAAGAAAACGTGAAGGGTCAAGGTAAAGGAGATATCATACAGAAAGGGTTGTGGTAGATAAGTAGAATCTGGTTCATCTCTTCCGTTGGTACCTGTTCTTCTTGCCTTTTCTGTCAAGCTATCCACTGCACACGCAGACGTCATTGTAACGAACAGGTCCATTCCAGTTAGGTAGGCTGCTGTGGACTCCTAATACCTCTGCATAAGGTTGAGGAATCTAAAGTGTGAGGCTGCCTGCAAGAAGTCAGTCAGCCATGAGATGTGCCTTGCAGATACCTACAAGGCTTTGCAGACTGAAAATTCACCAGCAATCATTGCACAAGTTGGCGAGTCCTGCCTTGCTTGCGATTGCACATCCTCGACCGTTGGATTTCACCACTAGTGAAATAACCAAGAACACTCTGCGCACCATGACGACCATCACTCTCAAAACACCAGAGGTGCAAGTTACACTACCCGATGGACTCTCAGAGGAGCAGCTGTCAGGGTTTAAACCTTTCACTGTAAGTTCAAGATCTACCAGTACCTGAAGCTGGTACCTAGGTACTATGCACATGCTCTCCCGTACGGCCCTCTTGTATACACAATTTCGCCATCACCACCCATCTCTTACGATGCGCCATAACAAAGCTAACAAAAAAACCCCCCAAGTCCTGGATTCAAACCCTCTCCAGGTCCCTCTCCCTCCAGCACTCCAACCCACAGCACCCCTTCCACCAGGACCCCTACGCCCTCCGCTCCATCACCATCCAGTCCTACGACCTCTTCGGGGGCTCGCGCCTCGGCTTCCTGAAGCTCCAGGCCGACGTCCGGAACCGCGCCGACGAGTCCCTCCCGGGCGCCGTCTTCCTCCGCGGCCCCAGCGTCGCCATGCTCATCATGCTGATCCCCGACGACGCCGACGACGACGACGACGCCGCAGCATCCGCCCCGGGACCGGAACGGGAACAGGAGCGCCACGTGATCCTGACCGTGCAGCCCCGCGTCCCCGCCGGCAGCCTCGCCTTCGTCGAGCTGCCCGCCGGCATGGTCGACGGCGGCACCTTTGCCGGCGCCGCCGCGCGCGAGATCGAGGAGGAGCTGGGCCTGCGGATCCCAGGGAGCGAGCTGACGTGTCTGAGCGAGCTGGCGGCGCCGACGACGACGCAGGGTCCGGAGCAGCAGCAGCAGAAGAAGAAGAGCGATGATGACGAGTCGGAGGGCCTGCCCTTCGCCATGTTTCCCTCGGCGGGCGGATGCGACGAGCACGTCCCGATCTACATGCACGAGCGCCGCGTGCCGCGGGAGCAGCTGGGCGAGTGGACGGGCAAGCTGACGGGGCTGCGGGACCACGGCGAGAAGATCACGCTGAAGCTGGTGCGGATGCAGGATTTGTGGAGGCAGGGGGCGCGAGATGCGAAATGTCTTGCCGCGCTTGCTTTATGGGAAGGGCTGAGGCGTGAGGGCAAGGTATGAAACACGCGGTGGAACAGGTTTTTGTACTGCATCGGATAAGAAGTCATGAGGTTCAGTTTGACGACAGAGTCTCACGGGTGAAAAGTCCGCAAGCTGGCGCCCGACAGGGCTGAGTTGCTGAATGATTTGCATATACCAAGTTCTTCTATGTTGATGGCCATGTACAGCCCAGGAGCTACCTAGGGCACCCAGGACAGCTGGAACAGGGTCTATCTATATTGCTCATACTTGGCAATCTCCTGTAACAGGCCTTCGATTCTTTCAATGGTCGCTGTATCGTACACATCTTCCAGTTTCTTGTTCCCCCGTACTATCTCTTTATCATGCCGTGTCGCCTCGTCTTTCGTCATGCAAACAAGGTCATGCAGCCTCACATTCGACGACTTCTGTTCGTTTGGCGGCTCCCCGATGCTGATTAGCGTAGTGTTCGCTGGTTTCCGCCACCGTATCAATACCAGTCGCGTTGTGAGCCCGGTCACTACACTCCGACCCTTGTACATCTCTTCCACGAGGAAAGCCACGTCTCCCGTTGTAATCGGCACCTTTAAGCCAACCGACACGCTGGGGTCACCACCGCTCATGTGTCGCAGGACCTTTTCCTCGCTTCCTTGTACGGAGGCCATGACGCTATCGTACATCTTCTCTCGCCCCTTTGCGGGTATGTAGTCTGTTGGATAGCCTGCAACAGGGTTAGAATGGTCAGACATGGCCAGGCGTATATGAAACGTACCTGTGATAGAGAGGATAACGTGGTTCGCGACTGTGTAGCCGAAGACCGCTGGCATTGTACCCAGGACCGGTAATATCCGTACTCTAAAGTCAGGCATCACGCCAAGGTCACCAACCTGACCCTTCTGGAACTCGTCGTCTGGCAGTGGAAGCAGTTCTGCCTTGCCCTCGCCAGTCTTCTCCGTCGAATACACCGTTGGTATACCTTTCGTGATGCCCAGAAGCTTCAGCCGTCTCCGTGTCGACCTTGACAGCCCATCGTCTGTACTCGTACCGATATCACCCACGATAATCCGCGTCGGATCGCTCTTGCAGCCTGCGCCCATCGCCGATATCACCGGGAGTCCCTTGTCGTGGCAATATTTCAGCAGCGAGACCTTCGTATCGATATTGTCAATGGCGTCGACGACGAACTCCGGCTTCTGCCCATTCTCCTCCTCCATCCACGGCTGCAGGAGCCGGTCTGCGGCCTGGTCCCAGTACTTCTCCTGCCGCAGGTCGAAGCGCACCCAGGGCGCGATGGCCAGCAGCCTGCGCTTCAGGCACTGGACCTTGGGGATGCCGACGTCGGCGAGCGTGGCGACGGCATGGCGGTTCAGGCTGCTCAGCGTGACCTGGTCGAAGTCGATGAGGCGGATGCGGGCGACGCCCGAGCGCGCGAGGGCCGCGGCGCAGTGCGAGCCGACGCCGCCGCAGCCGACGACGACGACGAAAGCGCCGCGCAGCTTGTCGAGACCCTCGGGCGTCAGGAAGACGCGGTTGCGCGCGAGTTGCTCGAGGATCAGCTCGTCGTCATAGTCGCCGGCCTGGGCGCGGCGGGCGAGGAGCTCGTTGCGGAGGTCTTCCTTGTCGGCTTTGGAGGCGCCGCCGAAGCTGTTGAGCTACTGCGCTGGTCAGCTGTGTATGCGCTTTTGGATCTCTTTGCAGATGGGACCGGGGGCGCAAGGAACTGGGTGGGTAAGGTGGGCTTAGAGATCACGCACTCTTCGGGCTGCCTCGCCATTCTCGAGAGAAGGAGGTATCGAGTCTTTGAGCTCGTGTACACGCTCGCTCTCCCGGAGCTTCTGGTAGCCTAATATGGCGCTGGCGACGACGGCGCCGGACGCAATGGCAGTTGCGGCGAGTTGAACTCGGGAGTTCGTGGTCGCGCGCTCGAAGAAGGACGACGACATCTTGTCCACCGATTGTCGGCTGTGCCGCTTGCTTGGTGAGCCCGCTTGGTCCTAGTGAGTGCTGTCGTGTCAGTTGCAGCCCATGTTCACGGGACGAGCACGGCGATCAGTCGCGAATGTCGGGTCAATGAATGAATAAATGAGTCGGTGTTTGGTCCGGCGCAGATTTGGCTGGGCAGATAAAAAAAAAAGTGGTCGACGCTGCACGGCGGGAATGACGGAATGTCTTGGCTGAACTGGCGCTCGCTAGGTTTAGTAGAGAAGTGGCCCTAGCTCCTTCCATCAAGGGGGCCCTGAAGCAACCACGGGTTCAGCTGGAGACCGTCCATTGCAGTATCACATCAAACATTGCTTTTGTTCCCGAGTAAATCTCTAAGCGAATCACGCGTGCAACCCTTCGGAATATGCCTATTTTACGTGTGGGGGTAATTGATGAATTTCTTCTTCTTCACATATCTATGAATCGTCGAAGAGCATTAAACCTCGCCTTTGAACGGTGTTCATTTCGTCTCCAAACGACCCATCTCACAGAGAAACCATGGATAAAAGATTTGGCTGTCCCAGCTTATTCTGGGGATAGCGCGCGTTGAAACCAATTACATCACGCACAGCCTGAAACGTCGTCTGCGAGAGCAGCAGCTTTTGCGTTGACACAAGCCAAGAGACTCCCTCCGTGCAAGGCGGCGTCGTCAGGGAGCCCGTGTATCGCTGGAAGCTTCCTGCCGTCAACAGCGTCTGGAGCTCCGACATGATCAACGGCAGGGTGGTGGTCTTCGTGCCAGGCGTCGCAATCTCTCCGACGGAGGAGAAGATGGTCTCGAGAAGGGTTGACGAAGCAGTCTTCTGCCCGAGAAGGTGCACCAAGAGGGAGGTTGGCTCGTCGACGAGGTCGACGTACACGCTCATGACGGCGACTTCCGCTGCTTCTGTCTGGAAGACCATGTGCATTTCCACTATGGCGCGTTAGTACCCATGTGACCTATTCCGGGATTGATACGACTTACTCGGTAAGCTGACGCCGTTGTCGATGTGCTCACTGGGGTGGTGGAAGTGAAACTGTGCTAGTTCGTACGTCTTGCCGTCCACGACCAGCGATGCGCCCAAGCCTTCCGTGACCACCTCGACCGTTGTCCCTAGGTTCTCAAAGACAGTGCCAGATGGGATATCTGGAAGCGTGAGCACCAGGTCAGATGCCGGCGCCAGAGTGAACGCCCCCTCGACCATGTCGATGGGTGATTGGATGGTTCCGGTAGAGCAAGCTCCGTTGGCCGTAGCATTCAACTGTGTCCAAAGCAGCGGTCCTTCTGTCGCGGAATACCCAAATGTCCCTATGGGTACCTCGCCTTCTGCTCGTCTGTCGAGATGTGTGTGCGAGCCGCAGAAGCTCATAACTGGTGTGACCGAAGCGGCCAACAATAGCAAATGGTAAAGGGCAGCCATCGTGAAAGAGCAATCCCTTTATGGATGAAGGATGAATTTGGGTTTGGCGTTGGATGCGATGGGGTGTTGGTAGTAAGTCGACACTTGTAGGGACGCAAACGGCGAGTAGAGAATGACTTATGAAAGGCGTCTACGCTGCTCTTAGCAGGAATAGGATATCTTGAGTAAAGAGCGAGTTATTAAGATGGTATAACCACGGATATGTAATGAGGGGAATGGGCTTCGAGAAGCTCGGCGAGGATATATCGCGATGGTTATGTACCGAGAGCTCCAGTCATGTTCGGTCCTGCCGATTTGATGCAGCTCAACTCACTTCGATCGGTGAAGGTTGTGTACTTATGTGTCAACTGACATGCAACAAAGGTTGTATTGGTCTCCACGAAAAGCGGACAGGTTTGCTTGGCCGGATGCCCAGCCTCGAGGAGCTGGAAGGGGCAGGGAGATGCGCGAGGTTTTTCAATTCTCACTTGAGTGAAAACACGCATAGAATTACGGAGCAAACTACGAAGCAACCCCCTTACGCCAAGAAGAGAGGATCGTCCTTGTAGTAAGATCCGGACGAGGTTTGTAGAGGCCGTCAGGGTTGGCCTAGAGGTACTCAGGAGCGTTGTCATATGCATCTGGCGCGGCACAGGCCGAAACTTTGAACCTCCCGAGTTCATCGCAGCGAACTCACTTAGCGTAGATGAGTCTACGCCGTCCAATAGTTGTCATTAGGCCAAGTCTCTAGATTCCGCAAACGAAGATGTGCTCCATAGTAAAGAAGTGTTGAAGAACAACACGGAGGAGCCAAGAGACGGCAGCAACGCAAGAGGTTGTTTGCTCACACCGTGCATAGTGGGTGATTCAGCTAGATTTGAGGGTTCGGGTCGGACCTCAGGTTTCACGCATCTAGATGGCAGATGGCGAACTTGCAAATTCACCAAGGGGCAGAGGGTCGATCAGTTTGGGCCGTGGAAGGGGGTGCCGGGGTGAAGACGAGATACAGTAGGAGGGGACACAGCAATTCTCACAATGCACCTCTTTTGGCGCTGATCAGCGGTAATGACAATTGCTATGTCATTGGATTGAGTCGACAGGGCCCCTTTGAGATGGTACTGTGGCTGACTCTCTTCACTACGCATGTACGAGCACACCAGTATCTGCGGCACAACTGAAGATGAGGCTCTGAGCTCAGCTGAGTACTTACTTGGGGTTCCTTGCTAAGGGAAGTCATCGTCATTATGTGCTCGAATCCGTCCATGATGCGTAATCCAGCTCATCCAGCAGCACTCACCGAGGTGCACAGTAAGAGGGTGTTGGGAATAAGGGCACGGGTATTGACACTCGGCCCTGAAGCGTAGTCAAGTGTCAAGTGTCAAGTGTCAAGTGTCAAGCAACAATAAGCGCCTCCCCACGCGAGTTAGTAAAGAAGCCAAGACTCCTCCCGTCCGCGACCGTTGCCAAGCTGCTCGTGCTCTTGGCTGCGAGCTCCTGGCCTCTGAAGTCCTCGCCCGCATTCTCACGATTCCCCATCGTCCTCGGCCTGCCGCAACTTCGCCCGTGCTGGGAGTCAGATTAGACCCAATCCGGAATGCGCCGCGCATGATCAGCGCATCTACAACACCTCGAACACCCTGAACACCTTGAACACCTTGCACACTTGCACACCTTGGCTCTCCGGGCATTCGCGTATTCACCCACTATTGACGTTGGATGTTGGTGATGGTGTATTCAATAGTCTTTGGAGGCAAGCCGCAACGAAGGACATTCTCTTGAAATGCCATTTGGTCCTTCAGTACCATGCCCGTGTATCGCCACATCATCGCGTAGGTTCCGAGGGTGGCCGTCCAATGCACACCCGTGGTTCTTGCTGGAGTGATCGTGGAGGGATGTTTGATGTCGTCAGTACTCCTGACGGACTAAGTGGACCGAAATCTCTGATGCTACGCGACATCCAACGTCAATTGTCGAGATCTCTGTCATTTGCGACAGATCGGTACCTACCGCATGCTGATCCTCAGAATCGCAAAAGTGGCATCGAAATCATACCGTGCACCATTACCCTGGGGATCTGCCTAGTGAGACAAGCATGACACCCGATCGGTAGACTAGCTGAGGACGGGTTTTTGGGTGAGGCTGGGTGAGGCTCGTTCATCCGATCTGTGTCTCAACGGGCCTGAGTCGCACCAAGAAAGGTGCCGTTTTGACGTCTTTGCGAAGCGGGCCTGTCCTTGTCTTCGACGTATCTGGGCGCTCTTGGGACCATTGCTTGTGATGAAGCTTACCGAAAAGCTTGGTACATCGGTGCTTCTCGCTACGACTTGGTTTCTGGGTCACGGTGACTGATCAGCTCCCACGTTGTGTTGAGACAAAGCTCCTCTCAGCTGCGGTCTGGATCCACCTGGCTTCCACGTCTGCACGACAGCGTGTCTGAGCGTGTGCCAATACTTTTCGCAAGTGCACCCAGTATCAATTTGCTTCAAGCTCAGTTGGGCAATGCCCGCTCAAAGGAACAATGGCAACGTGTGCATGAGGCTTGAGCTCGTCGAACAACTCGTGGTCGTCGCTTTTCTTATGCCATCTCCTACCTAATAATCAGCACGACGATGATGTCGGTCCTAGGATATTCACGGTCATGTCATCTCAGCGAAGGGCAATCTTGAGGGAAGAGTTTGCAAGCGAGTGAGCGGCTTTCTCAGCCTGTTCGGGCTCGGCGTGTTCTGGTTTCCATGCGACTCCTTGCCTACTTTGCCGGTAGCATACGCTTGTTTCTAAGCTACGGCCGCCAGCCTGGTATGCGTGGCCTTCGATACACACAGTTGAGCTATCTCTTCCGCTTCTCGCCAAGAGCGCTCGAGCTACGAAGGTGCTGCTATTAGCCGAGGTTTCGTGACTCCAATGTAGCACTATAGCTGGCTACGCCAATCACGGTCAAAGTAAGTTGGATACGCTCTCAGGGACCACCATTGTGTTAAGATAACAGACGCCAAATCGCACTCTTCTCGTATCTCGTGCTCTCATACTTAGTCTATGGCGAAGAGAGTAGAGTAGCAACTGCTGCTTGCACTCCTCTTTCCAACGCTTTCCGCGCGCCGGACTGATCTTCTTTCTCTATGCTCTGTTAATGTATGAACCGTGATTATGGTGACCGTAGTCGGCCTTAAGCCCTATTCTGCTAGCAAGAGAGCACTGTGTTGTTTCACACCAAGACTTTGCTCTGCCAGCTCCATCTGGCTCATCCAGTAAGTCTACGCCCGCGGCGTGTTCTTGCTGAATGTGATACAAGATCCAGTCGCCGTCGACGCGACTCCCTTGTCAGCCAAGAATACGCAGTATTTCGCGACATCCTTGACATCAACCGCACTCTCCGGCTTGAAACTAGCCGCCGATGACTGCATAAACGCTTCCATGTTCCAGTTCCCCAAAGCCTTTGCACCATCCGCGATGTTCGTGGTAGGCATGGCGCCGAGCATCAGTCCGATAGCGTAGATGCTCTTGGGCCCATAGAATCCCGCTGTGCTCTTGACCAGCGCCGCAACGCCGTGTTTGCTGACCTTTACATCCTAGTTTTAGACGAAGCAGTCCAGCGATCGGATGGATCACGAGGAATGACGTACCGTATAAGCTACGCCGGCTTCCACGCCGGAGAGACTTGCAATCGATCCGATCTGGATGATCGTCCCGCCGGACGGCGACTGCTTCTCCATCGCCTGCACTGCAGCCTTCATGCAGAGGAAAGAGCCCGTGAGATTGAGGTTGAGCACCGTGTCCCAGTGCTTCTTGTCGAGCGAGCCCACGGGGTCGAACGTGTCGGCCATGCCGGCGTTGTTGACGAGGATATCCAGACGGCCGAACTCGGACACGACGTCGCTCACGAGCTGCTGCACCGCGTTCTCGTCGGTGATGTCGGTCTTGACGGCTAGCACCCTTCCCGAGGCAGAGGACGCAAACTCGGCCCTTGTCGCATCGAGTCGCTCGGTGTGGATGTCGCAGATGGCCACGTTCGCGCCGGCTTCGAGGTACCCTGTCGCTATGGCCTTTCCGAGGCCGCCGGCTCCGCCAGTCACGATGACGGTTATCCCTTACAAGCTAGTTGCCATGTTGAAATGCTGAGTTGCTTCAATTAAGCCGCTTTAGGAGATTCCTGAATGTACACTGCGCCAAGCCTCGAGTTCATTGAAATCTAATGATGAACAAGACAGGTTGAGAACAAGCTCACTCGCGGATGCGATTCGTTTTATATGCGGTGGACACTTGACAATTCGCCTAGGATTTGATTCCTGAGGCTACGTATTCGGGATCGTATAGATGACCTATCAGGCAGCTGCTGATGGAACGTACAAAAGGCATGTAATTGAGGCCATGCGTCGGTTGGTGGATGTGCTACAGCCATACTAGCTGGTCTTTGGTCGACTGTGATTCGTTGTCGTATTCGTATCGCCTTCGTTCTGGCACTACAGTCGTAAGCGGGACCAGCATGCGGCTGGGGTTCACCGTACTCACTATCGACTACAATGGTAGTCGAGCCGCAATTGATGACCGTGTATCCATTCTTTTCCGCGCGCGATAAATCACGGACGGGCTGTTCGTTATGGCGGCATCAACGAATAGTCCGCCAAGACTCAGCTACTGAATCGATGTGCTTCTGAGCTGCCGTTCGACTCCTTGACTCGAGCACCGTCGCGAGTAGGCATTCTGCAGTCAATAACTACAGTATGTACATAAGTACGGTCGACACTTCACCAAAAACTTAGAGATCCTTTTCACTTAGTATTCATACCTAGTGTGATAATAGTTTAATCGAGAGTCTGGGTACGTTGGCCCGCACATGGTTCTAATGTCAGCTAAAGAAGCAGCATTACGGGATCGAAGATCACCGGTATGCCTCAAGAACAAGCTACGAGGATCACAATGATTGTGAAGCACGAGCGATCCAGTTTTGTAAACGTACCAGTCGGCACCAGTAAGGGCTGAGAGAGCAGTGTCAGATTTTGTGAGCCGCGTCTAGGAAACAGGCCGTCTATGCCTGTAGTGCTCACTATCACATTCCATTCAAGCTGCGAATCTGTCAAATGTATGCTTCATCTCCCAGCAAACATTACTATCAGGTAAGCAACATTCACTGGGAGGCGCGTGAACTTGTTCCCCTACAATGAGAGTCTATCGTCTGAACTATTCACCCGGTTCATGTGACGTGAGGCAAACACCCACGAGTGTAATGTCGGAAATTAGCCACGTACTAGAGATATGAACCTCCTGGGCAACCGGCGGAACAATGAAAGCAATCGGATCTCATTCCAATCGCCATGTTAGGTGGCCATTCGGAAAGACTGTAGGGACTTAGAAACTCGTCCTCTGTTCCCCAGTAACTCTTCCAACACCTTCAGAAAACCAGCCATCTCGACCACGACATCACTGTTTCCAGTACAACTCTATCCACTTTACTGTGACTCCAGAACAAGCCTACCCATGCAGCGAGGCATTATCCATTACTCACCACAGCTTATTCAGCCAAGAAGACATAATGGCTTCCATTGCCACGCTTCTCACCATCGCGGCGGGTTTTACCCAGTCACTTGCCCTTGACGCACCGACTAAGCCTGCCATCGACCCTGCTTTCGACATGCAGGGCAAGATCAGCAGCGGCATCACCCAGCACCTTGCAAGCACCGCGCACAATATCTCCGTCTGGGCCCACGGATGGATTCCTGAGTCGTGCAAGATCATGGGCGAGTCGGAGGGCTATCCCGCATCAAGCTTCGACGTCTTCCAGGTGGCCTACGCCGACTGCGACCAGCCGTGGATCATGTGCCGCCAGAAAGAGTCTAAGACCAAGGTCGAGGAGATGGCAGAGGTAAGAGATTCCGACTGCTACAGACTCTCTCACCGTGTCTCTTGCTCATCATCAAGTTCCACTTTCGTTGCTGCTAATACATATGTATGCCCAGGTCTTCGGCAAAATCCCCCTTGGCATGCGAGAGTACAACGCACACCTGATCTCCGTCCCCGAGTTCAGCAGCGGCTGGGCCGCGCTGACCCAGGGCGCGAGCACGATGCTCCGGGACGGCGTCTGGCACTGGTCCAACGTCCTCGTCCACGAGGTCACGCACTCCGTCGACGCCTTCGCCCACCTGCCCGTCGCCCCCGACGGTCTCAGCACCAGCCAGGTCTGGAGGGACAACTACAGCCAGGACCGGGCCACCATCAGCGACTACGGGCGCGCAAACTGGTTCGAGAACTTGGCCGAGACCGCGGCGCCCGCGCTGTACAATCTCATCGTTCCTGGCGGGCTTAAGCCTGTCCAGCCAAACTTCACGCAGGTACGAGATGGGAAATTGTCCACCATTCTCCTCCCTGAGACTGACATGAATCCGCAGGTCTTCCACCAGTACGCTACCTTCCAGACCTATTACCGAGATATTATGACGCCCGGATCAAAGACCATGTGCACATACCGGCAGAATAACTCGGCCCCCGTCCCGATGGACGGGACGTCACGAGAGTTCGTTCCACCACCGGATACCTCGATCAACTCCCGGATCGCGATTCTCAAGCCAGGACCTCTGAGTAACGAGGTGCACCGATGCATGGGTTAGTGAAAGTCTGGAGGCTGCTTATAGGAGCTAGAGTCCGAAATATACCACTACGAAGCCCAATTCTTCTGCAAATTGTGAGTGAACGAGTTGGTCGGTTTCCGGGATATACTTATCGGAGCCAGAAGAGGTCTTATTCACTCCGAATGAATGTATGGACAACGTCACTGGCTCTCCGCATCCTGGTACATTCCCCGATGGCGCAACGCAAGATAGGCCGGTAGATTTACCAGGTAAAATAAATGGGAACGGTCTCTCGGTTCTATCGTGTTTCTTCTCTTGCAGTTTTCGAAGTGTACGCAAAACTGGGCATGCTCGGGGTCCTGACTAGCCTTAGCTGCCTCGGTCATACCTGTCACTCTTAAAAGTACATACTCATTATCGTTGGTATCCGTCCATGGCTTTATGTGTGCGCGTGATGTAGAGACAAGTTCTAGTGTACTTAGCAGTCCCTGCTTGCGGCATTATAAGGGTGGACTCATCTGGAATTTTGAGGAGAAAAAAAAAACATTGGTAGTAGACAATTCATAGAATTACCATATTATAGATGCTCCCGTGATCAAAAAAATGATTAGGGTCCTTGTTGAATGCCATCAAGCTTAACAACATCAGTCCGCAAGTCGCACACCACTAACGCTAAGACTGCACAAGTATACACATCGTCATTAGAACTAGGAGACGGATATCTACAAGTAGTCGCTATCTCTCGGTAAGGGATATTAATGAGAGAACATAAGTATCAGACACAACCCTATGCCATCATCGTTCGGCCTATCAATCGTACATGCCCAAGATCTCTCCGACAACAGACTTGAAAATACCATTAGGATCGAACTTCTCTCTAACGACCTTGAACCTCGCCAGATGGTCAGGATCGAGGTTTTGCGTAGCATTGCCGAAGACTTCACGCGTGTTCTTGGTCCAGTGTGGTCGCGCTGGGAACTCGTCTACAAGTGTCTTGGCGAGATTGATGTCTGGATAAAACGACAGCATTAGCATCTACCACCTCGTGAAGCACATACGAGGTACTTACAAAAGTCTTCGTTGAACCGCTTTCCATCGCCAATCGAGGGCTTGAAGCTCGGGAAGTCAAACATGATGGCGCCCTGGGTCCAGTCTACGCCATCGGCCGAGTCTGACGTGTTGTACGTGACCTGACCCAGAAGATCATAGTATGGGCTGCCGAACTTGATGTTGATTCCGCTGCGGTAGGTACTGGTCATGATGATGCCCTTCTCGGCCTCGGCGTCGAACAGCTCGCGCACGCGCTTGAGCATGGCGTTCGCCATGGTGACCGGGAACGCGAGCTCGAGAGTGTCGCCGTGCAGGCCCCATTCCCATTCCGGCTTCTGGTCGGGATACAGCCCACCAATCAAGACGTCGTAGTTCCACCCATACACGGGCCACGAGTAGATGGTGTCCCATGTTGTCTTCTCCTTGAAGTTGGGCGCCGACCAGAGTGCGAACGCAGTGGTCTCGAAGAACATGTTCGACGTGGCGAGATACTTGCCGCTTTCGAGTGTCGATATGGCAATACCTGCCTCGGCAGCTGTAAGCGAGAAGGTATTCTGGAAGCCCTCCTGGTCGCTAAGGGTCTCCGGAATAACATCGTAGTATCGCCAATGGAACTTTTTGAGGTACGGCCACCACTGTTCGTTGTCAGTCTCGAAGTCCTGCGAGCCCTAGCAGGCGTCTATAACGTACCCAAAAGTTGGCTGTGGCATAAGGCGCGATCATACCATAGATATCACCGTTCAGGACATCATCTTCCTCGAGACTATCTTTCCATGAGCTTGAACAGTATGACTTGATTTCGGGGCGACTTACATTTCCTGCTGCGCGAAGACCTTGGAGTCTGGGTAGACTTTAAACTTCATCCGGGCAATAACCCCCAGCAAGCCTAGCGACGTCGACGCAGCAAGCCAATCGTCGTTAGTGTCATCGCGCTCGATCGTCACGAGCTCGCCCTGGCCGTTGATGATATCCATCGATAGGACACCAGCCGCAACCATGGAGTCTTCGCGGATGGCAGAGCGATGACCGCCCATGGCCACAGCGCCAGCCAGGGTGATGTTCCAATTCACCAGGGTGTATCCCATCGACGCGCCGTTGTCATGCAGATACTCGGCGAGTTGCAGGAAAGTCACGCCCGCTTCGATGTCGACTGTGCCGGTTTCGGCGCCCTCCTCAAGGCTGAAGTTGGCAATCTGGTTGACGTATTCTGTGCGTACGATGATAGTGTCTGGGTTGTCTGAGCACATCGTATCATACCTTCGCAGTTGTCAGATGAGCTTCGCGAGCAAGAAAAAAGAGGCAGGGTCTCTTCAAACGACCCAGAACGCGACTACTATGCCGGGTAATGAATAAGTCGAGGAGGCCAGTAACGTCCACTTACCACATATGACCCTTTCCTGATGCTCGAATAGGTGTTCCATTAGCAGACGCATCCTTGACGATGGAAACCATCTCGTCCACACTAGTCGCGTTGATGACTTGTGCAACATCGTTACAAGCTGGGAAGCCTTCGCCATCGAAGGTGTTGTAGGGCTCAGCAGCAACGCCAGCGACCGCAGCCGCTATGAGGGAATATAAACGAAGAGAAGGCATTGTTTCGCGGTCCTTTTGCTGTATGATATTGCAATACCCTCGCGGAAGAGGTCTTGAGCTCCAGTCACGTCGAACCGGAACCTAGGAGCAAGGCAACCAGAGTAGTCGAGCGCCTGCGGAAAGCACGTCCTTCTTTAATGACACGAACTGGCCGGGCATATTCCACTCAGTGATCTCTATCGACATGGGACCTGGTTTGGTCTATTGCGTCTCTTTCGACTGCTCCATGTGAATATTTGACCGACTGATGTCATGCCGTCATTACGTACTGGTATCACATTACCCCAGCGTGACATCTCAGTGGAAGCCTACCTAATCCTACATGGTAGTCCCTGGCGGGCAACATTGCTATGATTACACCACCACAAAGATTGCGCGTGTGACTTTAACGCCTGTGGATATCCCAGCTGCCCGCCATTCGGAGGGCACCACCCGGCTGGTTGTGGTAGGGACCTCAGGCCTCGCTCTCGCCGCCCCTCGTAGGAATGACGAACTTGCGTTTTGCATGTGACGGGATGCGAATAGGACCATCACTGTAATAGACGAGCGAGGATCGCGGAGTCGCCTGCTGAGATCTCGGCTAGATACCCCGTTCGCCGGGCTTTCCAGCTCGTGTCACCGCCTGGCGAAGCCTGTCAATATGCGTCAACACTAACAGTGTTGACCGCAAGGAACCGCAAGGGGGACAGAGCCGCCAAGGCGGTCTTTGCGACCAACGCAGTATAGGTGACAGACCCCGATGTAACGCCCCGCTGAATGGGGAAGGGAACAGCGGGAAGCACATGGACTCTGCTTTGCGGGGACCCTGGTTAGGACCTGGATTAACGACGTTCTATCTGCAGCCTGTAAAATATCAGAAGAGGCGAGCTAGGTGGTAGTTACCTTGCATCGCAGGCTGTCCTGGATAGAATGCTACTCTGAATCAGGAGAGAAGGACACGAGAGCGGGCGAGGATCGTCACTAACTAGCGACTAAAGAGACGAATGCGAGCATTTCCCTCCAATATTTTGGGCAATAGTGAATTGATTGGAAATGCTCGACTGCTGACTGGATGTTCCTCTGATGGATCGCGATCGCAGGAGGCTCTCGAGCGTAGTGTATTGTGTCTATATTCCAGAAGCCGGTGAGGCTTCCTCTGGCAGACGGCGCCGAATTATCAATAATGTAGGTACTTCCTATATTCCCTGAAACTCATCAACACAGAATTCGATCGAGTCACATCTATTCATTGACCACCAAGCACGATTAGATAGTAAGATGCTCGCGGTCGCTCACAGTGGACGTATGTGAGACCGTCAAGTCTAACTCGCTATACCTCTTTACTTCCGCTGCACCTCAAAAGAATGGGCTGATTCGACTATGATGTGACCTCAAGTTCGTATTGCTCTATCATGCTGTCCGTTTCATACGTTGTCAGCGGTGCAGTACTTGGGAAGGACGTTGAATAAGACATCTCCATAAAGGAAGTAACCGCCAAGACTGCGGGGAGGAACATCTCCCACAAGTCTCTACATAAGCCGAGGAAGTACATACTTGAACCTGGTCTGTCTTCCATAAGCCCATGTTTTTTCGAGCTCCTCTTTACGGAATGCTTGTTACTAAGAGCTAACATGATGGTCGCAGCGCGAGCTACCCTGAATCCGATGCTCGATGTGCATAATATTACGCCGTGGTATTCTCATATGAATACTGCATGGCCTTCCGGTGAAGCCCGGCCGTTCGCGTCCGATCGTCATTCTCTTGGCCAGCATTTCGGGAAGCAAATTTCGGGATCCTCGCTGGAAGGAGAAGTGGGCGGTGGTGTACATATGATGACTGCATCCTCAGCGGATGGGCAACCCACGAGCCCAGCCGCGCGAAAATTATCAGACAGCGGGAGATGAATACTCACTGCGGCTCTGAAGCTCTGGTACAGGCCGGTGGCACAGCGGTCGCGGTAATAACTGTAGTGAGCCAGTAAAATTTGTTCGTTCATGTATCATCGACCATCGCTCTAATGCCTTATACCGCTAAGATAAATGGAGAATTTGCGCATCCCATTGAAAAGACAATGGTGCAATTGATTAGGGCTGCCTTCGTAGATGAGATGTTGACTACTTACTTTCGTTGAGAACGAAAAACAGTCTTTGGGAACTTCTGAGTGGCTCATATCAATTCCCACCTCGCCAACCACCCTATGTTCTGGCCAGAATTTCTCACGACACACAGTCTGGAGGTCGAATCTTTCTCGTCCTTGCAGCGCTTCATCTCTTCTATCGCTCGGCTCCCTGACAAGGTAGCGATGCCCTCTCCCCGCCCGTTGTGTAAGTTAAAGCTCCCTGTGGTAACGAATCCGATTAGGTCTTCTTCGCTGGGACACAATGGGTGGCCGTTGATGCTATCAGATGTTGCTGTGACAGAAGGGTGTGACTGGGTAGATCCTAGGAGCTGCTGAGCAAGCCACTGTCTTCGAGCTTCGGCGTCCATAGATATGCTCGGGCTGGATTTGTTTTGCGGCTTTCCTTTCGTTGGTCTACGAGACAGCCATTGCTCACGTAGGTTCACTGGCAATTGGCCTTCTGCCAAAGGAGGATCTGTAGCAGGTACTTCAGCATGCGACGACACGACAGGCATTTTGGCCTCAGGCAGCCGGTAGATCCGCGCGCACGTCGCGGGCACCCCTCTGCCCATTATCATGATATGGACTATGACGAGAGTGGTACCGGAAGCCTCCATATCACCATGAGCGATGAATGGCTTCAAAGCTGTCTTCGACAAATGTCTCATAGCAGCCAAAGGATTGTCTTCCACAGAGGATCCAGGACCAGATAAGAGCTCGTAGTCGCAGTGCCATCCAAAACCAACCTCCCCACGACGTCCTGCACCGAGGTCGAGACTGTCCCAATTGACCCTCTTGCCTCTTGGTTTCCGGTCCCACACAAGCTTCCTCCTCTGTCGCTCCTCGAGTTCCCAAGAACTGCCGGCGTTTGTCCCTGGCATGTCGCCAGGAAACCACGGCTGCCCACTCTCAAATTGCATATGACGAATTTCGTCTAAGCCTCCAAATGCTGGGTTTCCACCAGTCGATAGGGGATAATGCATTAAGCTATACCACACCGGAAGGACGCATTTCCATGGTAGCAAAACGGTCCACTTTCCCGGAGCCTGTGAACCAGGCGGTGCTCGGGATGCCATGATAAGGACTGGAATGGGAGGGTCGACTTTCGTTGCTTCTAATGAGGATCCAGGGGTTCCTTTTCCTCGACGGCGATTGAGTGATTGCTGAGATGGAAGTCTGGTAGCTTTGAACCGTTCATCTCGGTCAAATATTCTATGTGGTTTAGTTTCGCTCTCGTTCCGAAAGTTTGCGATAGCTTCCATGAGGCACGCTTGCGTGCTTTGATTTACCATTCGCTTTGGCGGATGATGAAGCCGGGGATCCATAATAGAATATGATAGAAGAGATCCTGGCGGAAGTGAAGCAGGATCCCTCAACCCGAGCAATGACTCGAACTTATGGGCATGAGGCTCCTTCAATTCCGCCTTCGTAAAATAAGGCTTCAGAACGCCAATCAACGCCTCAGTCGAGTCTGGTCCAGTGATATCGATGCTGCCAATCTCATATCTTAGGTCCTGTATATAAGGCCGAGGCTTTTGCATTCTCAGCACTCGAAGAAGCTCGTTAAAGGTCTCCAAGAAAGCCGAAGGGTGAACTCTGATGAGCACCTGCCTGGAATTTTGGGCTAGATCAGGAGTTTCTGACGTTTCTTGTGGATTCCAGATGACAACGGCCGGGCCAATGGTGTGGAAATGGCTGCTTTGGTATTTTTTACCCAATTGACCTGACCAATGCAAAACACCATTTCTCCACAACAGGCCTTTGTCATTCCACAATGCCTCTAGAGCTAAACCCACGGATTGAAGGACATTCCGAATACTACTCTCCGAGCCGAACAGACCAATAGTGCTCATATAGCTTACGTCCCAAGCCATGGCGCCCTTCTCCCACTGGATCCTATGCGTGGGTCGGTAGATTTTCTGGGTCGGAGTAAGGGGTATTGAGAATCCCCATAGAGGTTGCGAAGGGGCTGTCATCCTTGCCCTTTTGGTATGCCACAGATGAGAGGGCAGCCATGCCTTTTTCTTCTGTCGCTTTCTGAATTTTGGTGCCGTGATTAGGGGCTCATTGAGTTCGTTTCTCTTGATTTTGGGCCTAACAGCGGTTTGCTTTAAAGCGTCTTTACCACCGGCCAAGCGTTTCCTGAGTTTCATTTTTCTTTTTCGCTCAGCCAGGATGCCCAGCTTTCGAGCGGTTTCTGCACGAAGCCAAGCTCTACTACTCTTGGGTTTCCTTGTCTTGGCATTGACAGTAGGAGTGTTGTCCTCCATCATCTCCCTCTTCGCCCGTCGTCTCAAACGCTTCGGGACACGCTTCATGTCATGAGCGGCAGCTCTGCGCCGCATGGTAAAGGGCACACGCTGAAAGGCGCGACTGGATTTGGAAGTCCTGGTTCGCTGCATACTCTCATCGAGGGCATTAATCTCAAAGGCCATGGAGTTGACGAAGGACTGGACATTGAGTTCTCCATTTTCCAGAGCATCATGGGACCTCTGCGATGCTATACTTCTGGTATCACGCATCTTGGCTCTTTTCGCAGCTTTGGCGTCGGGCTCGAGGTCTTTTCCGGGCTTACCTGACCTTGAGTCTGGATTGGGAGGAAGTTTCCTCTTTGTTGTTTGGCCAGTTTTTTCGGGTACAGACCCCTTATTGATATGGGCAACAGGCTTAGGCCTGTGCCACGACTCTTTTGGAGGCATGGGGTTGAAGTGGTAAACTGGGTGCCTGGGTATCCTTCAAGGTTCATTGAACGATACTGTGATGAGCAGTAGCAATTCGACAAGTGTCATGGTGGGCAAAGAGCTCTGTATATCAGTTAGAAGGCCATGGTTTGCGTGCACAATTGTGAGGTATGAAAGCCCGGAGTGTGTTCACTAGATGAGCTTACCTAACAGGTAAGGGTAGGTAGGTAAGCTCATTAAAAAAAAAAGTAGGTACGAAATACTCTGCAGGACTGCGCGTGCCGAAGGTGGCTTGAACGCGTCTGCAGGATTCGACAGCCACGATGGAGCCCGCGACAGCATCTGCAGTGCTGAAGTCCAGTTAAGCTCAGGCTGTCTCGGCACTATGATGATCCTGAAATCGCAGCAAACCCACTGTAGGGGTACGCCAAGAGATGACGTCGCGTTA
The DNA here is from genome assembly GCA_022578815.1 of Xylariaceae sp. FL0016. Lineage (NCBI taxonomy): Eukaryota > Fungi > Ascomycota > Sordariomycetes > Xylariales > Xylariaceae > Xylariaceae sp. FL0016. The sequence continues at coordinate 208,814 of MU388752.1, forward strand.
TGTCGCGGGAAGTCAGTCCGTCCTCCATGTCATCTAAGTGCGTTTTGCATTTCCATTGTCTCGGACTCTGAGCCAAGGACCACTCTCTACCTGTCTTCAATCCCGTCTCGAATCTGGCTTCGCTTCGCTTCCAGTTCCAGAATCATCTAACTTCCGACCCTGGTGTCTGTCACGCCATTCCTCAAGCCGGCCTTATCTTTGCGACTACGTCTGCCCTCCCAGAGCACCACCCCTTGCTTGCTCAGTCATCCATCTATCCCTCCCACCTAGCATATAACTCCGGCCCATCCAGGTGTCCCGGTTCATCCGAGCGCTGTCGTGTGAGACAAACCCGTTCAAAGCCTATCGCCGTCGCTGTTGGGTCTATCGTCAGCCCCAAACCATGACTGCATATCTGTGCGCCTTTCAAGCCTCCCGCGTTTACTAGTTAGCATGTCCCTACAAATGCCGCTGGGGTGAATGCGGCTATTATAATATGGCATCCTTGAGTATGTAAGCTTTCCTTGCGCTATTAATCTTGCCTGCTGCCGTTGCCGTTGCGCTTGAGCCGCATTCCAGCACTGTGTTTCCGTGTCATTTCTCGCTTTGATAGCCGTCCCATTGCTTTGTGCCCCTGACCTTTGTCAAAACCTTATCAATCAGCCTCGTATCGCAGGCTTGCTTGCATTCTTTGTCTATATCATATAGCATCATCCCTGACCCGTACCTGCCCTCCTTGTCTGATATACATTATACCATGGTATCCATTGCGCATACTGTCTTTACACGCTGCTGCTATTTGCCATGCGCCGCTGTTGCGACTTCGAGCTGACATGCGTGTCTTCCCTATAGTCAATAAGGCCCGGAAGGTAGACTATCCATATTCTTCTACAGCTTTTTCGTAGTGCTGACCAATTCTTCCAACAGCCAAAATTTGAACTTCACCTCTCTATCTACGACTTGAACAACGTCCCCCTCGTGGCCGGCACATCCGTAGTAAAATGGCATTTACCCGCCAGCATACACAGCGAGCACCGCGGTCGCACTTCCAAGTGCTCAATCGACAAGATCAATCATCGAGTCACATACAACTACTCAAAGATTATACCGATCCGAATCTCAATCGATCGCGCCAACAACCTGACCGAGTGTCCTGTCGAATTCGAAGTGATACAGGAATTTCCAGTGACGACAGGCATCCGGGACGAGAAGATATGTTTAGGAACGATAAAATTAAATCTTAGCGAATACGTCGAAGAGAGCGAAAACTTTCCTAGAAGAAGTACGGGATCTCGACGGGCGACCAGTCTAGACCATGTGCGCGTGCAGAGTCACAGGCGGATGAGCAGCAGCAGATCCAGCGGCTTACCGGATCTCAGTCCAACGAGCCAATCTAAAGCTGCCGCGCATTCTCTCGAAGAGCACGATGTCGTCGACGAGGAAGCTGAAGAAGGAATCGTGCGGCGTTATCTTATGCAGGATTCGAAGGTCAACAGCACGCTCAAATTGGGCATATTGATGGTACAAATCGATGGAGAACGAAACTATATCGCCCCGCCCTTGAAGACCGCTCCTATGTTTGGCGGTATCGCTGGCATCATGACAGGAGAACAAGCCGAAGACAATCATACTGGACCAGGCACCATGCCCAGCCTGAATAAATCCCGCGACGCACATGAATTGCAGGATATGTACCGCCGATCTCTGGCTGCAAGCTGGGCATGCCAGCCCGGCGAATTACCGGCCGATGAGTGCATTGAAGACATATTCTCCGGCGGCAGCGGGTGGAAGGGTAACGAGCCCAGCGGACATAGCCGAAAGTCGCACACCCGCCGATCTGCTAGCACTCAGAGCGCCAGCACGAGCGGAAGCGGAAGTAACAGCGGCGACGAAGCCGCGGGTGGTACCCTACGACCCAGTGATATCCGGCGCATGCAAGGTCATCTGCGCCAACACAGCAACGCGAGTGACAAAAGCGCGCTCACGGTGACCGGCCACCATTCCCTCCTTGATCCCAGTTTTCGCAGTAGCAGTAGCTCTCGCAGTAACTCGCACCATTCCTTCCACTTACACAGCCCTCACCACCGCCGTCGCGGCAGTGATCACAGTAACAAAAGCGGTCGAAGCCTGCACCCTTCATCTGCCTTGTCTCATCGCGAGGACGGAAGCGTCTCGCAAGAGAGCGGTCACGAGGACGCCATAAGGAGCCGTAGTGAGAGCCTTATTTCTCTCGTACCCACGATAGGGTCTGCGAGTAGTGAGCGGGACAGCGGACGTGGCAGGGAAGGGTTCAGACGTCCACGGGAGATAGATGAATACGAGGTTCGCGACGATCTTGTGGCGTGGAAGTTGCCCGGGACTGTGACTTGACATAAGCATGCAGGTGGATATAGGGAATGGAAAAGGCTGGGTCTCGAGGCAAGTGGCCGGTTTGGCTTGGTTAGAGCATTGGGTGCATTGACGGTACGGCGCATAGCCGATGAGGAGAGCGGAAGCGTAGCACTTGTATTATGGACTGGATTTGGGTGTGACATGCTGATTTAACGCGTGCGTCAGCAGTTGTAGAAGTCGCGGTCCAGCCATGAGTACATATAATAAAACCAGAGCCAATTTCGGTTACAAATCAGATGCTTTTGCTCTATTTGCCAGCTTGTCTCAAATGCCTGTGGTCTTTCCTATGATATAGATTTCCGAGACCTGAGAGGCCGTCACGTCTACCTGGTGTAGACAGTCTAATGATGTGCCACGATGCTAAGCACCGTCAGCCATATGTGCCAGGAGCTATTTCTACTGGAACTATACCTTCTTTGCTACCCATTCTTCCATAGACCCAGAAAGGTGATGCACTTCTCTTCCCTGCATACTCATTCAAGGAGCCTTCAGGTTACCCCTGACACCACCTTTTCCGCCAACTTCTCTCGTGGTAATAGTGACACCCAGATCGTTCGTGATGTTGATCGTAACCTCAACCTTACCACCCTTCTTGACGTCCTTGATAGCCGCCTCGGCCAAGCTGGTGCCGACCTTCCAAATCTTCTCACGGTGTTCCTCGGGCTCTTCGTCCGAGTCATCGAAGTCGCTCTCGTCTTCGTCATCCTCATCCTTGGCACCGTTCTCTTTCGACTTAGGCTCCGGCTTGGTGACCTTGATGTGGGTGTTACCCTCAACAACCTTCACGAGGACACTGCCACCATCTTTGGGAGCGGCAATATGGACTGTTCGCCGGGCGGGAACGGCAGTTTCAGGGGCGATAATAGGAGTGAACGTCTCCTCACCACTGTCCGTTATCGTGAGCACACCAAGAGCATTTGTGATGTGCTTGACGGTGGTCAAAGCAGGGTGGATTGATTGCTCGATGTCATCCGACTCGTATTCCTGGATCAGAGATGCTTGTAGAGCAGCACCGCGAGCTTGCAGCTCCGAAGGGTTGACAGCGCTGGAACTCGTCGACGGTGCCTGAATGGCGGTGGTCTCAGGGAACATGAAGCGGAAGTTGGAAGCAATCTTGGGGGTGTGAGATGAGCCACCGGAAAGTATGACCTCGTCAATGTCGAGAACGTCCAAACCGGCCTTCTTGATAGCGCCTTCAACCAAGCGGTTGAAGCCCTCGAATACTTTTCGGGCGATAGTCTCGTACCGCAGCCTGTTGATTGTCATTTGGAAGTCAATACCCTCCGCTAAACTTTCTACGCTAAAGTTGGCGTTGGTTCCTATGCTGAGGGCTTTCTTGGCAGCCTCGGACTCGGCCTTGAGCTTGGCCAAGCTCCTCGCATTCTCTCGTGGGTCAACGTCCTTGTTTTTCTTCATGAATTCCTTGGCAAAGTGATCCATAAGGACCTTGTCTAGAGCGACGCCAGAGAATTCGTAGTCGTGGGCGGTAGCGAGGATAGTGTACAGTCCACCTCGTGAAGCAACCACGGCGACATCGGATCGAGTCCCACCAAGATCAGCAACGACGACAATCTTGTCTTCCAATTTGGCTTCTGGCCTCGCGTCATAAGCAAGAACAGATGCGATTGGCTCATTCACTAATTGGAGGATTTCGAGGTCGGCCTCGTTCGCCGACTTGATAAGGGCATCCCTTTGCTTATCGGAGAAGTTTGTTGGGACAGTAACGACGGCAGATGTGACCTTCTTTCCGAGGTAGTCGGATGCGGACTGTACCAAGCGACGGAGGTAACGGGATGAGACTTGGGAGACTGAGAGTGTCGAGGCATCTCCTTCGGCTTTATCCTGGATGGTGAAGGACACGGAACCATTCGCATCTTGGGGATGAGCGGCCGCATGGCAGTGGGTAGGATCTATTGACTTGAATCTTTTGGGTGGTCAGAGGGGGTTATACGACGATGGTCGTGGTATCACGTACTCTTGGCCTAGAAAATCCTTAAACGAAACGACGGTGTTCTTTGGGTTACGGATCAGTAGGGCTTTGGCCTGGTTTCCGGTGTACTCTTCGCCGTCGACATAGGATAAAATGGTGGGGATCTGACGGTCTAGCAAAGTTCAAGTTAGTGATGCGCGAGTGAGAGAAATCTACAGACTGGCCAGCTGGACTGACCTCCATCTTCATTGGCGATGACAACCGGGCTGTCATCAATGGTGCAAGCGATAGAGCTGTACGAGTTACCAAAGGAGATACCAATGGCACAGCGGTCGCCTGGCGCCACGCCAGGCTGGTTTTCCCCTTTCTCGGCCATAACTAATGAATCCAACTTTTGATCTGTCGAAGCGTAGAGAAAAGGCTGCAAAAGTCTGGTTCGTGGAAGGGTTGGGTTGTAACTGGTGGGGTGCAAGATGCAGGTTGCAACTGGATCAACTAAATTTTTGGCTCTAGAAAAAAAGTATTGATCGCAGAATGCAGCACCCGGTCAATTGGTTGCCCGGGGCATCAGCCACAACTGCCCCTCCAGACCTCAGCTTGGAACGCTGGTTTGAAGTAGAGGACAGCCACACATTCATCATCGTCTTTTAGCCCCATGTTGAGTTCTTATCGTTATCGTCTCATCCCTCCAAAAATTCCCATGAGCAGCATCCCACCCACCATCAACCAATAACGCTTCTGCTTGTTGCATACAGCCAACAACAACATGGAGAAACAGGTGGAAGGCATGCTCGTTCTCCCAGGCGAACAGATTGATCCCGCGACGATTCCATCACATCCAAAGAAGCCGTTGAAACTGGGGCCAGGATTACGCCACATACCCCCCAGCGAGCTCGTACCCACCGTATCTGGTCTACTTGTGACAGACAGAAAGAAGAACTCAATATGGGTTGAGTACAACGGTGGTCGAGTAAGTTCGCCACATCACTTTCACCTCGAATTCTGACTAATTTGTTCACAAGTACATCCCAGCAGTCGGAGATCTGGTCATTGGAACTGTCCAGCGCTCAGCAGCTGAGTGGTATTATGTCACCTTATCCGACTATACTTCCAATGCCATGCTTCCGCAGCTGGCGTTTGAGATGGCTACCAAGAAGACTAGACCGAATCTGAACTCCGGGGCTTTGGTATACGCCAGAGTGTGCCTTGCCAACCGCCATATGGATCCTGAACTTGAGTGTGTCTCCCCTACTACAGGCAAAGCCGAAGGCCTCGGCCCCCTCAATGGTGGTATGCTCTACGACATATCCCTGGGTATGGCTAGGCGTCTGTTGATGAGAAAATCTCTGGAGGAAGGAAAGGTGGCTGTTCTCGAGGAATTGGGGGGATCTGGTCTTGCCTTTGAAACCGCCGTGGGCCGAAACGGGAAGATATGGGTCAACAGCGAAAGCATCAAGACTGTGTTGGTAGTTGGCCGAGCAGTTCAGGAGACTGATGAGAAGAACCTCAGCATTGACCAGCAGAAGAAGTTAGTACGGAAACTGATCAAGGAGATGAGCTGATCCGGCAAATAATGATTGGCCTTATGATACCCCTATACAATACCAATTCGACCTTACCAAGACCCTCTGCATCCGTCCGATTTTGCCATACCACAGGCTGGCGACTGTTGGAACATCGCAATATGATCGAAATATCCGCGATGCTTCACATTGGCTTACGGCCATCGCATACCGCAATTACTAGATGTGAAGACCCAATGTTCGGGTTGCATGAGCGTCAGGCGTCTTCTTGAGGTTGACCTGGTGCTCGACGAAAGCGAAAGCGACAGGAAAAAAGGAAAATGCCTTCATCTTGGAAAGCAGGGACCCCGAAACAGATGTGTGGCCACAGCTGCATTCCTGGAAGTTCCCTGTCGGCTTGCGATCGTCGCATGCATAATACCATCTACCCTGCACTTCAACGGAACCGACTTATCGCGGACACGCGGCAGCCCTAGGTTAAATATCTCCACTGCTGCCGTCCTGGAGTGGATGTAGCAGTCCCCGATTGCGTTTGGCGGGCATGCTAGAGTCATGCAGCGGTTGGGTCCCGGTATTTGGAATTCTAACCTCGAGACTCGCGGATGTCGTGCTCGCTCGTCACCTAAGAAATATGCGAGAAATCATCAGGCTAATAAAGCACAAACCTTCTGGCCTGGGCTGTCGCTCTTTTACCCAAGTGACTTCGTTGCAGAAAATGATTTCCACAATCTATATCAAGTACCAGGCTACTTTGCTTTTCAATATAACTTATGCAGGTGACTCGAGTGCTCGGATCCCTAATGCTTGCTGTGCCGACGCTGGGGGGCCAATTGCATCAACCAAATTGGCAAAATCGTTCCCAGTCCAGCCCAGTCTAGTAGCGGCCGCACGCTATTGCGAGATGGCGAGCCAGCTCGGCTCCACAACTCACGACGGCTTCACGCGCGAAACCGTTACGGGATTACGAGGCATTGCGATCATCGCGCTCCCCTCTGTAAAAGATTGAGCATAAGCTGCGCGTAGTTTGTATAAGACGTGCCCTAGATGGCTTGCTCATCATGGCGTTTCTTGGTGTTGAGCTATCGTCAATCTCATCACGTTCGCTCTGATCTTCTGGTCACAGTCAATACGCCTTTTTCGTTACCGAGTACAAGGTCATAGCCAAGTCACCCACCAGTCGAGTCAAGATGCAGATCCTCACGCTATTCGCCCTTGCGACGGCTGCACTCGCCCATCCGCCGGCTGCGCTCGCCTATTCGCACCACGATCACATAGGAGTGGTCACCAAGCCATACCTAAAGGCTGGCAGGACAGACTCGCGCTCCCCTTGCCCTCTGTTGAACACGCTCGCCAACCATGGATACCTGTAAGTAGCACGCATTCTCGGGCTCCAATCACTCATTACGCCCTCGAGAGCATTTACTAACGATATGTTAAAGTCCTCACAACGGCCGTGGCATCACCGTCGAGAACATTGGCGACGCCGTTCTCGCCGCTACGCACTGGAGCTCAGACTTTGGCACCATCCCCGCGACCAACGCCTTCGCGGGCCTGAACAAGACGGTCATCGACCTGGAGGATCTGGACACCCCTGCCGGCACCGAGCACCCTGCGTCGCTGACTCGACTGGACTCTCCGGCTGACAGCAACGACCTCAACATGTGGCGCCTCAACGCGCTGCTCGGCGATTCCAAGACCAGCTATCTGAATGTAGCGTCGCTGGCCAAGTCCCGCAACCGCGTCGACGGGCTCAGCCCGGCCCTGACGGCCGCGCAAGAGTCGACGTCGCAGGCCGAGGCGGCGCTCCTGTTAACGCTGATGATGGATGGCGGCGTGCCGGCCGCGGCGGACGCGACAGAGGCTTTCATTGCAGGCTCCAAGGCGCCGAAGAACCGGGTCCGGGCTTGGTTAAAGGACGAGCGATTCCCAATCGCAGAGGGATGGAAGCCAAGCACAAGACTTGTGCAGTTCGCGGATTTTTCGCCATTCAGTGATGCGATCAAGACAGCGCAGGGGTAGGAATACTAGAAGCGCTAGTCTGCATGAGCGGTGATTAATTTAATGTACAACAGTGAGACGTGTTGATGAGTTGATGGTATACTCATATATGAGTTATGGATCAGTCTATTTATGCCTATCAGGCAACGACACCAATCATGGCTCTGTGGCACTGTAATGTGCCGGCCACGGCCTTGTCGACAAGCTCAAAGGTAGGCTAGATCTATCTCAATTAAGGTTTACCACCGGATCTTTTTCCACACGAAGACTATAAGTAATGGCGACGCATGTACTGCAGCTGGCTGTCCACTTGTTGGTGACGAGACTCCAAAACCAGTCCTCGATCTGTGTGTTACTGTATGCGACCTGCCATCGATTCCAATCAGCCCCTCATCACAGATTTTTGCCTTCTCCATGCTTTCCTCATTAAACTTACACATACCTATGTGTAGGTTAGGTAGGCGTGGGTACCCAATTTGACAAACATAGGAAACTTCCCAGCCAGGCAATCTATTGCGCCTACCTCATCAGTTTTAGTGAACCCTTCCTCCACGCCGACATAGATGCTCGTCAGGTGCATATCAAACATGCTAGGCAAATAACTTAGGTATGTATCATCCCAGAATCTGAGATCATGAAAAGGGGAAGGCGTTCCGACTAGGGTGGTGCGAAGATGGATACACTGCCAACACTTACATCAGGAAGTCTATATTCATTACGATACTCACATAGCTACTGTGCTTAAGGTGGGGTGGTACTGATGTTGAGTGAAGGTCGCAGCCAAAGAGCCGTAGGCAACAGTCGGACTACACTGGATATGCAGACCCCTTGTACCAGACCGATGCCTGCGTCTTGAACTGGTGTCACTCGGCAATAGGAGGCCAGCTTACGCGCATCAAATGTGTAGGTGGTTTTCCCAGGGTCCGACAAATACATGAACAGTGATTCTCGGAACATGCATCAAGTGACATCAGGGTCGAAACAATCTACCTTGCTTTTATACATACACTTGGCCCAAACGTCTTGAAGCACTCAGCATTAAAGTGCTACCACAAACTCGAATTTTTTTGCTCGCCCTCGGCGGAGATGCATAGGGAGTTCTCTAAGCTTTGATCTGTCTATCGGATCTTCTCTGTGACAGAACCATGGCAATGATCCCATACCAAAAACTGCAGCCAAAAACTTGGACGTACGGCCATTACCAGGGACTTGGTTGTGAGAAGACAGCAGGCATGTGACGACGTGTGGACTCTACATATCTGCTAGGGCCTCTGGATTGTTACGACGAACATGGAGACACCTGGCACTGCAGACATGGTGACAATGGCCTACCCTAGAACGTTGCTACTTTATTGCCTAAGAGATCTCAGATTTTGCTGTGCTACCCAGCGTGGCACATTAAGACCTCGTGCATACGCAAACATTCTTCACTACAACAGATACGATCACGTATGTTTGTGTAGCCCAAAATATGGTATCTTCGGCTCCTTGTCAACATGCTTTACATTTCTGGCCTGGGATGAGAATGTGAAGCCGGTAGGCAACCAGCACCGGAATTCGCTGGCTGCTTTTGCCATTTATCTATCGAAATATCTGGATAGCTCAAACGTCTTCGTCATCCTTCTCTTTATGCCAAGGAGCAGTATGCATCGTACACTAGATACGACGCCATGTTGACGAGGTGCCGTAAATGTCCGCTCACGACTGCGGATGCTTGCACGACAAGCATCTCCTCATCAACCACCCTGACTGGCGAGGTGATGAGCTTGACATCTTTATCCTCGTCCCCATCCATATGGACCTATCCCTTAACGACTTCTACATCAACTAGCAGTACTTCAAGCCAAAATAGTAGCCCAACATCTGCGTGCACATCCATATCCATTACGTCAATAAGTTTCAGCACGAAAAGCTCTGCAGGTATTGCAGACATTACAGCCACTACGCTGGCAGCCAAGACCAGTGTTTCTCCCATCTCCGTGGTAAGCACTGATGAACAAACAAGTGCCAGTGCACCACTGTCTACATCGATGTTGGCTCAAATGGAGAACCAGACAACCACAACCACAGCACCTTATACGGGACAGCCCAACGCCCTCGGAGCTCACATTGGAATCGGCATATCGGCGGGCGCAGTTTTCATTGTCCTCTGTTTTTTTGCGTGGTTTCGCCTGAAGTCGATAATTCTCAGATGGGTACGAAGGACTCAGTGTTCAAGTGGTCGCATAGCCGAACTGGATGCCGCTGATATACCCAAGGCTGTAATCAATACTCATGATCATCCCTCGGAGACCAACAGGTTTCGTGCAGACTCGAATACATTGACACACCCGCCTAAAAATACCTTCGACATGCAAACGTCATTCATAGAGCTTGACGTTGATCCGCCAGACCCGAAATGTTGAGGCGAGGGAGGAGGCTTCCATGAAGACCAAGGAGCGTTGTCGATCTTTCAGTGAGTATCTTGAGGTCATGTTGATTAGTTCAGCCAGCTTTCTCAATAACGAGGTCTTCCGCAACGAGATGTTCCAATACAGTGCATATACAGATGCAGATTACCCGCGCTTCGCGCGAGGGCTAAGGCCATACTCAGCGCCTCCGCACAAACCCGTGTTATTCAGCTTGAAGGACTATGAAGTCATGGTATTCCGCTAACCCCGGCGTTATAGGCAGATTCCCTCAGCTTGCCAAGCTAGCAATAGACACTGTACAGTCTAGACTATACGACCTAGATTCTATCTCAGGCCATACCACGGGCTGGCACCCAGTGTCTTGATCGCTTTGCGCCAAGGTGATAGCATTTACGTTCCTGGATGGCCGATCACTCTGGACCAACCCCGCCATCCCTGCAGATGCAGCTTGAGCTCTTGCTGCTTCAGGCCGGGGAAGCTGGAAGCTCTCTGATTTGATCGATGTCTTAGATCAACACCAACTGGTTACTGCACCTCCTCCCTAGATCCAGATATATTAGCTCCAAACCTCCAGCATCCCTCGCTCCCCTCCCTCTTTCCCCGAATCTTTGGTTTTCATACTGCATCTCATCCGTGTCATTACTCTCAAGCAGGAACTCCCCCAAGCTCACTACACACCAAATATCAACGACCTTTGCTCACGAAGCCTCTTCCTTATGAAGTCAATACTCCTCTTGAGTGCCGCAGCAGCACTCGCCACTGCCCAAGACAGCACCGGGTACTTCCCTGGCCAACCCTCGTGCGCTGTACGCCACTATTCACTCCCATATCCTCTCTACGACCTGGCCCCCACCCCCCTAGAGCATCCCACTAACCACACGGACGCGTAGATTCCCTGTCTCACTTCGGCCATAACTGCTGCCGGTTGCTCCCTCGGCGACATCGCATGCCAGTGCGGGCCGACGCAGTCCGCCATAGGCGGCAACGCCGCCGGCTGTCTCCTCTCCGCATGCGCGGCCACGGACGTCGCCTCGGCCCAGACGGCCGGCGCGGCCGTGTGCAGCAGCTTCAGCGCCGGCGAGCTCGCCTCGTCCACGACGGCCGGCGGGGCCAGCGCGACGAGCTCCGGGACCATGAGCATGACGAGCCCGCCGAGCTCCTCGAGCATGAGCATGTCGATGAGCGGGATGAGCAGCGACATGACCATGACGGGCAGCTCGACGCTGACGGAAACGGCGGGTGGGCTGCAGCCCACGACGGCGAGCGGTACCGAATCTGGACTTACTATGTCGACGCCCAACGCGGCAGCGGTGCCTACGATGGTCGGAGCTGGGTTATTGGCTGGTGTGATGGGTGTTGCTGCTGTGCTGTGAGAATGAGAGGTATCTCAATTTGTTCGTATAGTAATGTGATTTCTTGGACCTGGTGAATGTTGGGAGATGGACTGCATTTGGCTTAAATAATTACCCCCATGATCACTCATTTGGAACACAAGACACTCGCTACGAAATACACGAAATAGTTGCTCCTATGATTATCGTTTTAGTATCTGTACGACTAGGAGATGCTGATTAAAGCGCGTCAGATCGCGTAATACGTAGGTAAACAATCGCAGTTCTTGTACGCTCACAACTTGGGCGCTGATAAACAGCTGCATTTATGGACTAGGTATAACAGTATTGACATGAACAAACAACAAGCCCGATATGATAAAGCGTTCATTTTGGGCATCATACGTCTCTTCTCCTCCAGATACCACAAGTAGCAAGGTACGTGGAAGCATCCATCGCAGACGAAACCCAGAAAGAAGCATGCAGTAATCGGTTTGACTGGGTCGACGATCCACCATCAGGAGGTAGCTGCAGCTTCCCCAGATTTTCATCTTTAGTGCGGGCCCATGCTGGTCGCGGTCGCATCCATTCAACCCCAATGCCAACCGCGACCGATGTAACCGCTGGTACTTCTCCGTTGGCGAGCTACTCTCCTCCCTCTTTGCACTATCATCTCGAAGAATCAGAATACAACGCACTTGACCGTCCCCCATTCCCACCGACTACGCAATGGAGGCGTCGAACGATGTCACGATGGGCCAAGCACCTCCTACTGAGACCGAACCCAAATACGGAGGTTTCTCTCGCTTCGAGGTCGAACTAGAGGTATGTATGCGCATTGTAGCTCGCTTCTCCCATACGTTCAAGTCGAATAAAGTGTCGAAGTCCATTGTTCATCATGTGTGGATTACGGGAGAGACCTCCAGTCGCTTTTGATCGCTTGCGCACTTCCTGTAAACTGACCATATCGTAGTTCGTCCAATCCCTTGCAAATCCTTGGTACTTGAACCATCTTGCCTCCCTGAAAATTCTGAACGATCCCGCTTTCGTCGCATACCTCGCATACCTGAAGTACTGGACCCGACCGCCCTACATTAAGTACCTGAACTACCCAGGGCCCACACTGAAGCACCTCGAACTTTTACAGGAGGAAAGCTTTCGAACTCAGATCCTCGACCTCAATCTGGTGAATTACTTGGCAACTGAGGGGGCGAAGGCCAGTATAGAGTGGCATAAGGAAGACTTGTGATCCTTGCACAATGGTTTGGAGATGATGTGTCTCTTCCTGAGCATAGTATATTTTGGCCACGATCGTCACGACTTCTAGGCTTGGTTCACGTCCAGCAACCGACACCAGCGACAGGGCAGATGCGACATGGTTGAAGTAGAGCAAGATTTGACCACTACATGTGCCCTCCCGCCTCGCCCTACATGGAGACAGCACTGGAGTTTGGGGCTACGGAAGAAGCACCGCGAGGGTTATCCCGCTACATCGATTCCTTAGGCTGCCTACCTATGCACCGGGAAACAGAAAGACACGCGCAAGAGTATTTTGAAATGGGTATCATATCTACACGCCCCAATCCACCATTACGGTGGACGACGGTTCACCTGAATTAGAAGAGTGGAGGGTACAGTGACTGCGACCCATCCGAGACGCTGCATAGAGAGTCCTTGAGAGCGATTAGACTAATATCAAGTCAACCTCCCCTGTAACATGCTCTCTAAACGATTAGTCTCGCCAGCGATGTCCACAAGTCATGCACTGCAACAGAATTAGCACCTAGCCGCAGCATTCACTAATTGTCCACTTCCCCAGCATATTCTACGTACCTTATAGAAATTTGTTGAAGGCTCATCAGCAGAGCGAATCTGCACACTGTAGAAAGCAGCCTCTTTGCCAGGGCAGGTGCCCGTGGCGCACTGTACCTCGGTCTTGTTGGCGTTCTTCCAGGAATCTTCGCCGCCATAGACGTCCTCGCGCTCCTTCTTCTTAAAATACTGCCGCGAGTAGATAGGCTCCTGAATGGCATGCTGCCAAGGACAGCAGCGGCACTCGAGACGGTTACTGCCGGTCTCGGGCGACGGCGAAACTGTCAATATATTGCTGCAGTGAGGGCAAACTGCGTGCGACTTTCGTGTTAGCCGCGCGATCAGTTAGCGTCAATGTGAAGGAAAGGCTTACAGAGGAGCATGATGACAGTCTCAAGTCCAAATATTCCTTTGAGAGGTGATGACAGTCGTCCAATGGTTGCTATAAATTCATAGCTGTATTGGATTTGCAGGTGAGTACTTGGCTTGGACCTAGAGCCTCCAGATTCAGAATGCGTCACATGGAAAAGACGGTATATTCCACTTGATATCCCACTATCGATAGGAGGAATGATGAGGTGGGGCTCAGATAAATCATGCTGGGCCTGCGTCAGGAAGTGGGCGCGCTGAGCTCCCCCCAGGCTTCAGGTATCAGGTCCCGCCGGAATCCGCTCAAAGTGTTCCCCCGACAAGCACCCCGCGACGGCGGGACGCGCAGTGGGATCGAAGTACAGTGGTAGGTGCCTCCTAGAGGCGCGCGGGGCCGTTGACTTCAGCTCACTGCCACCTCATTTGGCGGTTGCTCAGGCGTATCATTGACGACAAAGCTGACGCCTCAGCAAACAGCCACGGAATTCAGACCCTGATACCTGCGCCGGATTACGTGTTCTTCACACATAGATCGAAACCACTTGTGCACCCATTACACCCCGTTCTTCAGAGTTGCTTCTACGAAAGCTCTTCTCTGTCCGCAAAATCGAAAGCCGAGATGGCGGAGGAACATGAGGTGATTAACTGGTGTTTATAGGATCAAAAGCCTTCATTCTAATGTCAATCAGGGAGCCTCTGTCAAGGAGCAGCTTGTTGAAGCCTGCCGACGCAACAATACCGAACTCCTAACCGAAATCATCTCGGAATGCAAGAACGATGATGAGATATCCAATCTGCTCAACAACACCACAACGGTTATGGGCAACCATTTATACCACGAGGCGGCAAAGGGTGGACACTGTACGTCATTACTCCGAGTTCGCAGAGACTCTTTCTCCCACGATGCGCTTATTTTCTTTATTCAAAAGAGGTTTCTATCGTAGAACGCACTCCCAGATAAGCTACCTTGGTTTGCTAACTCATGCATGCCCTGCGACAGACGAGATCATCGACATGTTGCTCGACCAACCTAACTTCGAATGCGACCCTGTTAACCGACAAGAAGGCGACACGCCCCTACATACGGCCATCCGGTGGATTAACAGCGAGCCAGCGGAGCAGCGCGAGTTCGGCAACGCCCTCGTGGAGATGATGCTTGAGGCTGGCTCCAGCACAAGGGTCAAGAATAAGGCCAAGCTGACGCCGTACCAGCTGGTGGACCCGCGTAATCAGGGGCTGCGTGACCTCATTCAGAAACATGAGTACGCAGCCTTGAATGCGGGTGATTTCGTTGGTGCGGACGAGGTGAAGCCGGAGAAGAAGGGAGGTAATGCGAACGCGTATGTAGACGTACAGCAGCAGCAAGACAGCGACGATGAAGCTGAGTTCAGCGGGAGTGATGAGGAGGAGCGCGCTGAGTGGGAACGGAGGCGGAAAGCAAAGGGTCGGTAGCCACATCTGATTACAGATAGCAGAAAGCGCAACATATATGGATACACCGGAATAAGAAAGAAAAAAATTAGAAACATTTTGTTTGCTATATGAGGCCAGCTCATGGCATAAGTGTATATTAGTACACAAGAGTATTGCTCACTCTTCTCGTAAAAAGCAGGAAGCATTTCACACATGAATGCTAGCTAATGAAACGTCACGTAGCCACAATCCCACTGTATTTATACCCGATACTCTACTGTATTAACATAGCAACCAATGCCGTTCTTGTCTCCAGAGCAGTTGCTATGAATGGCCGGCACCGATCAGATAACAAACTCTCTTATTGCATCAAAAGCTTTGTACACCAAAGCCCACGGCAGAGGCAGAATTTGATAACACCCTGCTGGCCGTTTTTCTCTGGATCGACTTGAAGGTCCGTAAGTCAAAGTAAGCCAATTTATTTCACCAAATCTTCTGTAGCTGTGCGAATGGTGAATCAGGCCCCCTGATGGTCAAATGCTAATATAATACACTTACATCCGAGGGTCCGCCACAATTTTTTCCCTATCTGCTTTCTCTCCACACAGACTCCGATGGTTCGAATTAAGGTGAGACCTCACCTTTTTGTTTTCTCCTTTGCCTTTTTGTCTTCTTGTCCTTTTTCCTTCTTTCCTCGTCTTCCATCCGAGCCTTTGGTGTAATACCAATAGCCTGGCTCAGAGACATATGAACGTTAAGCGTGTAGAGGAGATACGAATCTCGAAGGGGACGCAGGCAAAAATCTCAGTATGGAAAAATCTTGAAATACATAACGCAAAGGATCATATTCGTCCAGAAATTGTCATGCCTAGCTTGGCTCCTTGCAAGTTCACCCAAAACTATCATCTTCGGGAGAAAAAGAAGTCCTTACAAATAAAAGAAATGGAAAAATATAAAAAGCGCCGACACTTCAAAACAGTTCGCAACCAGCGGTAGGCTATACATCTGCTCCCAATCTACAAAGTAGACTGGGTGAATTCTCTAGGTTTTCCTACAAGGAAGCGCGAAGACCCCCAAATGGAAGGGATTCGAACCCCTGACCTTATCTTCTGTAGCTGTGCTACGGGGATGAATCATTGACCCCTAGACCACCGAAGGCCGCCTTCTTCTGGGCGAACGGCTCACAATTGAGGCCTATATACCGGGACAAGCAGGTGGGAACGTCGAAGGGGGAAGGCATAAGCCGTTGGTAAAGGCCTCGGAGAGAGGACGAGGAAGGAGCCTGTTAGTGGCGAGTAGGAGGAAAAAGAGAGAATAACGAAGCAGGAACATGAGTACTTTATGAAAACGCTTAGATTACAGCTGGATCTCTATTTGGTACAAGAACAAGCAAGGAATCCCGCATCTTCGCCAAAGAGCATACTGGAAATAGTCTCCCCCAGACGGATGATATGACCACAAGCGCGACAAGGCCCAGGGCCTCTATCACTCAGAAGATTCATCTGAGATAACTAACAACAGGGCATCAGAAATGGCCCGGGGAGTGTGTCTTTGGGCTGAGCAGAATTGCGAAAATCTTAGCGCTGGATGGGCTGAAAATAGCAGAATCCCACCTGGGAGGCACCACTGTTGGGAAAGGCGAATATACCAGATCGTGATAGGCAAATGAATGTCTCCAACCGAAGCCACAGCGCACGAAGATAATATCAGAAGTAAAACACAGTAAAGTAGAATGATGTTCGATTTATGCAGATAAAGGACACACGCCATTCCCTTCGCCACGGGAAGAGAAAATCATACCCAGGCTACGTGAAAGGACGGGAGAGGCTATTTTGAAGTCTGTATACTTACATACCCAGGCAGTCACTAAAGCGTAATTCTCACTTCAGCGATGTGTTTATATGTACTCACTCACTGTAGCAATCCATAGTTCGTACTTATGAGAACCACGTTGTGACACAGGATCAATCGCATCTCGATCCAGGAGAGCATCATATGCAGAATCGGTTGGCGATGAGGAGCTCACTCTAGGTAAGTTCATGCAAACAAAACTGTATTGGAAACAAAAGCTGACTCACGATGTGAGAATATCTTACCTTACGACAGAGCATCTTCGTCCATGAAACCACTTCTCCACTCACCTCTCTCTCAGATCCCCCGTTTCCTTACAGCTCCGCGTAGTGGTGCTCATCAGTAATATCATGGTAGAAAGGCAATTGCCGAGTGATTATGTTCGAGTCCGGGGGGAGATAATACCCATTATGCTCAACGTTCACCCTGAAGACGTTCTGAGTTATCGACGCGACTCCCAACACGTCCAGCACCGCACCATTGCCCGTCAGCAGATTCGTCATCACCACCTTGAACTCGGCGTCCGTCTTTCGCGCAGACGCCACCACCTTGGCGCAAACGGCTGCCCACGCACTCACGTCCCGGGCACACAGCGAAGACTGCTGCTGCCGGAACTGAAACACGCCGCGCTCCGGGTCCGGCAGGTGGAACGGGATCTTATCCGTGACCTCCAGCATACCCTCCCCGTCGGTCGTGTGGTTCCGTCCCTGGCACTTGACCATCAGATCCAATTGGAAGTCATCATGCGCCGGCGCGAGCGCAATGACGAGGTCGTCGATGGTGCCGAACCGCCACACGTTGCGAATAAACTGCCTGCGCTTCCCGCACTCGACATGCCGCATCAGCAGCTCCGTCCCCACGTCCGCCTCGAACTCAGCCCGCAACGCCCGCCGCACCGCCTCCTCCCCGACCCCGGGCACGCCGTCCGCCGCCGCCTCGTAGGTCGCCGCGAGCCGCGAGTCCCTGTCGATGGGCGCGCACGGCTCGCCGTACCGGCGTCCGCCGCGGCGCGTGCGGTGCCGCCGGTGGAGCCGCGCCAGGTGCGCCCGCGTCAGCGCGAACACGGTGACGACGCGCTTGAGCTCGCGCAGCGCGAAACCGCCCGTGTGGCCGACGGTGACCTGCGACGTGAGGTTGAGGGCCGGCGCGTCGCGGTGGATGCGCAGGCGCGCCCGCAGCGCCGCGTACGCGTCGTGCAGGCCCCGCCGGATCCGGGCCTCGTCGCCGAGGCGCAGGACGGGCGAGCTGACCTTGGCGAAGCACCACCGGTACATGTCGACGGGCAGCGGCTCGTGGCTGTTGTCGACGAGGGAGTACCGGGGCGGGCCGATGTAGTCCTGGTCCGAGACCGAGACCCTGTCCTTGTGCGGGAGGTGCTTGACGGACCATACTTTGTACTGGAGCTTCTGCTTCGGGAGCCCCACGGCGAGTATGCTCGTCTTATCTCTCCATGCGATGGCGAGGAGGCGCACCTTGAGGAAGGATTCGAAGTGGTCGGGGATCCTGTACCTATTGAGCCCGTATAGGCCGCACTGCTCGTATGCTTCTTCAATGATGGCCTCGATGTCGGCCTCAGTATATTGGTTTCGGTTCTTTGGCGAATCCGCGGACCTGAAATATGCCTGGGCTGCCTCCTCGGTGTCATCCATGAGCGCCAGCACCGGGGGCGGGAACCAGTCGGGTATGTCGGCCTCGCCACGCATGACCTCGTCGACGAGCTTCATCTTCGCCAGGTTCTCAGGGCTATTCTCATCTCTTGTTCGGATGTGGCAAGCCAGCCCCGTGCCTTGCTGCATAACATCAGCAATCTTTTCGAGAGTCGTCTCGATGAATTTGACTGACAGTTCGTCCTCATTCTGCAGCGACTCCTCTGCCCACCTGTCGTCATCGATATGGGGGTTTGTGTAGATCCGGCCCGGCTCGACCCGCGCAGGATATTGTGTCGTGATCGTCTTGACCTTGTTCCACATGGGTGCGATGGCAATCTCCGTGGACACACCGAGCGTCAGATGACTGCTTCTCATGCTGAGCCCAAGTCTCTCTGCGCTCCTCAACATACCATTCTGTTCCTCGAGGCGACGGTGACGTAGCGCGTCCGTGGCCGGGTTTTCGAACCGTTTCATGGTACTGTAGCCACGCGCCTCATTATACGCGGTAAACGCATTGCTGAATATCTCCAGGGCATGGGTATTGAACTCCTCCCAGGGAACGTCTTCTTTCTCCAGTTCTATGTAGTCATACTTCGTCCAGTCGACGCTCATCAAGTAGTCCAACCATTCCTTTGCATTCTGCGGGCGGGCCATATTGATTGACTCGGTTTGATGAAACTGATATCTTCTCTCCGATAAGTATCGACTGGGAACTGTGACTGCACTTACCTGTCTCGTAGATGTTCTGATGCTACCATCTATTGTGATGTATGATCACAATTCAGTGGAAGCCCGAGAAATCACAAAATATTATATTGATTTCCAACAAGGCAATGGAAGGAGTCCTTTGTGTGAATTATATTGGCAACACATAATGGCCACATAGTTTCCCAGGGAACGTTTAACCCTTCAGCCTCGCGACAACAATGCCTTTCTTTCACATTTCTGATCAAGTCAAGACACCTTGCAGCCAGAGAAGTTGGTTGTCTCTTTTACTGTCTTTATCTGGTTCTTGGACAATCACATATTTTTAATGTTGCGCAACAATGATCAGTATCATAAGCAGGTTTAGCCTAAACCTACATGGGTAGACAAACATAACATCTTGTCATTCATTCTCTACCCCAGAATGCGTGCTCTTAAGAGTATCCCCGGACAACTTACTCGCAGCTAGTGGCAAAGGTTTCAGATTATGGATGCGGGATGCAATATAATGCCGAGTAACTGATAGTATGCATATGGCTTAAGCAATAATTGTTTTGATGAAATGACTGAGTTCTCTTTCTTTCTTTATAGTTTGAGATCATTGGATGATGAAGTTTTGAATGTTCTATTTTAATATAGGTAAGGTAATCTATGCTAATCACAAGGGTATCGGGTTCTAGGTATCGATCGTGATCACCAAAGTCCGCCCCTCCTGGTTAGAGCCCATTCTTGAGTCGGCGAAGAACCTGAAAGGGATGGCTAAGCCTATAGTGCTCTCCACTCCCGACGTTTCCAACATTGTCGACACCTAAGAGCTTCGTTCTGGGTATAATCCAAATGAGAAAGACAACCGCCACAAGTCAAACGCCTCGTGAATCTTTAATCGTTATTCCGACGTACACCATCATCTCGCGACTCAAAACGAGCAATCACAGGTGCAGCAGTATAAACCCGATGAGTGTCAGGAACATCGCAGCAAAGGCCCCCTCACCGGCTCCAAGCGATGACGCCGCGCTGTGGACAGACTCAATATAGCTCTCGTTCATAGCGATGGCCAGAATCTCCGGGGTGACGACACCGCTAGCAGCGATAGAGTGCAACTGATCTGAAAAGGTACCAAGGATATTAGTGCTCCTGCCAGCAGGGCAGAACACAACTTCCCATCCGCCGCCACTAGGGATGATGAAAGTTGATGTCTGATCATCAAAGGCATAACTATATGCATCCGGGCAAATGGCCTTGGCGTTTCTCGAGTAGAGACTGGGTTCACACGAGCTTGCGTCGTTGTATTTGCCGGTACAACAGTCCTTAGGCTTGTTCGTAGCGGCGCATGCGCTCTTGCATGGATCAAAGGTTGGGCGCTCAATGTTGTCGTCCGGGTACGGGTAGACGCCGTCACCGGGCTTTACAGGCGGGAAGGCCTGGAGATCCCAAGGACACCACGACCCCAGGTCTGAGTTGGTCTTAAACTGCTCGTACGGCATAGGGTAGGTGGCGTTGGTATAGGTGATGCCCGAATGGTTCGAGGTGATGGCAGATAGATACCCTGGAGTTCCGATACAAGAAGGGTTGACAAGATTCTGCGGTATATATGAAGTATTCGCCGCAGGATGGTAAACAATACCCACAGGTAGGTTGTAGCCATCAACTAATGAGATGTCGTAGAAGGTCTGCTTGCCCGTCTCGCCACCAGCAAGGTTGAATTCTGCAAGTGTCGAGGGTACTGACCCCTGGTGCAGGAATGAGCTTCGGAAATGGCTAATCGGTTGACAGGGGAAACACTTACACCGTATTGGCATTCCAGCTTTCCAAAGCAGTCGCCCGTCAAGCAAGTCGCAGTGTCACCACTCGTAGTACAATTTGTGCGGCCCCATACCCTTCCTTGCCATGTTGCGCCGACCGTCATGTTGACCGTATCTTTCGAAGCGAGTTCAAAACCACCAGATTCGGGAGCATCCCCATGTTGCGTTGCGATGCCGGGCCATATTGTGTCGTCGCAATTATTGGTGACAATGAGCGCTATCGGGTTGTCGCGCTTAGATAATGGCGGATGTATACCACGGAGCTGCTTGTTGACACCCAAATGGTCGTATGTATGTAGCTCGTGATTTGTCGGATAGACGATCGCGGCGACCTGTGGCACTTGAGAAGCTAAGATGAGAGTCGCGCCTAGCATCTGTCTCTTCCTTTGGGGGCCGGATCGACGGCCTTGATGCCTCGAACGTCGAGTCATTCTTTTATATTGGAGAACTCAGTGAGGGTAACAAAACCTATGATGGGTCTAGGTTGGATGAGTAAGGTTTGCAGAGGAAACGTTGAAGGTGCGAAGCTATGAGATGGCAGGCGAGAGATATTGGACAAAAGGCTGGACCAGCAAAGCATTGTTCGTTCGAGCACGGATGGGAGATTAAGGCCTTCTTGAATGATGGCTAAGATGCAGATGACATGAGTTCTCGTCCTGGCACGACTCGGAACTTGGAAGTGCTGATGGGTCGGCGTGGGACAAGGTCGAAGCGGATCCGGGAACGGTTCTTAGCTGAATAGGAACAGGTGAGCGCCGTTAAGAGTAGAGAAATACCCGGTAAACGCCAGTGACGTATTTATTGATGGGAGATCTCAAGTGACGAATAGCAGAGGTCGGTCTAGGCGTTCGATCGGCGGCCCACCTGGAGATCCTTGTTTCTTGCAGGCCAAAGGAAATGAACCAAGAACAATACCGATAAGAGGGTTCGAGGAAAGGAGCCAGGAGAGGAATATCTTGAAGGGGGAAAGACCACAAACTACCTATACAGTAGGATATCGATATACCGGAGATCAAAAAGGCGATCAGAGATGAAAAGAGTGTAGAGTTGAGGCCATCAACAACATCCGAGCTCGATAGGCCGCACTGTAGTACATCGCGTGAACTTGAAGAAGCCGCTTGGCGTTGGCGATGGATCACCACCTCGTTAGAATTTAAGATGCGGTAGGAGCGCGACAGCCAGTCAGAACAGGCAATTGTCAATCCAGGAACGAGCCATGACGCATCTCGAACGCGACTTCCAGCTACTGCACCCCGTCCGCTGCCCGGTTTTCGAACTCTGGTTCGGGCAGGGGTTCAGCCCACCCTAGCAGCCCTGACGGTCTAGTGCACGGGCGCCCACCGTCCGAAATATAATGGGTACCTCTAGGTGAACTGTTGGGTTAGGTGCCTCCGGTTCTTCTCTTGTATGTGGTGTCTCACGACCAATAAAGTACTTATGTACATGCTTGACGATACTCCCTCGTTAGGTGTATCATCTATCTCACTCGCCTTGTTGTTGCCTTCTCCAAAACCCCTTGCCTAAAGTCAAGATCACCGACACCACAAACCACTACAACGGTCTTCCTACATGTTGGCATCACCGGAAGCACCACTGCCTCGAATATACACATATTCCCCGGCAGACTGTCGCGAGATCTTCCTCACAAGGACTCACTGTATGGTATTCGTACAAAACTCTAAAGGTGGATCTTGAGAGCGTCGTAGTACTGGCTCCAAGAACCCTCAAACCGTGAAATCTGCATCCTGCCTTGAACTAACTGGAAACTCATAACTAATTCGAGCACATCAAGCTCGTTCTCTTGCCCCGCCACTTCCATATACAACTAGAAAACTTCAAGGTCACCACTGGATTATGATAGAAATACTGATCTTACTTAACATAGCGAATCATGCTAGTTGACACGTAACTCAGATATTCTGTTAGCTTATCATTCAGGAGCGCCGTTCCCAAGGCTCTTCAGAACTACGCAGGGACAAAAGTCCAAAGGGCACTGCGTTTCAACTCGTCACGCAAACATACGGCGTACAACAACATTCTCAAACGCTTCGGGCTTGGTTGATTTTCATTCAGCCAACGAGTGGCCTTGACGTAATTTAAAAGCCCCTTGTCTCGTTGCTTGCCTTTCTATGCCTCTTCAGACCCCTCCGTGTAAATAGATAGCTTGCTTTTCAACAATTAGATAAACACTGCCTGCTGATTCTATCTACTTGAAAACACAGAAAGAGTTGCTTCCCACTGCAACGCCCACAGAGAAGCATCGTCATCTCCTGTCCATGTCGCCGCTAGTCCGTATATGCGTCAATTGCTCTTTTCGGAGGTATCAATGTAAAACAACGTCGCGTAGAAACCGAAAGGGCCCTGCAAAATTAAACCCTAGCTATGCAATGTCCTGTTATATAGCCTCTTCATCTGAAGCGTGATCGGCAGCGACCCATAACCTCACCCTGGCAGACAAGCTCTGCGCTGAATTCGGATCCATCCAGGGTAAGGTAAATGTCAAAGTACACTCGGTAGAATGTACCTTGTGGGGTATCCATACGCTCGAAATCTTTCTCTAAATTCTTCCTGGACAGGTCGGATGTGAGCGTGACCACCTCCTTTATGCCTAAAACACTGTCAGCGGGCTGTCAAGTTCCAAAAAGGGTTAGATTCAAACTCACGAGGATCTTTTGTGTACTCTGGACAGACATCGTCGTCGCAGGCATAGAGAATATCCTCGTACATAAGAGTAGCACCAGGGGCCACTTGTCGGAAAAAAGAAACCTTGACGGGCTCGCCAATCTTGACCTTCTGGCCTTTCTGCACGAATATTTGCCGCGTGAACTTGCATCGGTCCTTACCATCGAGTGAGGGCACACGATAAGCTTCGGGGTGGTAACCCTCTTTAAAGGGCTGAAGAGTTGCCATGAGGTAATGACGGCGGGCAACACGATGAGTGATGACTCTCTCGGTAATACCAGCTGTCACGGCACCCTTGACAATGGCGGCAACCGAGTCCATGGGCCGGACAACCTTGGACTGGAACTGAGGAGGCACGTGTAGCTTTATCTGTTGGAAAAGATACTCGGAAGCACCGAAACCTCCGACAACTAGGATGTTTTGCAAAGTCCGGTTTTGCGCCTGAATTGCAATAATCTGGTTGCGAACAAGTTCCAAAATTCTGTTGACAACAGGCTCGAAGCATTGAAGAATTTCTTCATTGGTGAAAGTCATGTAACCCTCTTCGATGCCGGCTTCAGGGAACTCGGCTTCGATACCGACATCAACGGCCCACTTCTGCCCGTTGTTTCTGAAATCGGCCTTAATTCTGTTCTCGAAATCCATAATGCACTTGGCGTACACACGGCCGGCCGTCTTCGATCCGTCAGGAAGCTTCATTTTCCGGATCTTAGTTCGCAGGATGTTACTAAAATTCCTATTAAGCGCGGTGGAACCACATGAATCACCAGATCCTGCTGTGCATTCGGCAACGGTGAAAGGATTCTCATCCTCGACTTCGTAGGCAATCAGATCAACAGTACCACCACCACAATCGACAATGAGGATAGCATCATGGACCTTCAGGTTGAGCAGACCGGTCTTGGCGCAAAACAGCGACGCAGCCTCGGGCTCACTGACAAGTGTCAACCGGTTGTCGTTCTCGTCTCGGAGGAAACCAGCCTGAATAGCAGCGGCCCTGGTAGCAGCCTTGCCGGCGTCGTTCCAGATGGCCGGAACTGTCAGGTAGTATCGAATATTACGCTCCTCTCTGTTGAATACTTCACCGAGTGTCTTCTGGAGAGCTGCTCGCATAGCCTGTCTCAGCTTGAAGAGGTAGTCGGCGGCGACGTCGATCTCGGACTTTCCAGGTGGTAGAGGAGGTAGGTTGATAGGGTCGATATATGTGTTTCCTGATAGCATGAGCTGGAGCTTAAACCACTCGACCTTCTGCACTCCAGGCTTAGGGTAACCAGTCGGTGCTAGGGCATCGGCAATATCGGGGCCCCATCCAACAACCTTCTGGTACTGATCGTAATAAAGCACGGTAGGAATCTACTCAATGTTAGTATCACTGACTTCTAGACAGTTTCTAGATACCGAGAGCATACCTTTTGCTTTGTATATGATCCAGCGCCTGGCCATTCCGTAATGATGTCTTCTTTGGCCTCATTGTTGGTCGCGAAAGCGAATGCAACACCGGAGAAGGTTGTGCCCTGAAGTCAGACTGTTAGTCGTTTTACAAGCAGATCAGCTGTGTCCACCCGGGAACGCACAAAATCAATTCCGACAATCAGCTGAGCCTTGCTCCGGCTGTTGCCTTCCACCTCGGCGGCCGGGCGGCCGTATGCAGCCATGGGATTGCTTTGTTGTTGCGGTGCAGGAGCAGGAGGAGGATATCCAGTCGCGTAGCCAGGAGGACCACCTTGGACTCCGGGAGGGGGATGTGCGCCTGGCTGAACCTGCATTTGGGGAGGATAGCCAGAGACAGGAGCGCCGGTGTTGATGGGAGGGGGGCCGCCGACCATTTGCGATGGCGGGGTGCGGGCAGGGCCTTGGGTCAAGGGACTTGTGCGTCCAACCGGTTGTTGGACACCAGTCTGGAAGTTGGCTGTATAACTAGGAGGACGAGGTCCAGCGCCCGGGTGGTTCATTATCGGGAGGCTCGCCTGTGAGGAAGTAGAGCGAATAGAGGGGGCGGGACCGGAAGCGGGATGGCCAGCTGGATACTGCTGTTGCGTGATTTGCGGTGGCGGGGTCGACGGATTGTCTTGGGAGGGGATACTGGCGGTGGATTTCCGTTTACCTAATCCTAAGCCCTTGAATCGGGAATTCAAAGAATTCATAAGGGAGAAAGGAACGGAAAGAGTGAAAGAATAATGGAAGGGGAGGAAGGAAGAAAGAAGTAGTAGCCCGAGAGGAGAGGTGGTGTTAGCGGGCTGGCAGGACGAAGGAAAGGATTGGCCTGGTCACTGTCGAGGCGGGCTGAACTGCTGAATGCTTGGGATCGACCGACTAAGTAAGACGGATACCTCTAAGGTAAGGTAGGCAATGCCAGGCAGGCAGCCAGGCAGGCAGGCTGACAGATGCGGGACGGGAGATTGTTGTTGGGTGGTACTGTGTATATGCAGTGCAGTTTTT
The DNA here is from genome assembly GCA_022578815.1 of Xylariaceae sp. FL0016. NCBI lineage: Eukaryota > Fungi > Ascomycota > Sordariomycetes > Xylariales > Xylariaceae > Xylariaceae sp. FL0016. The sequence goes on from MU388752.1 coordinate 235,099, forward strand.
GGCCGTAGCACAAGCGAAGGGGGGGCTCGGAGGCGTGTGTTTTAATTATTCACTGTTGTGGTTGAATGCACCGCAGTCTTTATCAAGGAGGTATTCTGGTGAGGGAGGATGGGGGAGAAGAGGAGGAGGTTCTTGCACGTGTATTCAATGTGCGGGCTGCGGCCGGTCCTTGGGTATCCGGCGCAACGGTCCTATTAGGTGGGAGACGTGTGTTCGTAAACCTGGCATGTATGGAGGTATGTAGGGCAGAGGAGGCAGGTAGCAAGCGACAGGGCCAATTTGAAGCACTGCAGGTGTATGGTACAGAAGATACGGCAATCCTTGGCCCCCAGTGTGTTACCTGTCTCTTCAATGCATCTATGTCCCTATTCCTACCGGAGTTGTAGCCGCAACCTAGGCTCACTTCGATGCAGCGTATATCTAGAGTATTGCGGGTAGTCCGAGGTACAGGCACATCAAGGTTGGGTAGGGAAATGCAGCATTCGTGAGTGTGAAGATGGAGTGGGTGGATTGCTTGTTCCCATGTGCCGGGCTGAGTCGCAAGAGTCCTTCGGAGGGACACAGGGAGGGCCTGGGTTGTCTTCGGAGGTGGATAGATACCTGGCGGGTGGACAGCACTGAGCAGCACGAAGCCGTGAGCAAGCAACCTGTTGGCGGCTATCAACAAGTCAAGCCTCCAGTGCCAGAGCCTGAGAACCTTCTTGACCTTCCAAGCAGCAGCTGAGCCTGGTGAGAAGAGGGGTCCTGTACAGACAGAGAGGTAGTGGGCGGAGTGAGGTGGTAGACTAGCAATCCTAGGTAGTCCTGAAAAAGTCCTGGGATCGGGGCCCGGTCGGGTGAGAAAATAGCAGTTCCTGTGGGACGCTACTCACGGATAACGATCAATCACAGGCAGTTGTGTCTTGCAGTGTGGATCCTCTGTTGCTCTCATTCACCAGTCAACTGTCGGAATGCTGGGTATTGGCACAGCTGACAGCGCTATTCCGAATTGGCTCTGGCAGAGTGTCCCTTCGCACTCGGGCCCTGGAGCTTGGGCTTGAATTTGGGCTTGGGCTTGGGCTTGGGGCAAGGCTGAGGAGGGATGAGGGACGGCAAGTTAACGGTCGCAAAAGTCCTAGATTTGGAGTCGCGCTTGTCTCGTCGTGCATGACGGAGCACACTGATTGCGGCAGATGGGGAGGCGGTTGCGACACAACCGCGTCGGAGCACGACGATTAGCAGGATGTAGATCGACTGCTAAGGTCGCAAGTAGACAAGTAAAGAGTGGTGGGAGAGGACATTCGCAGCATATGAAGTTGATTGGGGCTCAAGATCCTGAAGTAGCAGCAGCAATTGATAAAGGTCACCAGTAGAGCCAAGAACGGATTGAGTGCAATTCTCTTCTGCCTTGGCAGGACGGACGTATTTTGCAACGGTGGTCCTTTGTGTGTCACTGCAGCACAAGAGACAAAGGGGCAGAGATCTGAAGTCACTTATCCCGATTGCAGCAATTGCTATACGTTACCTCGATCCCTTCTCCACGGTGGCTTTAACACTTACATATGTACCAGACCCCCCAGAAAGAGGGAAATTGATTGTAACGAGGTGCTCGAGAACCAACTTGCGGCTTGGCAATCTTTACCGTGCCACACGAAATTGTCGGAATGGGAATGCCACCATTCTTTAACTTAAGGTATCCGAGTCAAAAGGTTGGTGTCCTCCACCGAGATCTATCGCAGTGTTGACTCGAGTATGATGCCGAACCGCTGTGTCCCTACTGACTTTACAAATAACCTGCCTGCCTACCTTGTAGGCAAGCAGCATACCGTACATATCATTTCATTGCCTATATGATTCGAGCAGTCCCGATGCTTGGGGGGCTCGATGAAACATACCTTGATACGGCGCCTCCGCCTGCGACTTGTTGTTAGCTACCTGGTCAAGCTCGCTGAAGAGCAGAAACAAAAGGCGCCGCTCCGCTCCTGGCGTCGATCTCTTGTTCACTTACACATGTGCCATCCTAGTCGAAAGATCAAAAGATCAGACTCTCAACTCATGAATTTGGCAGGAGCTCGAGTTGGAACAATTTTTGGTCTTGGGTGAGATTTATGCGTACCAGTAATGTCGAATTCCAATGCTGGCAGGTGAAAACAGCGGTGGAAGGGTATCTTAAGGTAGGGTATGGATTGCATACGCCGCGAAGGCGGGGTGTGTGGGATCTTATTAGTGCCACTGCATCGGAATGGCGTGGATGGCTTGTCTTTATTGAAGTCTCATCAGTTTCGCCGGGCCTGGGTCCTCAGCTATTCGACAACTCTGTCCGACCTCCATCTTACTCATCAGGCACCCTTTTTTTGCCTGGTGCCTGATTGTCAAAGGATCAGGATCACAGGCTACAATGAGATGCTACGCTTCTCGTGTGTATTGCTAGAATGTTTTGAAACACCAGGCGCAGAACCGTCGCTCCGTTCGTTCAGATCAGTCCGTTGACCTGACTTGCCCATATTCAGAAACATCTGTACTAGATAGCCAAGCTCTGCATACCTCCGCTCAAAAAGCAAGCATACTACTTACATATGTACATAGTACCGTATGTACCACTTGTGAGGCTCAGCTTGGCTCAGCCCCTCTCGATATGGGAGCGGGCAGGGCAGGGCAGCTCAGCCACACGTACAGATTTGAGCCGGTGCCGCTACGTGAGAGCCTCAGCCCCAACCAAATCCACCAAGCCGTCAAGCCCGTCGCCTGGTGGTAGGTAGTACTGTTCTACTCTTCGCCATGACCCCAGGATCCCAATCGACCCTTCGTAATCCAAACGAGGCTTCTCTGCGAGCCGGGTGGGTGAACAGGTCAGCAATCTACCTACTCATAGCTGCATTACCTCCTGCGATTAATAGAATTGAAACGCCTTTCTGACTGCTTACACTCCGGCCATATGCGAGAAGGATCTAGCGACCCAAACTACCCGAGCCACACACTCTCGGCACTCTCGTCAGGTTCGTAAACTCAACACCTTTCACGCCGATCCTCCTGCATTCTACCCACGTGGCATTCGGAATGCAGAACCCTTTGCCACTGAGGAGAACCAACTTCGAACCCGCTACAGTGGCCCCCAGTCTCCTGGATCTAGGCCTTCGAGTGCATCGCATCCAGAGCACATCAATTTCGAGCCAGGGACTTGATGTTGGGGGCCAGTGGCCAATTCAGTAGCGAAGCGGGCGTGACGGGAGACACAAGCTGCGAACTCGCCATGGATCGCCAGGTTTCATGGCAATTAAACGGCCACCAATGGCGGGCCGGTCATACGAATCCATGCCTGATCTGGACCAAAAGCGTTTGGGTTAACACTAGATTGGCGTCTGTTCAGTCGTTGCATAGCAGTCTCACTCAATTGGTTCCAAGTGTATTCGCCCGTAGAGCATGTCCGTGTGCTCAATATCTGGCAGAGAGGACACCCGGTCTTCTTCGGCTTCATCTACCGCTTTCTCCGCGTCACGTATATTCTATGGTTGAGTCTCGTGATGCTAAGCTGGCCCTCCCGTCGCAATATTGCATTCAGTCTACAGCATGCGTGTGATATGCAGCACGATGCTGTCCGTAACCTTTACCTTGTCCTCATTTGCAATTGGTGGAATTTTCTTCCAAAGTGCGCGTCCTGACTGAACATGATTATACAGCTGGGCGAGCTTGCTGAGATCACTCATGTCTGGCCTGGTGTTCATGGACTCACGCTCTCTAGTCAGCAGTGTTAGGTCTTATGCCTAGACCTGCTGGTTCTCCCAAAGCAACATCATGATAGGTATAACCGGCGCATCTCACCCACGCCATACACCGGAGATATCGAGCTTCAGGATTGCAGCGAGAATCGAGCGAGACGTGAGGCTTAAAATGAATTTAGCCACATGCTGCCCTATTGTGTCTGTTTTGGATGTTGTGATCAGCTCGATATGCTGCCAGTATTACGGTAACGAGCTCGCGTCACTCTCACGGCACACCTTGCCCATCAAATATCTACAAACCCGCATATTTACAGTGAGTTAGCATGGTGGTTCTCATCCAGAAAGTATTTAACATTACCAACATGCAGGATTTCTCTGAGAGAGAAACCGAGGTGTATGGACAGTCAACTGCTTAGCTTCGCGCGTATCCGTGTGAAGTATTTAGAATTTAGTTTATGGTCAGATAACGTGTAATCGAAGCACTGCATCCCAGAACGATCAACTGTACGGTCGGGACTTCTATACCCTGAGGATTGTACAGTGTGTGACTACTCTTTCCTTCGTTCTGATTATGACGATAATCCTGTTGCTCCCCTGTCTTCTGCCTCTGTGGGCTCACCCTGCAGTATTCTCAAGATAAGGAGAACAAGGCTGACCTCATTGACACACTGATCGTTTTTTCTTACGCTTTCTACAACGGCGCGACTTAACCTGTTCATTGATCTTGAGACATGAGCTACACCTCTATCTAGATGCGCTGTCTCCTCGAGGCTGAGCATATCTTGTGCACAAACCTCGTCGAAGGGCTGAAATAACGTGCCGGGCAATAACTTTCCGGTAGTAAGACTACAAGATTGCGAAGTTACTTTTGGCTTGAAGTTACGTCCTGCCACGCAGATGGGTCCAGACATGTAATTTTATTTAGCATGTGTGCGAATAGTAGATGAGGACATTCCGGTAGACATTCTAACCTTGGCTGTGTATAAAGCGGTAACAGATCAGCGTTAACAAGTGCTAATTGGGAGGAGGCTGGTTCGAATGCGCATAACTGCATCTATTTTGGCCGCTTTCCCGATGTAGCAGTATTATCTATTTATCTAAATGGTTGGCTACACACTTTCGTCGTTTTCAAAAGACTAGCCCTGAGGTCAGAATTTGTAAGCCGCATACTTAAGGTGACGATGCTTCCGAGCGCGCTCTCGATTACGAACGAGACACCTTGACACTGTACCAAGCCGGGCGTTGCGAGAGCAGGACAAAATACACACTGTCTCTGAGCCTTACGCCGCTGGTACCTTTGGGTGGAATTGCAATTCGACCTTTCGGTACATGGACCACAAAGGTAAGCTGACTTCCCAAGTCGTGGTCCCCTGCATTTATAGCAAAGGCCTTTCTTCAGATCTAGCTGCCTTCGCCGGTGGTTGGCTCGCATGATGTCTCGATGATGCTCACAACGGACGCTGTCGGTTGCAGACAGTGATCTACAAGTCTTGACAGTACATGCCTTCCTCCCGGTGGCAGCTTCGGATGCCTCTTGAGGTTGCTTCTGCTCCATTTCTTCGATGATGACGCTGTGGTTGTCCGAATATACTGAAAAGTGGACTAATGTCGACCGAATATATAGGCACACAAGACATTCCGGCTATCTCTCGCAGACAAAGTTCTAGTTCGACAAATACATTCTCTTTGGGAACAAAGTGTATCTCTGATAAAGAACTGTTCCTGCCTTATGTGAAAACTTTGGTCTAAACCCCTAGCTTTGAGAGGCGGAACTTGCGCTGGCATCTCACCCACTGTTCGAGGAGGGTATGACTCGTATTAAATGCCCCAATCGGCCCCAAAGACGTTCGGAACCTGCTTGAGGTAGTCACCTAAAGCCACTAGTATCATGACGGCTTTACATAGCTTCAATATACAAGATCCTGAGTCAGAATAAGACTCAATAAGCACATGAACACCATCACTGTGCTCGAGTATTAGGTATGGCTTAAGTAGCTGGGGGGTCTCATGTGGGAACACTCGCCTTTGGTACTCGCGCGGTAGGACGATGATACGTTCACGAAATAATCTTGCGATGGAGATAGTTATCGCCGAGCGGCACAATTATCAAATAAAGATTTAATCTTGTGATACTATATCTGTATTGTGTAGCCACAATAGCGCATCTCACGGGCAAAGCTTGCAAGCGTTTCATACTCCATACCTAGAAAAAGAACTACACCTACAAAGTTCCATGCTTATTCATGTCAGATATCTTGAACCCACCTGGAGTTCTAGTCTGAAAGATTGCTTGAGGGTCATACTTCAAAGCTGTTTTTTTGATACCTTCAGGGTTGAGCAAGGACCCCATTGGATCTTGAGTCTTGTCCGCGTAATTGATGTACGTCTAGTCAATGTATCCATCGACGGACTTGGCGAAATCATTGACCGCTTTGAGATATAGGCGGGCGACCTCGAGTCCATGATCACGAATCTACTCCTCACTGATATTAATGGAAAGCAGCATCGATATCGCATCCCGCCCCTTCAAGTGTTGATCTAGTCCCATGACGTTACCGCCTCGCTCCTCGCCGAGCCTGCTACAGTAGCTAGGGACGAATTGGAACAAACACAGGGAGCCAAAGTGGCCAGTCTTACTGATGGCCTTGATCTTCGCGACGGCTTCTGCGCGGGCATTCACATCGTGTTCATGATGCGCTCGTCGTTGAGGAAAGTGGTTGTGTGCCAGAAATTACTGTCGACTCTGTTAGCACGTAGGGTCTCCCTCGACGTTGACACGTCGATTGACACTTATTATTATCCCTAGTGGTGCTCCATTGTGCATGCAAAATCTTGCAGGGTAATGTGCTTCATGTCTCTGACAATGACTGGGATATCGCATAGCTATTTCAATTCGAGCGGGTTCTCGACGCCTTTCGTATTCCCACCGAAACTAGTGAGGATGATATCCTTAAACTTGATAGGCTCATAAATCCAGAGCACTATATACCAGCTGTCTGAACATTTTTTAGGGTTGTCGGTGAATTTTCTTATCGCCGAGACATGGTCTGCAGTCCACTCAGGTGAGGCCTCGCTGATCAGCATACCGGCCCATAGACCTTCCTAGGGGATGATCTTCACGTCGAAACTGGTGACTATGCCAAAGTTTCCTGCGCTTGCGCCCTTCAAGGCGCGCCATAGCTGACTATTCTCCCCTGCGTTGGCATTGATTATGCGTCCGTCAGCTAGCACGATTTCATTGTTGACAATCCGATCACAGCAGAAGCCGATCCGGGGTATGCATCACTATGTCCACGCGTATCAGCACGGTGATATAGCTCTGATGTGTTTTAATAGACACGAACCGAGATACCGCCACCGGTCAGAGGTTCACCGACCCCAACTCCTCCGGTCCGGCCGCCGGCCACTGCGATGCCGTGTGACTCGATCGCTTTATAGACTTCTCTCCAGCGCGCTCCAGGCTGTATGGAGACTATGCCCTCCTCTTTGCGAACATCGAACGAGTCCAGGTAGGCACCAAGGTCAATGCAGATGTCAGGTTCAATATGACTAGCACCCCAAGCTATAAGCCCGCCGCTCCGAATCGCGAAGTGACCTTCCCGGCACCAACAAGATGACCTTGAAAGAGGCAACAACATCTTCAGTTGACTTCGGATGAACGAGACAGTATGGCCGCTTATGGGCTGAAAGCGGCCAGTAGTCCACAATACGTTCTCCGTAGAGGTCAGAGTCTGGCAGACGTATCAAGCCCTGTAACCCAGCAGCTCCGAGTGCTGTGACGGCCACTGCGGATGCGCTTTCCAAAGACATAGCTTGACTAGATCGGTACGGCAGAGGAGATCATTTGATAAACGATGAGGTCTGAGTTAGTTTTATGGGATATTGTCACGATCCAAATACAGCGCACTGTCTCCCAACGCGCGCCACTCGGGCCCGAGACAATATCGCCAGTCATCGGCCTCCACCCCATATTTTTCGTTCTAGGTTTGACGATAGTCTATATGGACTGGACACTTTCCACAGCGTAGGCATCAAGAGCGCGCAGTGCGGGGCTTTGGACGAGCGTGACGGATGCACGAACAAAGATGGTGATAGTTTGAGAGGCATCCTAGAGACCAGAACAGCTACCGTGGCTGTCACAGACGGCCCGTAGCTAAGGCTGTAGACGAAGACACGACTAATCCGTTGGTTACCCAGGGGTAGAGTGACAGGTGGCTATCGCGCTACATGGTTGGATTGTCGGAATATAGGTATGAAAACATATCTTGACTCGGGTAGTGCGAACGGACAAAGGTGCCTACCTGCCACCCATTGTGTTTGGCATCGCCATAGTACATTGGATGGCTGAGTCAACAGAGGGGTTTTTTTCTGTCTTCTCCTTTCTGCTTCCTGGCTTAGGTTACCGGTAGTTGGGCCAGATAGGGTTGGCTCTTGGCCACCTACCTACTAGTCCAGCCCCATGATTGGCTGATGGATCGGAATTTACCTAGAAGTATGTAGGTACAGTACATAGTGAAAATGAGGCTTTTCGTTTGGGATCAGCTCTTTTCGGAGTGAAGCGGTCAAGACTCGAGTGCCTGCCGGTACCCTCACATAGTAGATTAGCAGTCACTGTACGTGGGTTCGTGAAGTGGGTGGATTCCGAAGCTACAAAAACGGTAGTTGTCGTTGGATATTAGGTGGACTGCATTAGCTTGGGACTTTTCAGGGGGCAGGCCTCGTGGCTCAGGTACCGTCTAGCTGGGACTGGGCAGAACTGGGCCCGAATCGGGGGGTTTCCCCCGGAACCAGGAAGCGAAAAGGGCAAAAGGGCGACGGTGCTCCAGATCTTGACGCCCAGATCTCTACCACGTTTATACACGACGATCTCGAAGCTAGTCACGGATTCTTTGTAACCTGGAGATGGCAGTCAGATATTGCGCAGCTGTCTACAGTCAACGACATCGTCTCCCTACCCCTTGCATCAACTACCCACAGTACTTGGGACGCTTGGAATTACGTACGCATGTGTCAAGTACCTAATGCTCGCACCTGTCCTCCGACATGCTGGACCAAGGGTTGTCCTGATGTTTGTTCGAGTCAACCGAGCGCGCGAGTGGGCGGTGGCTTGCTTCACGGACTAGCGATTTGTTAGTATTCAGCTTGTGTCTATTGCCATCTAGACCTGTCGCCCCTCTTTGGCATTTCAGCGGCGTACCGCTATGCTTGTTCCTGAAATTAGTCGATATTCAGCTGCGCTAAAGCGCTGCGCGCTAGAACGAGGACTTGTTATGGCATCGCGAACATGCTCCCCCTATCGCTCTTCTTGGACATGGTATGGTCCCATCATGGCCGATGCAGATTCGTGACTCCGGAGACCATGGCAGAGGGCCCGAGGAGGAGAGCCCTCATTGCTGTTGGTATATGAAGACAGTGTTCCCTCCACGATCGTGCGTGTAGGCGTAGAGTCCTGGTGCTGCGGTCAATACACTACCTAGTACAGTCATTTCTCCAGACCACTCGGTCTTTACTCTCGTTACTTGACATTTGTCATTCGTTGTTACGTGTACACCTGGTATTCATAATGCATCGTTTCGAATTGGGAATGCTCCTCCTAGGAGCGGGCGCGAATGCCTTGGTTCTCGCCCCTTTGGACATCAGCGTAAGGTCCAGTGCACCACCAACGGGTGAGCTTCAATGCAAGACTATTCAAGGACCCGAATCGCGTGACGCCGTTCCTACTTCTACGGCCAGAGACGTCTCGACCGTTACCCTCCCTGATGCTGTGAGTCTAGGACAAGAACGGTTCGCGGTCTGAACACCTCAAAAGTAGCTGACACAGTAAATAGACCGTTACAACGACTACCATCCCCGTTGCAACATCCACGGAGTTTATCACTATCACGGATACTGCCACTGATGTCGTCACCGAGACGACAACTGACTCTACTGTCACGGACACGTTCTCAACCACGTCGACTGAGACTGAGACCGACACCATTACGGAGACAGCTACCCTTTCCGAGATCGAAACCGTCACTACGACGACCACCGTCGCGACGGCTTCGACGGTTGCGGCTCAACCTGGCTTTGTTGGTATTCAGGATACCGTGAGTACTCGGCGATCGACATGGGAGTAAACTACATTGCCGTGGCTAATACTTCAGCAGATCAATGGGTACCCTGCCGCTCAGAAGCGCGAGCTCTCTCAGCTTGGCCGCAAGAGGGGCAAGTGTGCTCTTAAGACTCCTCACCCGACCACGTACACGACCAGCCCTACATCTTCGCACGATGACGGGTATCCTGCCTACAGCGCAGGCGCCTCTTCTCACGGAGCTTACCCAAGCAGTGCTCCTGCTTCGTCCAGTGCTCACCCGAGTAGTGCTCCTGCTTCATCCAGTGCAGCCCCAAGCAGCGGTGGCGTATCCTCCCAGTACCCGCAGAGTGTTGAGTGCACCTCGACGACTACTGTCCAAAGCACCGTCACCGAGACAGTGACGGGGCCTGCGGTAAGTGTCTTTCCTGCCTCAAAGTCTTAGGCATACCAAGGTTCATTGCCGCTTTCGGCGCCCTTTGGCTTCATAAGCACGCAGTGACAACTAGATGGCTGACCTTCGTTCCAGATCACCAGCACCACGACTCCTCCGGCGATAACCGTGTCGACTACCACGACCGAAACCACTACTACTACTATCGTCCCGGATGAGTAAGTGATTTTTATCAATGCCAGCAGTACCTTTGCTCGGCACAGGGCTCGAGCTCATAAGCTAAACATCTGCAGTGCCACTGTCACCGAGTCTTTCACGGAGACGACGACCGCTACGGCCACTTCCACTACTACGGAGACGACGACAAGTACCACCACCACGACTGTTGAGGAACCCACAGTCACCGCGACGGTTTATGAAGTAAATGATGCCCTGTCCTTCTGCTCCATGACCAAATATGACTCAACCTAGGCCTTACTAACTTGCTTCTAGGCGTGCGGCGCAAACAACATCATCGGCCCTCAATTTATGGATCTCGGCATGATCACTAACGTGTATAACAACGGCCGCCCAGGAGCAACCATATGTGAGAAAGCCCTGTCTTAGATATCATCTACCTTGCACTTGAAGAGACCGTGACCTAACTTGGACTCAGACGACACGACAACTGCGGCAACGGCATACGATTGCTGTGTCAAATGCATTACTGGCAGCGATTGTTCCGGTAGTGCATTCTATTCGGGTAGATGCATCCTCTTGCATACGGCTGGACGGTACGTACAGGAGAAATCTCCATCTAGTCATGAAACCCCTTCTTTGCGACAGATCTTCGGCCTTCTCCCCCTTTGAGAGCACTTTGTCATGTTCAGGGCTGCTAGACATCTCTGGCCATTTTACTTCAGATACTTACAACCGACGCTAACATCAACGTAGAACCTGCTCGTCTCAGAGTGCTGCCTCAGCCCAATATGTCTATTCTTCCTCTAGTTTTGGATATACCCTGAGCAACGGTAATTGCGGATACCAGTACAACGGTGGACATGCATAAAGGGCTCTCCGGGGGGGGGGGGGTCTGTGGTCATGCCAACCGTAGTGTGTTCTGCAAAAAGACTTGCCGGCTGGATGGCTTGGGTCACGGGAGCCTCACTACGGTTGGATATCTGTAGTCACACCAGACGCTCGAGCCTTTGCGTCAAGAGAGAAAGCGTAATGGATTAATAAGATAATACAATTTGATTCGTGCATATCTATTCTTCGAATATAGTCAAGTAACAATTATCCATAAATACAAGCACAAGAGAACCGCAGCAAGCTTCCAGGGTCGAAAATTGCTGTCGCTTTCGTTCAGGAATTTCCTGGAACGAGATAGCCTGCGTAGTTCGAACGTGAAGAAAAAGCGATCTGGTTTGCCGAAGTTCCCATATCTTTCATGCCAGAGGCAACGTGGCTCCTAGGGCCCTAGAGCTTCATTGCGAGGGGAAGAACAGCACAGCGTCTCCTTGACGCCCGTGCTAGAAGACCCGACTGCTCAGTGACTATCTCTGCCGATAGACATGATGAAAACACGATCACTCACCAAAGCAGAGACACGACCCTTCATGCCAGTTACTGTGATGTCCATACTTGTCCTCCACTCATCATGACTTATATGCCTGTATCCCGCGCGAGACCCAGCGGTGGATTCGCCGACAGTGAACTTTTGGCTTGCGAGGGAGGGAACCATCATTAAATAAGCATATTCAACGCTGTTGTAACGAATGATCATATCGATGGAGGGACCTGCTCTGAATCTTGTGACTTTGGCTGCAAGAAATCTCAAACCAGTTGAAGCCCATCTAAATTCGCTCGGAACTTGCATTACAGAGGGCGCGGCTCACTAGTCCCGGCCTTATGATAGCCGGAACTTCGCATCGGATGCCAAGTGCGCTCATGAAGTCATGAGAAATGACAATGTGCTCATTAGGATATAACCCGATGTATAAGAATTATGTCATCCATGAGATTGGGGTTGAGTTTGTTGGGAACCATGTAGGCGATTTTTAATGACCGATGCTAGCGCCAGACATGCCTCCTTAGGTAAACCCCAATGGTGAGATCAGCACGTCCAGCATTGTGCCGTAACAGGAAGTAGGCACTTTCCGAGGTTCGAAGGCCGCGAAACACCACAGACTGGGGCGTCCAGACTCGAATACCTCTACTCAGGCCTTCTTGCAGCGCATGTGAACCCTGCCATCCGCTCTACCATTGCATAATACCTTGCGAGAACATCCACTAAAGACCACATCATGCACGATGCCCGCCAAGGAGCAGACCGGTAAGCCAGGGAGAGTGTCGAAGGCGGGCTTCCGCTCGCGCATCGGGCAGTTCACATGGGATAACTTCACGTGCACGCAATCGACCGGTGCAGTAGCAGGTGAGTTGCGCCAAAGTAGTCTTGTCGCCTGTTCTAGAAGATCACGTCGTTGTCGTCCATGCTATCCGAGCTAGGTACATACATCTTCGAAGGAGGCTGCCAACTGATTTGGAGTCAGTCATGTTATCCAAGACGCCGTACCAATTCCACGGGCTCCAGACCGTCGGCGTCGTCATCTTCATCCTCAACCTGGCGCTCATCGCCCTCTTCAGCAGCGCCATGGTCGCCCGCTTCGTCACCCACCCCCGCGCCCTGAAGCCGTCCCTCACGCGGCCGCCGGAGTGCTTCTTCGTCGCCTCGTTCCTCCTCACCGGCGCCACCGTCATCATGTGCACGCAGTGCTTCGGGGTGCCGCGCGCCGGCCCTTGGCTCGTGGCCGCCGTGCGCGCGCTGTTCTGGCTCTACGCCGCCGCCAGCCTGGCCTTCGTCGTCGCCGTGTACGCGATGCTGTTCACGCCGCGGCGCACCGTCCGGCTCGCCGCCGCGCCCCCGCCCGTCTTCCTCACCGTCTACAACGCCATGCTGACCGGCACCGTCGCGGCCACCGTCGCGGGTACGCAGCCGCCGGGCCACCGCCTCGCGATCGTCGCCGCCGGGGTCGCGTACCAGGGCCTGGGCTGGGTCCTGAGCCTGCTGCTGCTCTCGTGGTACCTCGCGGGCATGCTGGAGCGGGGGCCCGGGACCCGGAACCAGCGGCCGGCGCTGTTCCTGACGGTGGGGTCGTCGGGGTATACCATTGTGTGCTTGATAGGCTGCGCGAGGGACCTGCCGAGTGGGTATGGGTATTTCGAGCGGCATCCGATGGGTGTGGAAATCCTCCAGGTCGTCGCGGACTGGGTGGGCGTGTTTCTCTGGCTGCTGACTTTTTGGCTCTTTGCCGTGGCGCTCGTGATCAACGTCGCTGCTGCGATTCCAATCATGGAGGGGAGACGGTTTATTCGCGCGGGAATGGCGTTTACTGTGCCCTGGTGGAGCTTCGTCTTCCCGAACGTCGGGTTCACCATTGCCACGGGCTTTATCGGCGAGCAATTCCAGTCCAATGCCATCAAGTGGGTTGCGACGATAATGACCGTCTTGGTATTTGCGTTCTGGTTCATGGACTTAGTGCTGTACTTCAAGGCGATACTCACAGGGCAAATCATGGTGCCGGTAAAGCCGGAAGAGAACAACCGCAATCACGACATAGGGGCGTGACAACAGAGCTCCATCGCGGTCGACGGCTTATAGATTAGAAATGCCGCTCAAAATAAGATATTTTGTCATGTGCTATGATTGAATACTTGAAGCTACATCACTCATCTTGTTGAAGAAGTTACAGGATGTAGAAGAGACGTGTGTTCTATTGACTCGTGAGGTAGGCATCAGGACGGTGGTTTTCTATCGAGTCATAATGTCCAGAAGCACCGCCAAACAAAGCTTCGTACCAACAACGATCGCCCGGCATGATGCCGGGGCACTTAGGCATGAACATAATCTCATAGGCCGAAGAAACCTGGTGTATCCAGTTTCAGAAGGCATTTGACAATACTTCAATGCCTGTATAGCAATCACACTCTTAGAGAGTTCAGGTCAAAATACCGTTGTAGCCTCGAAACAATTTGTATCATTCTCGTCCCAGCTGATGGTATTCATTGTGTCTGGGAGCAGATGACAAAAGGCCTCTTCAGAGCCATGCACAATAAATCGGAGTAGCAAATGGGCACGGGGTGGTGTCCTATTCAGGATTCGGTTAAGGGCCATGGAGACGACTGAATCTAGAGACCACATACTGATCACACTCGTCATCGGATTCCAGGTTGGACTTGAATTACCTATGCCAGTGGATCAGCCATATTCTAGGTGTGCTCAATATGTACATGGCTAGTCCCGTCACCTTGTTCCACCTCGGTGTTGCGCTTTCTGGCGCGTGCTGTCCTTCCCGATTGCATGTTGGTTGAATCTAGGCGCACAAAGAGGCGTTACAGGTCGACGGCAGAGAGGGAGTCAATCTACCTCGCATCTCTGGAGGCAGCCGGGCCCGATTCCATTCAAAAGGCTGTTGTATTATTAGACATCAATAAAGCTATTGGGCCTATATGATACTTCTTTTATGTCACACTCATCAGGCTGGAGGTTCTTGAGCATATATTAGACCTTCAAGAAGAGCCCATTCTATGACCTGCCAAGATTGTCGGTTGTAAACCCTCCTCTTAGGGACAGTATCGAATGCTCGTTGAAGGAGAGGCCGGCGCAGAGGCATCGGTACGATCGCACGCTATGGGAGATTAGGATGGGGATACGGTTGCCGAAACAATGGAAAACACCTTTGGGCTAAATCCGGAAGAGAGGGGATATCGAGCATGAGGATTACAAAGCGTCTGAGAAATGAAAACTACCTCGAACTCCACGGCATAGTTTAGGGAGTCAGGTAGGTGGACCGCTGAGATTCTTAGGATCATGCCATAACAATGAGGGGAGAGCCAGCGATGGCTAACCAAATACACGCGTATCAGAAATTTGAGGTTAAGATCGACTTATGGTTATAGCGAGATACATAACCTGGGATTTGCCAAAGATTCTAATTCTATAAATCTTGCACAAGTACCTGATATGCTTATACCTAGGCGGTTGAATCCTAGGGAACGCGTCAAAAACTCGACGCCCTTCTGTTATACTCAGTTCATGACACCTCAACATTACAGGGGCCAACAAAGACTACATGGAATAAGTTAGGTACGTTCTGGATCTACTTCCAGCCTGTAAACTCTCAGCTGACGTCATCTCGCGTGTGCCAGTGGTTCTCATTCGTGGCTTGACAGCTATGAAGGTGTCCTTGCCTTCAGCTCGCCCCGCCAGCCTTGTAGTATGTAGTCGCCTCCCTGACTCCTAACCAAGACCATCATGGAACTCGTCACTCGACTAAATCACATATAGAACTGAGATTCATCATGTTCACAAGCTCTGGGAGCCCAATGTCGTCGAGCGGTACCAGGATCGGCATCTTGCAAGCCGTGTCCAATGGGCCCATTCAAGAGGCCGCTATCTCCAGACGCTGGATCGCTGAATCAGAGATATCAAGTTTTTCTGCAAAATCCACGCTGGTAGATGACGAATTCAGCATCGCCATCTTCTTCCTCCCCTGGGAACGGCCAACCGCCGCCGGACAGACTAACGTCACCGAGGCCATGGAGTGCCTTGGGTTTGACAACACAATCCTGCAGCGTTGGTCGGAGTTCTCTGGAGGTTGGGACTTTTTCCGCGGAACCGATGACCGACACTGCTTCCTGGTCCACACCCCTTTATATAAGCTCGCTTGGTCTTTTGACCCGGTGCTGATGAAAACACGCGCGCTTTTGTTGGCACAGTCTGATTTCCATGCTTCAGCGTTTTTCAACTCTGATACCATTCTCTCCAGCGATGCATTGGTAATGGACCACATCTGCCATCCCATGTTTTTTGCCAAGCTGGCCTTGCTCGATATCCTTCGGTACCTAAGAGAGCGAGTTGCGGAGCAAACACAGGTGGTACAGACCCTTGATGTCTTCACTGGTCACGGTATCTGGGTTGGTGATGAGGGAATACCCAAAACTCCGGACGCCATGATCGCGGCCTCCAAGAAAGTCGGGGGTACCGTTATTAGACTAGCCCACATGAGCAGGTCGGTGGAGGTCGCTGACAGCATCACGAGCACTATAGCGGACACTACACGATGGCGAAGACAAGACTCCAAATTCTCGGAACAGTTCGAAACTTGTGCCGACGTGCTTGACGCGGCGGTCCCTTATTATAGACAGGACATTCTGATGGTCCGGTTGACCATCAAAACCCTGGACGAGATAGCAAAGACTTTGTCTACTATTGTACGTCCATACGTAATTCGAACAACACGCTCTAGAATGATATACTAACACAAGCTAGATCTCCTCTCTCCTATCCCGCGAAGATACGAGGCAGAGCAACGAACTTGCACTAATTAGCAAAGAGATTGCCGAGGCAGCAAAGCAAGACAGCACTGCAATGAAGACTATCGCAATAATGACCATGGCATTCTTACCAGCCACCTTCTTCGCCGCGCTCTTTGCGGTCCCTTCACTACAATGGGACCGGAAATCAATAGTCACGGACAGGTTCTGGATTTACTGGGCATTTACGCTTCCCGCAACTCTACTGGTATTCCTGGTATGGTATTTGACAACTAACTTTCGATATCCGTTCTCTGGTCATGAGCCTCCGCAGTTCAGGCTTCCAACTGTCAAGCACAACCCTACGGTGCCTGGGCTGTTTCAGCTTAGTGAAGCGCGCAACTTTCCGGAGATACCAGGGGAGTCGATGCGCAATCCAGATCTATCACAATTGAGAAGAAATAGATACAAATCGGAGCTGGACAACCCTTCGTCATCCTAAAAACCGGGTCCTCAATAAATATCGATCTTTTGATTGAAAAACGATGCCTCAGACATCGAGCCATTGATGAAAACAACCAGCGAGTACTGGCAATACTCACGTGCCGGTGTGGCGGCCGGTCAGCGTTATCGAACGTCTCACCCAAAGACCCCCGAGACGTGTCGCGGCGGCAAGGAACAGTACTAGTACCAGGCGCGAGTATATATACCACTGCAGACCCCCCTCAAGCCTACTGCAGACTCCGGGTATGAAAACGACCTTCTACGATGCTCTGTACTAGTACATCGCCACCATTATCCCCATCCCCCCCCCAATCCCTAGCACCGGCCTCTCACCCGAAACCTGGAATCCTCATAGTCCGCATCCTCACGGACGCCGTG
The DNA here is from genome assembly GCA_022578815.1 of Xylariaceae sp. FL0016. NCBI lineage: Eukaryota > Fungi > Ascomycota > Sordariomycetes > Xylariales > Xylariaceae > Xylariaceae sp. FL0016. The sequence goes on from MU388752.1 coordinate 252,440, forward strand.
ATTCCCCTCTCTCACATATATCCTCGGACGCCGGCGGCGCGGAGCCTGTGGTTCTCGATACGCGAGCACGACCGAGCCCTCCCGCCCCTCGTACGCGCGGCTACCGTCGGAAAGAGGGACCCGATCTCGACCCCGAGGTCGCCGCGCCGGTGGAACAACCGTCTCGGGATAGCTCATGCCGCAGCCCATGCTGTCTTATGCCGGTGTTTTTTTTTTTTTTTTTTTTTTTTTTTTTTTTTTGCTGGTGGCTAGCTGGCTTGGCGGGACACCATTGAAAGAGGCTGGGTGGGAAATTGAGCTGCCGCTTGTCGACAAGTTCATATCTGTGCTGGATTTATAGAAAAGCTTAGCATTGTGTCCACAACTCACCTGCATTAAAGATGCGACAATACAGATAATGTAGGTGATGATTCACAGCGGAGTTGGTGATGAACAGGGACTGGTGTCTACGCCAGTAATTACCAAGTGGGCACGAGTAGGGTCAGATGTGTCCGACTTGACCTGTGAAGGACTAGAAGCTTCGTCAAATTTCTGTGATTATAAGTATGAATGAACAGAGAGCTGCCATGAACTGGGTCAGTCAAGCCAAGTGACCAACACGTAAACAGTATCCAACTATGTCAACCGATTCAGGGCTTGGAAGGTGTACCTGATGGAAAACTCACAGCTTCGACAGGGGAAGGGATTACAGATATTGTGTGATGTTCAGGGCATCGGGAATCTAGCAATTTTTGGAGCGTGAAATCAATCCTGTTTTGGATAGGAAATCCAGTCAAATTTAGCTCTGACGCATTCTGATATAAATCGAGGCCACTTTTCGACCCCACGCTATGAAGCATGCAAGGCATCAGGGTGTAACGCCAGACACGACGAAGACTTTGGCCTGTACTGGCACAATCTTATGTGCCAGATGATGAACCCCTAAGAATACACATTGGCAAGCCTCGTAGCTGCCATTCTCCTCCTCAATTCAGCAGGAACATTCATGATGGGGATAACAGGAAGAAGAATGCCTGTGAATCTCCCAGATACTCCACAACGCCGTTTTTTTTCAAGGCTCTCAGTCTCGATGCAGAAAGATATGCCTAGCCCTATCAACGTCAATACCAAATATCCTCACCTGCTCTCCTTCGGAGGGGAAGGAAAGGTGTAGAAAGACTACAAGTACCGGAACCCCGTTTCCATGCAAACCGAAACTTGAAATTTGGATGTGCTGGTGTCATTGTACAAATATCATGAAAAGTGTGTACAGCGTGAGAAATAGATGGGGAGTGGGAGACGATAATCGAAATCATCCCTGAGGCAAATGTGCCGCCTAAGCCTCAAGAGTCGTACTCGAGCGTAACAAAAGCGGTGTCAGCAAGTCAAAAAGTTCGTCAATCTTCAAAAAACCAAATCAGCCGGCTGGACGCCCAAAATCATATAATAGGCGGCGAGGACAACGTACCCGAGCTGTCGGACTCGCCATCGTCGCCGCCTCCTCCCGCCGCTGCCTTGTCAGCCCCTCCGCCATTCGATGAGTTCTTCCCGACGTTCTTATTCATCGGACTGCCCAGCGGCGGTTTCGCGGTGCCTAGCTTCAGCTTCTTGGCCGGGCTCGGTACCTTGGTCACCTTCTTCTTAGGCGCGACCTCGACCGTGCTGCCCTCGGCGTCCTCGTCGTCGACCTTCTGCTCGATGTTTAGCGACGAGCCCGTCTTCACCTTCTCCTTCTTAAGGCCACCGCCGCCGGCCGCCTTCTTGACGACCAGCTTCTTATTCGTGACGCTCGCGGGACTAGGCTTGAGCTTCTTCTTCTTGTGTGCGTCATTGTCCGTCTCGTCGTCGTCGTCCATCTCGTCGCCATCCCGCTTCTTAGGGCTGTTGGCGCGCGAGCCCGACACCGGCGTCCCCTTTTGGCTGCCCGGGGGTGTGCCATCGCCACCGTTGGAGATCTTCTGCGCGGCCGCCCGGCTGGCGTTACGTCCGCTGTTTCCGATACACGAGCCCATGTGGTTGTTCAAACGCGTGACTAGTATACACCGCTTGCACTTGCTACATGTGGCCGACGGGAAGGAGAGCATGTTGGGCGGTCGACTCGCCGCGCCTCCCCCCGTGCTCCCTCCATCAGGTGTAGGTGTGGGCGAGTCGGAGGTTGGTTCCAGCTTCTTCTCCATGTCCTTCTTTTTCTTACCGCGACCCGGACCTTGGGCTACCCATGTTTGTCCATATATGTCGTAGCCGGGTTTGTCGATGTAGGGGTACTTCTTGCAGTAGATGATGCTGGGGTCGGGCTTCCGCGCGCCCTTTCCGTCGGTCGGGTATAGTAATCTTGGTAAGTGACAGCTGGGGCACAATATGTCCTTGGTGGTGGTGAGCGGATTGCCCTTTAGGAGTACCTTGCCCTCGTCGTAGACAGCAGCATCGGTCTCGACTTTGACCTCGGGGCGAGCATCGGTGTTGGAGTCCGAGGCATCGGAGGCTAATTTCTCGACACGGATGGCGGCAGTGGCAGCGCGGGCAATCTTCTCGTCGCGATGGACTTTGATCAATAGGTCATGCACGATGTTGTAGAGTAGGTCATCGAGGACGGCATGTGTCTGGACAGAGCAGGTGAGCAGACGGATGAGAGGCGAAGCAAGCCTGCATGACCAACAGATGTGCAGCTACTTACAAGCTGATCCATACTTCCGGCATCGTCAGAAGCTTTGATAACCCCTGCCTTGCCGGTGTTGGCCTGGAACGCCATGATGGACTGGATGTGCAAGAGTGCTGCGACAGTGTAGGCGTTGTTGAGGTTGTCGCAGGAATGATGGCGAGCTGGTGGCTTGCGTTTGCCAGAAACAATAGCCCCCTCCCCCAAGAAAAAGTCGGCCCGGAGAGGTCGCAAAACCTGCTACAGCCTCTTTTTGCTTTTCGTCTTTCACGTCAGCCGAAATAGACGAGGCGACCAGGGACAGGCTGATGCAAGATGGCCAAAGGGATGATGAAAGAATTCCAGACAGCTGGTATCCACCGGCTCATTAATAGCTGCAGCAGAGGAAGTTTCCGAATGCCTTAAGCCAGAAGCTTATCGCCGACAATCTCCACCAAAGCTGACACGGCAATCTGGCAATGACTACTATAGTGAGGTACCTCAAATCAAGTCTTGGTCTGTCTTTGGTGAGGAGAGTACCGGAGAATGACTTGTGTCTGGTTTTGCTGCTTTGGGCCGCATGTGCGCGGGCATCTGCTGTACCCAAGCGCGGCGGACGAGAGAAGCGAAGGATGGTACGTAAGACTAGGTAGGTAAAAGTATAAGCACGATCATGCAGCTTCTGCCGTAAGTGAGACGAATGAAAGGGTTGGTGGAATTAAGAACCAAGAATCAGTCGGACCATGCATTCAACCAGAGATTGCAGAAACCAGGTAGTTAGTTGCGTCAGAGTCTGATCGCAGTAACGATGTTATCTACCTTTTGGCTTGGGACATCATTGAGTGGAAGAGGAGATGTTGAGGTTACCGCTGCTACCTTTGGTTCCATTGGTAGCAACCCACTTCACGAACAATATGGGTAATACATCTTAGGGATCCAGGTATAAGGTTGCTGCTCATCACAAGTCACAGGAATTTGGTTCCGAGGTTTTGGTTTTGAGTATACTCAGGTACTACAAGCATCACCTCTCAAACGTGAGATCCGTCAACTATAGGCAGGCACCTTACAGGTACTGAAAACTCCGGCTCAATCCTGGAGCTGGAGCGACCATATGGCAGATACCATGGGCTGAATTCGCAAGGAGACTACACTCTTGGTGTTTCCAACAAATATCTGACTTACATTGCTTTGTAGGAGATACTAACCAGGCAATGTCGTAAAGAAATAAATAGCACCAACTGAATCCGTACCTGAATCGCAGGTACCACGATCCCTGCTGCTGAAAGGGGATCTCGACCTGTTCTGCGCCTGTTCACGGACAAGGCCATGGCCCAAGTGGGGCCGGATCAGGTATGTGGACTGCATACTTCTAACGTAATGAGGTGCCAGGTACTGCGATACATGCTACGACGCGCCAATGCGAGGTCGTGACTAGCCACTTCACGCGCTGTGGCCTCTTCTATTTTCCCCATCTTCGACCGAGACGTACTGGATATCCAATTCCTCGACCTCGACATCGACAACATGCCTATCTGATGTCCACGTCCACAGCTTCTTGGCGACATAGTCCTCGAGTATCTCCATCATAAACTATATCCAGACCGCCTTGTCATCATGCCCCTTCCATCCTCCAACGCCAATGGCCAGTCTTCCATCCGGAACTTCTTTCGGCCTAAACAGCCCACCTACGCTCCCCCTCCATCAGCGACACAGCCATCGCAACCCCCACCCCCGTCTACGCGAGGTCAGTATGTCTCGCCGCCGCCCATGACAGCTTCCAATGCCAACGGAAACGCCGCATACTCCGCTACACCGCCCTCCAAGCCGACCCCTCGACACCCCTCCATCCACCCACAAGCCGCCATCTCGCCCATCGAGCCCGAACACATTCCCGCCCTCCGGCGCATTACCAGCCTGATCCTCCCCGTCAACTACCCCGACTCCTTCTGGGCGAGCCTTGCCAACCCCCTCTCTTCTGGCGCCTTCAGCCGTGTGTTGCTGTGGTCTGAACCCGACAACCCCGGCCCCGCGAAGGTGATCGGAGGCCTGGTCTGCCGACCGGAGCCCTCGCCCTTCCAGGCACCCGCGAACCAGCACAAAGACAAGCCCGCGATGATCACACCGCACACGCAGCCTAACGCGCTGTACATTCAATCCCTGGTCCTGCTCTCCCCCTATCGCGGCCTGGGTCTGGCCGCCGCCCTACTCGACGAGGTTGTCTCGGCCGCCGCGACGAGTGACTTCGCCTGCCACGCTGTATACGCGCACGTCTGGACCGAGAACCAGGACGGCCTGCGCTGGTACCTGGCGCGCGGGTTTGCGCAGAAAGAGGAGCTCAAGGGTTATTACTTCAAGCTCCGTCCCGACAGCGCCTGGATTGTGCTCCGGGACATCGGCCCAGGCGGCGACCGCGGCGTGAGCGCAGCCTTGGGTCTCGAGGGCAACGGATCTGCTGCACCTACGCACGACAACCCCTCTCGCGTCGCCAGTAGCGTCACCGCCCTCGCCGCCAACCTATCCCCCTCGACCTCGAAGAAGCCGTCCCCCGTGCCCACGCCCCCTCTCCTCGCGACCACCGCCTCCGCGCTCGCCCCGCCACCGCGCGCATCTCCCACCACCTCGACGCGCCCCTCACCCTCGCCCACGTCGGCATCCGCGAGCCGCGGCACCTCATACCAGAACACACGCCCCGAGACCGAGTGGAACGACCTGCCCGTCGACATGCAGCCTTTGTCACCGACGCCGCCCCAAGGCAAGGGTGGCAGCGGTCTGGCCGTCCCCGGCAGCGGCGACGGAAGCGCTGCGAGCTCGCGGAGCAGTAGCGCCGTGCGGAAAAAGCGGGATCGTGCGTATCCCGCCGCTGCTTTTGGGAAGTGACGCGGTTTGGCGTGTTCAATGCTGGCACCAGGGAGTTCATTGGTCCGGAAACGAGTAACGATACCTAAGTTCAGGCGGTTATCATAGAACTCGGAGTTTGGCAGGATAGTGGATTAGGGGGATAGAAGATGGCAAAAGTGGTGGGCTCATAACGGCATAGCGTGGGTGCGAAAATAGTCATGGTTACAGATTCCTGCTCATACATGAATCAGGGTGGCTTTCTAAACTGGTAGAATAAAAGTCCGTCAAGATAATAGACGTTTGGAGCAATGCATGTCTCCAAAGCGCACGAGAGGTGTCCAAAAAGAGCAATCAATCGGAGGGTAAAGGTGTGCGCTCAAGTATAGTGAGTCAATGGTGCGAGCCAGTGCGGCACCGCCTTACTCTACAGCATTAGGAAAATGTTCACAATCGAGAAGGCAGAGATCGGAACGAGTTGAATCACAAAAAGTGTATTAATACGTTCGTTAGATGCTGTGAACCCCGTCCATGAATGCAATCCCAGCTTTTCCCCACGTTATGCATGCATCATACAATCGTCGCACTCTCTCCCTCCTTAGGCAGGATTCTCGCCGAAGCTTCGTTCCTCACGGCAGAGATGTAGTCCGTGGCGCTCTTTCTGTCCATATTCGCTGCCACCAGCGCGATGAGCGCTGCTCCGACACCACTGCCGTCTTTGGCAATGCCGATGCGAATGCGCTTCGCGCCCTCGGGGCCAATGCCATCGATCTTCTCGAGGGCCTCGTAGATCATAGTACGGAAGAAGGGGTAGTGCTCGACGAGACTGCCGTCTACGCCGATGTCAATGGGCTCGTCGGCCGATTCCCTGAGCTTTCCGCTCTGCAGTACGGTTGCGCCGAGAGCCACAGCGGAGAGGCGGGCTGCTCGTCGTCCGACGGCGTAGGAGATATCCTTGAGCGCCTGCGCATCTTCCAGCGAGGGCGCGTACACTTGGAGCTCTCTCTCAAGTGTTTGTCGGAGTGTCGATAGCTCAGGGGTGTTGTCTGAGGCAGCGATGGACATCACGGAGCTGTCAAGGCCCCATTGACTATACAAACCCGAGGAAGTTCCCAACGTGGTTGTGGACTTCCAGTCGTTGGTACCAGAGTTGTCATCGCTGAACAGAGCGATGTTCTTGTTTGCAAGCATGTCTACAACAACCAGACGAACAATCTCGCCCAAGAACATACCCGACACCCGCTTCTCAAACATTTGAATACCGGGGTTGACGCTCTTCTTATCCAGTTCTATATCATACGAGGTGTTCGGTAGTATGTTCAGTTGGTTGTCGAAAGATCCCCACTCCGTGTTGATCACCATCAGTCCAGTCGTCTTGTTATACTCGCCATTCACCGACTTCTTGATGTTCGAGACCTTTTCGACATAGGCTCCGTTGGTGCCAGTGCCAAAGATGGCGCCGAGGAGAGCACCAGCCTTGCCTGGTGATGTATAGGAGCGTGCCATAAGAGTTCCCACGGTGTCGTTTACCAAAGCTGCTACCTTCACTGGAAGTCGGAGAAGGTCAATCTCTTGTTGCAACAGAGCGCAGACATCCTTTCCGACAGCGTCGGGGATGTCGAAACCCTTTGTCCATCTTATGAGAGTGCCCTTGTTGATGCCAAATTGCTGTACCGGGAAGCTGAAGGTAAAACCTAGCCGGAAGATGTGTTCGTCACGGTAGCCTTCCGGTGTGCTCACGGTTTGGCGTCGTCTGATATGGGTCTCGAAGTGGTCACCGTGGTGAGTCTTCAAGAATAATTCGATCTGCTTAGCCAGGAACCCGAAGAGCTCCTGGGCAGAGCTGGCAGTCATCATCGGTTTGGGAATGGCGACTTTGCTGTAAGTGAGGTTGAAGGTAGAATCGCCATTGAGGTTGACGGAGCAAACGCGGAAGTTCGTGCCTCCAAGATCTACGGCCAAGTAGAGTCCCTATAAGCATCGTCAACTTTGACGCTCGTGGCGATTCGAAAAGCGCATTTACAGACCTTTTCCGTGCCATTGGGAACCGCGGTGACATAGGTTGGGATCTGGCTCATGCTCGTGCCGTCTTTTTGCAGACCCTCATCTGTCAAAGTGTAAGCAATGTAATCAAATGCAGCTGGTTCTGCATGGACTTACTCATCTGGCTCAGGAACTCCTTGACACCTTTGTTGACATCATCGTCAGTGTAGTCGAACTGGCCGACGATGCGCCTCGTCTCCTTGACAAGCGGAGTGTCCATGATGTATGCTCTGGACACCGGCGGTGCTGTGGGAAAGGGATGAGGGCTTTCGCAAACAGACTCGTCGACAACAATAGCAGGAGGAGAAGACACAGTTCGCGAGAAAGGATGTGACGAGAACAACAGGCGTGAGTAGTGGAAGTTGGCGTCAGTGAGGAACAGCTGTGCGACCTATTTTGAGATGGAGGGGCAATCAGTAAGGCGCCCAAGGTTTCATGCGGGGGACCCAACCCTAGAGCTAAGGGGGAATGGAGGGGGGAATGGAGGTAACTATGGAGTACCAGAAAGAATGATGGAAAATTCCCTCGTCACCAACGTCACAAATACTGGACTCACCAAGACTAAGAGGAGAAAGGCGAGGGAGAAAATATGGATGAAGGTGAGGGTCGGCCTCTTGGGTTTCTTTAGGCGATGATGCCGTGCGGCAGCAACCGCGGTGGACTCATGAGCACAAGATGCAGCGGGATCATGATCACTATCGTCAGCTCTGGCGCGCCCACGCCTGGCAATGCGCCAGGCGTCGCGGGCGTCCGAGTCGCCCAAGACACTGATGGGAGCCACGGCGTCTTTCGCGGGGCTATTAGCGGGGTGGTTCGTCTGGTTGAACGGATTGGCACGGAATACAACGGGTGATGTATCTGCCTCGACCGCCGTCTTTGGTGCTGCCCCTTAAAGAAAAGGGGGCGCGTTTGTGATAGGTAATAGTGTACGGCTTCTCCGTCCTCCCTCTCGATCCTCCTGGGGTCTCCGGTTCTACCAGGGCTGCTGCAGAGCTGCTACTGCTGCTGCTGCTGCTTGGGAACTGGAGAGGCTCGGAGAACAAGCTCAGCACTTACTGGTCGACCCCGGCACGAGCACCGGGTGGACTGGCAGAGTTTGATGACAAGCGCGTGGTTGTAACGGAAAACGCCCGAAATCGTGGGTTAAACGGGCCGTCTGCGAAAAATGCGATGCGTGCGATGAGGTCACGCGAGGTCCACCCCTGCAGTAGAACTAGCCTAGAATCTGCAGCCTGTTCTTCCACTGCTGGTTGGCTTGTAAAGAAACGTTCCGGCGGCAGTCAAGAGCTGATTACCTGTTCCAGCGATTCAGGCAGGACCAGGCTAGTGAGTGCTTTGTGGTGGTACAGTTTGCCTCTGTTCTCCCCCTTGTACAGCAAATGCAACCCGGACGTGCTGGCCGAAGAATTGCAAAGAGTTCAGCAGCTCGGCATTACAGCACTCGCTAACCCGGTGTTAGTGAGACTGAGGCTTGGCCCGCTGGGAGCGGAGTCTAATTAAGTAATGAGCAGATGGGAGGACTCGGGCAGATGGCGGGATGCAGCAAGATAAGAACGCCGAGCAGATAGGATTTCGAGAACCGCAAAACCAACAACGGCCCATGGAGAGAAGAGAAAAGACGACTATGTATACGCGCGGCAGGAGCCAGGGCGTATAGGAACGGCACACATAAAATTAAGGTATCACCAAGGAAGCACCAATAACGGAAGAAAAAAGTAGGGTGATGCCGCTGCGAATAATTACAAAATCATGAGCGAGGAATGGGGATGGCGCAACGGTCACGAACAGACGGTGAGGAGAAGGACGAGAGGACAAAGAGGAGGCAGGTGTAGTTTACCTTAAGAGGCCTAAGATGGTGGGAAGAGCGGGGAGTTCTCCATGGGGATGAAAAGGGGATAGCTGGGAAGGTCGCGAGTCCAGACTGGCTCAGGCCGTACCTGGCGAATCCATGATGAATCAAGTCGAACGAACAAAGTTGAACAAGTTGGTGGCCATGGAGTCACAGTCGCTGGGTACCGGTCATGGGCAACGGCGGGTGGCCGCTTGGATGGCGATTAGCACGGATGTCGCACGCAGATCAAGAAAACATGCCATCTCATTTTAAGATTGAAATATAGATAGCAGGCGTCAAAGCAGTGAAACAACTAACAGATGAGGAAATCAACCCCCGAGTATTGGGGGGTCGCATCTCCAGAAGCAATCTCGCTATCAGTCCATCATGCAGAGATATTCTCACTACGACCTGTCCGACTTCCATACATACCTAGGTACTTGATGCTATTCGTCGAGAGTCGCGTCTCGCAGAGCCTGGTGCCTTGAGATTGTTGATCCAGGGATGGTTCATGCAGTATCACATGGTAAGCGCAGCAAACTGCTAACCCGGTTTATTATTACACTGCCTGTCTGGGCCAGAACAGTGGGACACAGCTGTAGCCCTCGCTCAACTATCTCGTAGAGAAGAGGATAGACCCTGAAACTTCAAGCAAACGAGTTGCAGCATGAGAGAAGCCATTGGTCGCACTTATAGGTATAGCATCACACGAGTTACTTCAAATTTGGTCACTGCGGATAGCTTCTTATGAGATGTAGATACCTTAGGTAGGCTGTGAAACAACAACCACAGTGAGATGGGCACCTGGGAAACAAGGGGCATAGCTTACCTAAGGTAGCTTTAGTGAATCGAAACTGCATTCTAGGCTGCGCGTTTGCATAGACTGAAGACATTTCGTACTGTACCTGCCCGACTTACGAGTACTGCAGTTGGCTTTTCTTTTTACGAACTTGGGCGACCTTTGGTAGTGCACAATCCTACCTATATACTGCACAACTGCCATGTGAAGTCGAAGCCCCAGAGGAAGGTGAATCCCCTCTGGAGCAATACATGATGTGTATAATAGAAGTGCCCAACAAGCGATCAGTTGCAGTACATCAAATGCGAGCAGCCGCCGCAAGAGCTTCCTCCTCGTTGTAAATGGCTGCATTAAGCAGCCTCAGCCGCACTCCAGGCTGGGCCAAAAGTAGGAGGGACATCGTCCTAAGGCTTCGTTCCACATGGCGTCTTTTCGTACCAATAGAGCATCTATTCGCATATCTCAGCGTTCTTGCCACCAGTTGAGGAATTTCAGGGCGCCCTTTGCAACTCAATGGCGAGCTGTACTATCTGCAACAATGAGTTTCCCCCACGGAAAACCAGCATAGCTCTTTCGGAAGTCAAGAAGCAAGCAACGACGTGTGGAATCTGTCGCGTCGTCTATGATGGCATCACAAGCTCCGTGCAAGATTCCAATCTTCTTCGCGACGATGACACTATAGTCCTGGATGGCCGACACAATCTTCTAGACGTCAAGAAAAAGGACGAATCTCATCATGTAGCTGAGTTTTTCACTGTTCCTGGTATGCACATGTTTGCGTGTGGCACTTGTCGCGCCATGCCGTCTCCCCTGCTCCCGGCCTTTTGCCTTGATTTTCAAGTAGCTAAGACTGTGAGATAGGGACTTTAAGATCTGAACCTCCGCCTGAATTCGACGATTTGCACTACTCTTTACCAGTACCTGTCGACCCGCTCTCTGAGCAATGCTCGAAGAAGCTAATCCAATGGATAGATGACTGCAATGAGAAGCATTCCGAGTGCCAGTCAGGAAGTTCTCCTCCGTTACCTACACGGGTGATCAACGTGGGCACCGATGATGGGAGTACAAAACCATTTCTTCATATCAGTAATGGAGAAACTGGCAGGTATGTTGCCCTCAGTCACTGTTGGGGGACATCGGGCCCTCCTTTGAAAACCACAAAGGCAAATATCAGTTCGCGGACCAATGGCATCGAATGGATTGACTTTCCAAAGTCTTTTCAAGATGCTATCACGATCACACGGCTACTGAGAATCACGTATTTGTGGATCGATTCGTTATGTATCTTGCAGGGAGACGTCGGTGACTGGACTATAGCATCGTCGCAGATGGCTGCTGTCTATCAGAACGCACATCTGGTACTATCTGCCACATCTGCCGCTGGGAGTCATGTTGGTTTCCTCTCTCCTCGACCCACTCATCACGAGTTCCGGGTCGAGCCTCAGCGCGAGGGCGACTTGCCATACACGCTGATAGCCAGGCCGGCGATTTTACACACAGATTTCCTGGGGCCAGCTTTTCAGGAAGACGACCAGCGCCGCCCCTATCTCCCCGTTCTTTCACGAGCGTGGTGTTTTCAAGAGCGGATCTTAGCTACGCGCATTGCACATTTCTCAAGATCTGAACTGGTTTTTGAATGCAAAAAAGGTGCCTGGTGCGAGTGCGGCTTTCTTGCCGGCGGAAATAGATTCTGCTACAAGTCAGAGCACCATGCCTTTGTCCACCACCGTAGGGACTTTCCCATAGAGGACCTTTGGAAAGACTTGACCCGGGTATACACCAGCTTGGATCTCACATATAAGACGGATGTGCTTCCCGCACTCTCTGGTATTGCAGAGTCAATGAGTCAATTGCATTTGGGCGAATATCTGGCTGGCTTATGGACGGGCCCTTTACTTCAATCGCTAATGTGGCGTTCCGTTCGAGTTGAAGAATGCCGCAGACCGACTGGTGTGTACCTGGCGCCCACGTTCTCTTGGGCCTCTAGAGTCGGCCGCGTGATTTACCCTTGTCCTACAGGGAGATTCATGAAACTCCCCGAAATCTACGTCACAATCCTGGACGCCAAATGTGTGCCTGCCTCACGAGCCAATGTGTACGGCGCCGTTTCTGACGGCTTTCTAAAGCTCAGGGGACGTCTGTTCCCCGGCATCCTCCGATTCGGCCCACAATTCTACCAGAACATGACCCTCAGACGTGAGAAAAGCAGCGACTACATATTCTTCGGCGCCTACCTTCCGGAGGGCTTTGTCAGCCTATGGGACTATGAAGACGCTGGTGACCCCGTTGTCGAGATAGACTCGATTGACGATCTGAAGGGACTTACATCGAGGTCAGAAATCTACTTTTTACCAATAGCACGTTGGGAAGAGTCAAGTATGGCAGACGAAGAAAGACGAAGTAGCGTGTTCCGGCGAATGCGTAGGGAGGAGGATGGAGACAGGCGAGGAGGTACCTTCTCCCTCGTTTTGAAGCTCTGCGAGGACAAGAAGCGATTCAAGAGGATCGGTATCTCTCTCTGGGGGCTTTACTGCATCGATTTCGGTTGCAAGAAAGAAGAAGAGATTGTCATAATCTGATGGCTGATTTTATGTTGCTTGTCATGATCCAGCCCCAACCTTGTGTAGTTTCACGATGCTGTAGTATTTGCATTTTAAGCTCCCTAGCCCCGTTCACCAGAAAAATAGGTTCAAGGTGGCGATATACCATGGATGTACCGGGAGATATCCGGACAGGAAATTCCGAGTCTTGACGTGCTTACTGTGTAGCTGCTGATAAAGGCGTGGTAGACATTTATGTCCGTACATGTGCCTAGCATGAGACGACCACTGTGGAGAAACCGTACAATTATCCCGATTCCATACCGAATTGGGCCAACAAGAAGCCCATCAAAATTCTGTAGACGCGAGTTCTGATCTGAATAATGTGATTGTTCACGCACTGGAGACTGGATGTCTAGCAAACTTGACAATATAGAGTTGGCAGTGAAGGGCTAGAGTTTTGAATCTATAGACAACACATAATTTTCTTTATTCTGCGCATTCACATGTAAAGAAAAATGCAGTACTCATAGTAGCAACATGTTATAACAAGTTTTTGATGCGCTCGAAATCATGTTCTTCCGGTTGCCATCGTCCTATTCACTCTCAGTGACTCGCCAACTCAACCCCCGATTCAAACAACTGTGTCTCTTCATTCCCAGCCGTCCTGGCTGTCCGCAAAAAATCTACATTACCTATCAACCATATACTTCCGTTTCTAAAAAATGCCACAGATCAACATGATGAGCCTGTACTTGAAGATTTACCTGACTCGCTGTCTCAAAGTCCCGAAGCTGTTTGCCACAGTCCTTCAGGGAAGCCTGCCATTGTATCTTGTCTTAGGGAAGTAACGGTAGATCCAGAACGCGAATAGCCCTGTGATCAGGCTGAGGCAGCCGCCGATAAGACCTATGATGGCAAGAATCTCGTAGGTCTCCATGATTGCCGTGGTCAAACGTTTCGGAAATTGGCTCACGCGGGCGCTTGAAAGCCTCCAGTATCGGTGGTCAAGATATTGATGGGTTCGGCAAGCTACTTAGTTGTCACTTGGGATTCCGAGTTTTTGAGCGGTAATACAAAGACCTACTACTTGTCATGATTAAATCAAATCACAGTCTTTTACCATCAAGGTAAATGCCTAGGAAACATAAGAAAAGATGTGACGGGCAATCTTGGTCAGGGTATCTGTCAGGGATCTCTTGCTGCCGCAAACCTATAAACAAGCGTGACCTCTGCCCTTAGTAAAAGGGATATCCAAACGCTCGTTGAGGATTGAATGGTGTGTATGACTATTTCCCAGGGCTATTAATAATGTGGCAGCTAGATCCGCCAGGTTGTTTGTTACCTATAAGTTGACAATAATATTGGCAGCACAATTTGCCGTACATTTGCCTCATGATCTCTGCGTACTTATTTGGCTGTCTAGCACAAAGCATAATCATGTCTTTCAACCCTCGGCAATTGGCACCGCAGTGCTCCTCCAAACATTTTATGTTTATGGCCGGATTTCATCGACGACGGTGCTAGCATGGGGTGAGAGATATACCTCAATATCTCGAGGCTCTCTGCTCACTCCTGCAACGCCCTTCTTTCGATATCGAGTATCGGGTCCGGAGTGCGAACCCAGAAAAAGTTGGTTATGGCACATCTTCTGATCAACGTCCTTAAACCTCGCCTCCGTCGTCCTCTACCACTCTCGCCTGTACAATTTTTACCTTTTCGACTGGCCTGTCTTCCTCGCCCGTCTTCACCAGTCCTAAGCGTTTTACGACTCCCAGCCCGCTCTTGACCCGCCCAAATATGGTGTGTTTGCCATCGAGCCAGGGTGTCGGCGCTAGCGTGATGAAGAACTGAGAGCCGTTTGTGTTGGGGCCTGCGTTGGCCATAGACAGGACGCCCGCTCCTGTGTGCCTTAATGAAGGGGATATCTCGTCGGCGAATGTCTCGCCACTAGTAGCCACGTCAGTGTGTATTCAGCGCCTTCAGGCTTCCTAGGGAAGGGCAAGTGTCAGCGAAGGCAGTGCTCACTATATACTCGTGCCGCCGCGGCCCGTGCCTGTCGGATCGCCAGTCTGGATCATGAAATTGGGTATGATGCGATGGATCGGGCAGTCGTTGTAGTAGCCACGCTGGGCAAGTGTGCTGAAGTTCTTGCAGGTCTGCGGGGCGTGTGAGGTGTAGAGCTCGAGGATGATTGTGCCCTATTGTTTGTGCGGATTAGAGTGTGTCTTCCGTAGGCAGGCAGGAGAGCAAAGATCAGGAACTTGAATCACCATAGAGGTTTCGAGGGCAATATTAGTCGTCATCGTTGCTTAAGCTCGATCGCGGAAGTTGGTTCAATCCACAAGGTGAGAGAAGTAGTCGAACTACTGCAGGTACAATGAATATCTCGGAGCTCAGCATGGACACCAACTGACAACCGTCGAGCTTCGACTGAAGCTCTCCGATTTCTGGAGGGGCAGAGGGGCAGAGGGGGCAGCGGCTCAATGCATTTAAGCGGGTCTCAATATGCTACTTATCGGTGTATGCATCATTATGAGGTGAGCATGGACATGGAGATGTGCCACTTTTGACAGACAGGAATCAGCTCCGAACTGTGCCAATTAAGGCACATGAGTCTGTCAGATACAATCTCTGCTGAACACCTGTACAGACCATGGATTTGAATCTCTACATTGTCTCTGTAGGCCATGATAGCTGCGCCCCTATGATAAATACTTAAGTATTCTACGTGCGTGGGCGGTTAAGCATTTAAAAGTACTTTATATACATCAGCACAGCCACACAGAAGCCACACATCTCATATATCTGTTCTGAACAAGCAGGACCTCCCTTGAATTCAATCCAGTCATACAAACCAAAGCGTCGTTCCTTGATCGTTCCTGATCTGAATATTTGAATATAGAGACCTAGATTTCAGTGTCTCGGTCAGTTCTTAGTTCATCCAGAGCTGAGACTCGTTCAAACAGTTTTCAACGTTGCCACGACGAGCATCCTCAGTCATTTCTCCGTTACTGGAATATCTTTCCTTTCCTCATCATTCACAGCGTCACCAACCGACTGCAAGCATCATTTATACACCTAAACATTACTTATTTTACTTCAGGAATTCGCCTTGCGCATGAGTCCACTGTCGCCTGCTGCTTTCCGCCTGCGCATAGCAATAAGTCATGGCGACCAATAACTCCACCTTCCTCGCTTCTAGCGAAATCTCAGCTACCAACCTGACAGCTGCTCCCGTGGCTAACCTGACGTTCTCAGAGAAACTGGCCACCGTGCCCACCAAGCTCTTTGAAAACCCGGGTCTACTGTTACTCGAAGCCCGGATTGTGTTTTCATCACTAGCTTGCATCTATCTGGCGTCGCATGCGGCACTGCGTCGGCCTCCTTCCGCGCGGCTTCGTAAGACGAAGAGCAAAGATGGCCGAAAGGTTGATGAAAAAGAAGATGAGTTTTATGTGCAGGGACTACTGCCATCCGATGCAATCTTGTTCCCGGTTCTGGCAGGCACTGTTTTAGTCGGTCTCTACTACCTCATCAAATGGCTTGAGGACCCCGAGATCCTGAACAGAATCCTGAAAGCCTACACATCCACGACCTCTCTGGCAAGCCTCGGAAAATTTTCTGCCGACGGGCTTCAATTTATCACTAATTTAATTTTCCCCACGGTATGGAGGTCAAGCGACGGAAGGCTGTATCATATTGATGCGGAGAAGGCGATTCAATGGTACAACCCGGACGACTCCACAGAGCAGATTTGTGATGTCAACAAGAAGACACCTCTCCCTGGCTGGTGGTCCGAGTGGAAGCTTTCCGATGCCAGAACTAAAATGATTTGGGACGTTCGCCGTCTGCTCCTCAAGCCTTGGACCGTCCGCCTCTCAGTCTACGGTATCGGCAAAGAGAATTTCAAGATCAGGCTCAATTATATTCTTGGGGTCATACTCGCCATTGGGGCAAGTCTTGTGTACCAATTCGTTGACTCGGCCTTGCTGTCGAACGTCATGGGCTTCGCCTTTTCGTACTATGCCATCATGTTGATGTCGCCGACCACCTTCGCTACTGGTACTTCACTCTTATTCGGACTGTTTTTCTACGATATCTACATGGTATTCTACACGTAAGACTTCCCGTTTATGTCAATAGTCGATTGCTCTTGTTTATGCTGATAATCTGTCTAGGCCATACATGGTTACCGTCGCCACTAAGCTAGACATTCCTGTGAAGCTCACTTTCCAGGGGCCTAAGGGGGCTAGCATGCTGGGACTTGGTGACATCGTTTTACCTGGAATATTCATTGCTATATGCCTGCGATTCGACAACTATCTGTACTATCACCGCCAAATCAAGCACGTGCCGGTTGACCTAAAGACTGAGGACCAGTCCACGGGTCGGTCCAATTCTAAGAAGAAACAGGTCATGGTCGTTAAACCAGAGTATATTGATCCACGAGAACAGTGGGGTGACCGTTTCTGGGGTACGAAACTATCCAAGTTTCTATCCCCTGACGCCACACCGGCGCTCAAAGCCTCGACGTTCCCAAAGACATACTTTCACGCAGCCATGTTCGGATATCTGATTGCCATGGTTACGACGTTAGCAATGCTTCTTGCCTTTCAACATGCGCAGCCTGCGCTACTATATCTTGTTCCAGGCGTTGTGATGGCCGTCTGGCTGACCGGTGCTATCCGAGGGGACCTTTCCCTAATATGGGCCTATACCGAGGATGGCAGTCTGGATAAAGTTGACGTCTTGCAGGAAGTCGATGGCAATGGTAACGTTATCGAGGAGATTGGGGATGGCGAGAAAACTTCAAAGCAGAACGATCAGAACGAGGGGGATCCACTGCCAAATACGACGGAGAAAGGTACAATCTCCGATACGAGCGCCCAGCAGACTCTTAACAAGAAGACACCCTCCAACCCTCCGGTTTTCTTCCTCTCCGTGGAAGCACCTGTCCAGAACTCATAGACAAGCTTATAGAGACTCGATATAATTAAGTCACAAGTTTCTTTTGGCAGTGAAACCCCGAATTCTTCTTCATTTGAGTTCGTCCCAAAGATCAAAATAATCGTTAGCTATAACTTCTAGGCTTGAGGTCTGTACTAGAGCGAATTAGACGTTCAAGAACCCTGCTGTCTTTCCGATAGCCGCTGCTGAAGTTGTATTATATAGGGCCATTACACATGATGATATCAGGGCATCGAGTATGATAGACACCTCGTGCGATGAAGGCTCGCAGGCTCCACTGTTATATAACTAACTACACGCTGATTGTCACGTTGCCTGCACACGAATGGTAGAAAGTACAATTTCAAAAAAAAAACGGGCAAACGGCCAAACGGGCACGCTGAATTCAAGGTTCAACGCCCCCAAAGGTTAACCTACCAGCGACCCTACCTCTCCTGCCAAATATCGTGCAGGTCCTCGGTCTATGGATAGGCTACTAATTATTGCCCGACGTTCTATATCGACTTCAGCACGGTTAGCATCGACTTTCACGACATGCAATGATCGAATCTCTATGATCCGTGGCTGTCATCTTGAGCAAATGCCGGTGTTATATCTCCCTCCATGTATCATCAATGCCTTTGACCCTAAACGAGCTTCGAGGCCTGTCGAATGAGCGAGTATTGCGCGCAGAAAGTACGCTCTTCGTTACATCACACCTGTTCATTTCGGTTGGTCAGAAGGATAGGACTGAAAAGCTAGCTGTGAAATCTGAGTGTGTTATCTCAAATTTGAACTGGCATCATAGTCTATCCTGGTTAGTTACTGCCACCTACCCTGAACATGGTTTACCAAGAGCAATTTGTCAAATAATGTATCAACTCAGCGTTGTGTACAGAGTTATCCACCCGGCTTTCGGAGAAAGAATACTGACAGGAGCTTCTGCTCTTGATGCCTTCACTCAATAGGGTCTGTTCATGGAGAAGTTCTTTGAGGATTGCCGAACTGACTGTTAACAATTATGTATCGTCTACCTTACCCTACCTTTGGGCTTACTCTGGCTACAAACTCGTAAACCGAAAACATGTTCTCCGAGAATAAGTGCGTGTGACTATACATGGTGACCCAGACAGACGCCTCGATATTGCTCCCTCAACCCAATCAAGGCCGTCATCGTCCAGTGGACTTGCGCTCAAATAAGATTCTGGCGACCCACGGGTTATGAGTTAATTACTCGTCTTGTCCTTTCGTACAGTTATCTAAAGTTCAGAACTCGTGGGTGGTCAAGAGCTGGCCATGCATAAAGGTAAGGCCTGTTTCCCGTTTCTCTCTGCTCTCCTCTGTCCTTTACACACACAACTTACCCAGCCACAGTCTCGTCATCGCAGCACTTACCGTCTTTTCGAGCCCACAACCACAGTTATTCCTGAGATTCTCACCAATCACCCGGTATACTTGTTCAATAATCCCAACGGTATTCTATTTGATCCCAAAGAACATCATCGCCACCGTTTTTCAAGCAGAACACAACTAGACAACCAAAGACCTCGAAATACTGCAGGTCACCGGTGTCACATACATCGTCAGCTTGACATAGTGTAGTTGTCGAGTCAACTACTTTCATCTCTCCATACGAAAATCAACAACAGCACTACATCCAAGATGGTTTCTACCCGCTCTTCTTCGTGCAAGGGCGGCGATTTCAAGACAACCAGCAACGCCAACAAGCGTAGAACCACCATCAAGCTCATCAACGCCAACAAGTATCTCAACGCCAACAAGTCCGCCATAGCCAGCAAGATCGACGAAATCAAGAACAGCAACAAGCCTAAGGTCACCATCAAGCTCATCAACGCTGAGAAGTATCTGGACCTCCTCAAGCCCAAACCTAAGCCCAAAATCACCATCAAGCTCATCAACGCTGAGAAGTATCTTAATTTCATCAAGCCTGTTAACGCCAACACGACTGGCAGGGCCATCAAGGCTGAATCACCAAGGGCCTCCAAACTCGAAGACATCTACATGCCGTCTCACTTCTGCGCCAATGTGGTGGCCAAACTGGGTGATTCGGAGAAATTAAAGATCACCCCCAGAGTCGTAGGATACCTGGAGCGGGAGCTATCCCAGGCCGGAATGAACATCGATGGAACCGACAGAGCCTCAGTCGCCAACAAAGCCACCCAAACTGAGGCCCCTACCAACGATAACTACAACGAGAACCACAACAAAAACGATCCAGTCGACCGCCAGGTCTTCCACATTGATACAGGCTCAATCTCTGATCGAAACTTCGCTCTCAACCGACTCCTTGAACTCGCGGAGGGCAATGTCAGCAACGTAATCCAGCAAGAGGTGCTCGATGAAATGTCCTTGGACGACGAATCCGATATTCACGAAGAAACGGCTGCTCGGCATTATCAAGCGCTCATGGACATGGTCAATGAGCACAGCTTCGACAATGACATAATGATGGGCATCGTCACTGAGGTTGACACCTGGTCTGCCGACGAGATGGACGAGGAGGACTGGTCATAGGCGCTGTCAACAAGGACACCGGCCTTGCAATTTTGAGGCCATTGGACACAATTTTCAATTTTTAGGGTTTTGTGCGAGTTGGAAAGTTTCGGAAGTCGGATATACCCATCGGGCAGCGTTTGGAATTGGATGAAATCATTATCTACAAATTACAGCTTTTGAACGGACTTGGGAGGGGGAGCTCGATGAAAACTATAGCGTCGACTCCTGGGTAAGTGGTGGGCCTCCAGTATCTTGTACCAACATTATGTACAAGATGTTCAGATAGTTGCTTGAAGTTCGTGTGGCAATCGGCCACCTAACGACTTCCCTGATGCCGGATTCGACTGCCATATCGTCTGGAGAGGGGAAGAAGGACCAAAATTGAAATGGAAATAATTGCCTGAAATACAAGCTTGAAGATCACACCAGCAGTTCTAGTCTAAGAGAATTTACCATTATTGATCCATATACAATTCTTTCGTGATGGAATCGAGGACGTGAGCGAAGCATCGTGAATCTCTGGGCTTGGAGTTGAGGTCTATCCGTTGTCTCCAATTCAGGGACCCTCGTTCAGGCCCGCTGCAGCGGCTTTCAACGGTTCCGCCAACACTATTTAGTGGACTCGATCGCTGAGTAGATCCACCCATAAGCGCTGTCAGCCCACTGGGATCCTATGTAGGTAGCATCTGATGCATCTACAACACATCCTCGGGGCTGCTTACGTGCCAGATGTCAGCCGTCAGCTTCGTTCAGATGAGACAAAAACACACTTATACTTTTTTTTTCTTCGTATTGCAACACTCACTTCGTCCATCCTGCCAATATACTCAAGTGAACAGCAGACAATATGGCGACCAAGACGCCCCAAGTAATACAATACCTTGTTGACACGCGGAAGCTGTGGCCTGCAGCAACCAAAACGAAACAGCTAGAGACATATGTAATCCTCGCCCTGCCTCGCACACAGGATCTGCTCCATCATGCAGACAGCCAACTGACAAAAGTCCACAGGCCGCACGAGCCCTCAAGCTCCTCACGCCAGAGGAGAAGACCAAAGTCCTCAAGTTCTTCTTCGTCGCCGACGCCAAGCTCGCCCTGCTCTCGCACTTGCTCAAGCATTGGGTCGTAAGCAAGTACGCCGGCGTGCCGTGGTCGCAGACGCATCTCAGCGCCGACGCGAACAAGAAGCCCGTGTACGTGGACCCGGCCACGGGGCAGCAGCCCGTCGCCTTCAACGTCAGCCACCAGGCGGGCATCGTGTCGCTCGTCGCCGTGGCGGCATACGGCGGCGGTGACGGCGACAAGGGTCTCCCGGCCCAGGTCGGCACCGACATGGTGTGCACGAGCGAGCGGCGGGCGCGCGACCTGCGCATGATCGAGACCGAGGGCTGGGGCCGGTTCGTCGACATGCACGCGGACGTGTTCGGCACGCGCGAGGCGGCCTACCTGCGGGACGACGGCGCGCTCGTCGAGGGCGCGGGGCTGCGGGGCCTGGAGGGCGAGGCGCTGACGGATGGGAAGCTGCGCGTCTTCTATGCGCTGTGGTGCCTGCGCGAGGCGTACGTCAAGATGACGGGCGAGGCGCTGCTCGCGCCGTGGCTGCACGACCTCAGTTTTGAGGGCCTGAAGGCGCCGAAGCCGGGGCGGGAATTCAGACAGAGCGATGGTGAGGAGGACGAGACGATCCGGACACACAATGTCGTCTTCAAGGGCAGTCGAGTTGAGGATGCGAATATCTGCCTGAGGAGCCTAGGGCCGGACTACATGACGTGCTCGGCGGTGCGGACGCCAGGCAGGAAAGACGATGCGCTTGGATGGGAGCTGGGGCCGTATGAGTTCTTGAGTGTGGACGAGATTATCGCTCACGGGGAGTGTGCATCGGGCTGAGCTGCTCCGGTGAGATACATAGGACGCAGTTGCAGGCTTGAACCTGCGCAAGGGTCACGAGAATATTCACGACATGAACGACAATGGACTTTCACCAGCACTATAAATAGTCTTAGATTTCGGCCTCTGCGAGAATTGCTATTCTTTCCAGCCTACTCGTTTCTCTCAGTGATTTTCCCTGTATACACTTACAAACCCCGGACTGCGTTCATCGGAGCTGCAAAATCGGCTGTAAACATCCAGATGAAAAAAAAAATGCATGGACTGGGCGGAGGTAGGCTCCAGCTTGCTTGGAATACGGACCTCATATCCGTTAGGGCGCTCTTCTTGCAGCTACCACTGCTGTTCTCCAGACATTGAACGATGCAAGGGACTAATCAAGTCGATTAGTCAAGCAAGCGCGCTTTTCCTGCCCGTGGGATAATAGCATGCATTAGGTATGATAGCACCGACAGACTGGATCTGCCAGGAACCTACCTCTCATAGACTTTTATTAGGTTCACGTTAAAACGTTGGTGTAGAAATTGAGACATCTGGATTTCTTGCTAGACGTTACGTACCTGGTACATGTACGGAGTATGATTATAGCTGCTCGGAACCATTCTGCCCAGGTAAGTCAAAATATGATATATTACCCATCCTCTCGATATCTATCTGGCAAGATGCGATGACGTGAGGACGGTTTGTTCTGGCTGTAAGTAGAATAAAGGGCTTGGCTGTTCCACGTGTGCTGTCCAATACAAGGTACTTAGCCTTCCTGTACGCAGAACAACCACACCAATGACAGATACCTCAGTAAGGAACACCGTAGCCTAGACAGTGCCCGTACGGCTAATGGCAGAGATACTGGTTTCCTATCCCGATTGGCAAAACCTGACGGATACAGAAGCGGAGGCACGGAGGACGACACGGTGGGTGAATGATTACTTTAGACGTTAGTGAGATGGCGATGTTCCCTATCGGTCGGGGATATGGTGTGTGGTTTTGGGCGGCGAGGTTGGCCTGTGATTCTGTGGGAGGGTGGGACGCAGCTGGGATTGGGCCATTTTGGGGCTTTTGCTACAGATCCTCCAGTCTGTTCCAGGGGCCAGAGGGGCTAGGGCCGGGTACAGCACTCACTGACTTGCACTGTTTGGGAATGACTGCCCAGTTAGAGCGCAGTAGCAGGCTCAGGGACTTCCGCTGGCCATTCAGAACCAAGATGGCCTGGCCCGGTCTCTTCTTTCTCCCGAGTCTACCAACGACTGGTCGCTGCGGCTGGGCTTGCTGGGACGACAAAAACGTCATTCGGTTGGCAGAGGGGAACATCGCTAACCTTAGCCCGTCTTTGTCTTCAGTTCCCAGCCAAGGCCTTCTTCGTCTTTTCACTAGTACGTAGCTCTACAGTCGCGGCACTGCCAACATCACAACCCGCTTCTTACTCTTCTTCCTCCCCAAACACTCCCTGTTCAACGATTGATACATTGCCTGATAATGCCATACCTCAAGCAGCAGAGTCTTGATGAGTAGCTGACTCAATATACCCATTGCTACCGCTAGCTGCCTGTCTTGCCTCTACGGCTTGTACCTGCACCACGCTCCCTACCTGCTTCATAACACGGCCCAACTTTTCGCTCCTCCTGTTTCTTGACCTAAAGATAATCTAGATACACACTCCTTTTTTTGCGAAGATGTCGGATGCTGGGGAGAGGTGAGACTTTACTGACCATGACTATCCCACAAACTACCTACCCACATATGCTCGATATACCGCTGGGCACGTCTCACAGCGTACCCGCCTGTGCCCCCTGCGCTTGAGCCCATCCCGCATCGCTACGACTGCCCACATTTCAAACTACCTACCTCTACAGTACACACTGACTCTTCCCCGTTGCGTAGTCAGCATAAGAGATCCAAGTCATCCGCCCTCTCTTTACTCCGCCGCAAGGATAAAGACGGTCGTAACAACGACGACGACACAGCTTCCGAGGACGGTACTCTTGCATCGCGTCCAACTACAAACACAGCTGCTTCTCCTCCGACTGCCCCCCCTACCGCCCATTCAGGCTCCGTCAAGGGCCACAGCTCGAGAATGTCCATGGGCAGGGCTCCTTCGCGCGAGCCCAGTGTCTCGAACCCGGGGCTTGCGCCAACCCGCTCCAACACGGGCTTAGAGAAGGGCACATCTATCGAGCAATCAGTGCGCAAGTTCCGCATCGTGGAAGCTCTACGAAGTGGCAATACGGCCGCTATATCCAAGGCGATTCGAGAGACATCCGATGGTGGCCCCCGAAAAAGCACATCATCCATCAGCATCGCGAGTCCTGTTCCGCTGGATGACACCACCGTCCTCCATCTCGCCATCCAATGCGCCGAGTTCGATGTCGTCGAGTATGTCTTGTCTGACGGTTCTGGATATATCGATCTAAACACCCGAGACAAAGATGGAAATGTTCCTCTGCACATTGCTGCTTCTCAGGGACGCGGGTCCATTGTTAAGCTTCTGCTGGAACAAAAGGACATCAACGATGCGATCGCGAACAATCAGGGAAAGCTGCCCCTGGATGTAGCCAGGAGTCCTGATATTTTCCAACAACTTCAACTTGCTAGAACTTTGTTCGTGCAGGATAAAGTCAAAGAGGTTCAAGATCTTGTCCGACGAGGACAGTATGATGCGCTTGGCCAGATTTTGGAAGAGCCTCGTGTTAAGACCATCTTGGATATAAACAGCGTTGAATTGCCCTGCGAGCCCACGACCATCCAATCCGGAGGCACCCTGCTTCACGAAGCGGCACGCAAAAAGGACACGAAACTGATCCAAGCCCTTCTGCTACATGGCGCAGACCCCTTCCAGCGAGATCGCAAGGGTAAGCTGCCTCAGCATGTTACTCACGACGATGTTACTCGAACCATGCTCAAGAGGTCGCCCGCGGCGGTGGCGGCCCAACGCGGAATCCAAGAGAAAGCCGTGCTAGGCCATGCAACCTCGCAAGGAGGGCCGGGATCGGCCGCCACAGGCGATCCGTTAGGCGGACGGGAGCCCCAGATGAAGGGTTATCTCAAGAAATGGACCAATTACCGCAAGGGATACCAACTTCGATGGTTCGTTCTGGAAAACGGCGTTCTCAGCTACTACAAACATCAAGATGATGCCGAAAACGCATGCCGAGGTGCCATCAGCATGCGAATTGCCCGGCTCTACATGAGTCCGGAAGAGAAGACAAAGTTCGAGATTATCGGCAAGTCGTCAGTAAAGTACACTTTGAAGGCCAACCATGAAGTTGAAGCCAAACGCTGGTTCTGGGCGCTGAACAATGCGATTCAATGGATGAAGGACCAGGCCAAACAGGAGGAGAGGGCTAAGGCGCAAGGTGCCGAGATGCTACGACAGGCCAGGGATAATCTGGAGCTCAAGCCGGCAGACTCAGCTGACTCACACAGCGATGTGGCGAGCACAAGTGGACAGCGGAGTAGCATGAACCTATCGCGCTATCCATCTGGAAGAGTCGCAGGTTCCAAGGCTGGAGTCTCCCGCGCCAGTACGGCAGGTAGTGTGGATGACGAATTCCTCGACCCTGCGACTGCTGATGGGAGAGCGCAAAGCAATAGTGCACCTACAATTCCCGGAGAGATGGACGACGACGATGATGATGACGACGATTACATGGATAAATCGAGCGGGGGTGAAGCTCCCACGGCCACCAAGGACGCTTTTAATATCACCGCCCAGTCCGCAAGGCTTCAGTTGGATACCCTGGCTCAAGTCAGTGCTGCTCTGCAGTCGGAAGCCCATCGCAACCCGACCATGTCGCTTGTTGATCCTAGGACAGCACAGGCACTTGCCACGTATGATGCTGCGATTCGAAGCCTGAAGGGACTTATGGGGGACCTGCTCAGGATATCAAAAGATCGCGATGCGCACTGGCAATACCGTCTTGACCAGGAAATTGAGATGCGGCAAATGTGGGAGGAGAGCATGGCCAAGGTGGCAGCTGAACAAGAGGTCCTGGAAGCTCGGGTTGGGGAGGCTGAGCTGAAGCGCAAAATTACTAAGCGTGCGCTTCGAGAGATGATGGAAAATGGTTCCGAGAGCCGTCCAACCAGCAGTGGTGACCTTGCTGCTGCTGCTGCTAGCCACGATGCCAATGCTACGGATCAAGACGTAAATGCGGCGCAAAAGTCTCCTACCAGTGTAGCACGCAGGCCAACGGCACTGACCCAAGTCGTCGATATTTCCAGCGACTCGGAATCGGAGCAAGACGAGTTCTTCGACGCGGTAGATGCGGGAGAAGTTGACGCCGAGCCCATGCCACCCTCCGACGTCGTACCAACAGGCGAAGCGAAGCAAGATATCGTGGTTTCGGGTGTTGACGTTAGCAGTGCCTTCCACGGCTATGAGAACGGCTTTAGGACTAGGCTCAAGTTGGACGAAGATAACCGACCTAAGGTTGGCCTCTGGGTATGTCTCAAACCGCTGACGACACACTTTTTTTAGCCTGGTCTAATTTTATCTCGCAGGGTATTCTCAAATCCATGATTGGTAAGGATATGACGAAGATGACTCTTCCTGTCTCTTTCAATGAGCCGACATCTCTACTTTACCGTACTGGCGAAGACATGGAGTACGCACACCTCCTGAGTATGGCGGCAGATCGTGCGGACTCAACGGAGCGGATGCTGTACGTGGCGGCGTTTGCTGCAAGTGAGTTTGCTTCAACCATTGGACGTGTAGCTAAACCGTTCAACCCTCTGCTGGGTGAAACATTCGAATATGCTCGACCAGACAAAGGTTACCGCTTCTTCATTGAGCAAGTCAGTCACCATCCCCCAATCAGCGCGGCATACGCCGAGGCTCCCCAATGGACATACTGGGGTGAAGCCAACGTCGATTCCAAGTTTCTCGGTAAATCTTTCGATATCTACCATTTGGGCACTTGGTTCTTGAAAATACGGCCGACCGCTGGTGGGAAAGAGGACCTGTACACGTGGAAGAAGCCCAAGTCTCAAGTTGTAGGCATCATCACCGGAAACCCAGTGGTGGACAATTATGGATTGGTGGAAATCAAGAACTGGACGACCGGCGAGGTTTGCCAGCTTAATTTCAAGCAGCGTGGTTGGAAAGCATCAAGTGCATATCAGCTTTCGGGCAAAGTCCTTGATTCGGACGGCCGGCCTAGGATCAGTCTTGGTGGGCGCTGGAACTCCAAGCTGTATGCCCGTCTGACGCCCGGGTACGAGGCGACGGTAGAAGAGCCTCAAGATTCGCGGGGTAGCATCAGTGACCCCAGCAAGGCCTTCTTGGTGTGGGAAGCTCATGAACGACCTCAAGGGATTCCATTTAACCTGACACCGTTTGCGCTTACGTTCAACCACATTGACGATAACTTGAAGCAATGGATTGCTCCGACAGATTCTCGGTACCGGCCGGACCAAAGAGCTATGGAAGACGGCGATTATGATTTCGCAGCAAGTGAGAAGACCAGGCTGGAGGAGGCTCAGAGAGCGCGAAGGAAGGCTCGTCAACTTCAAGGCGAAGAGTTCAAACCAGCCTGGTTTGAGAAGACTCGGGATGAAGTGACGGGCGTAGACTACTGGAAGTTCAACGGCAACTATTGGACACAGCGAGAGAAGTTCGGCAACGGGGATACAAGTGCTTGGGCTGGGTTGGAACCTATATACGCGGATCCGGAGGAAAACTAGTTCAGTTTGGCTGGGGCGGATTCCAGGAGGGAGTGGTGTAAGAGAGAGGGGATAATTAAGTACGGAGCACAAAAACGCAGAGAGAGTAACTTTGTAGGAAAGACTCGAGCTGTATACCTCTTTTGAAATATTGAAATTATGCCTAAAATGCCCACTTATACATCAACAGCTTGCTTGACAGGTCGGGTGCAGAAGGGTTGTAAAGTAGCTGCTCTCGCTGCATCAAACACTGTAGCGAGTCGCAAGTGTCTTGGTATACTGCACTATCATATACTTATTAATGTATACGCCTGGGACCCACTGCCGTACCAAAGACGCCAGAGTCGAAAAGAACCGGTGTTAGAGGGAGGACCCACTCCGATACCGAGCCTCGGCAAGTCTCCTTTCGCAATCAGGGTCCAAACAGGCCAGCGCATGAAAACCAAATCGATAACGAACAACTCGCGTCTGATCGGGTCCTGCGTCGCCAATTGCGCTGTCGAAGCCATCTACCTTGTCTTGCGAAAGGAGTTTTCTGGGATTTACCGCCGAAGTGACTATTGACACGTGGTTGTCTCATATTCATTAGGTCTTGTAGGCTCTTTCGCGTCTGCAGAAACATTTGCGACAATTCTACGTCATAGCGCGCCGCGACTCCTAACCTGACTCTTCCAGAGCACGGCTTTTTGTCGACGAGCCTCCTGGGGAGAAGGTTTTCAACACATTTACGTTCTACGTATCGGTCTGTGGAGAGAGAAAACTTTGCCTTGGAAAGGAGGACGCGGGATCGATAATCTGGCGATCTGAGAAAGGAGGAAAGGAACCAGGGTCATCATGCCGCCGACGCTCGTCAAACCGCCGCCGGTGGACGAGACCAAGGCGCCGATTGAGAATGCGCTTGAGTTGACGGAATTGAGCATCATTGGACCTGTGAGTTTTGTCTTGCAACCATCTCACTTCTCCGACTCTGGGGCTATTGTTTTACAGCCCGCTTCTTGGCTATGCAAGTGAGATGAGAACACGGAGGAGGAATAAGTCGCAGACGGCAACGAGGAGGAAGGGCCGTGGAGATGTGGAAGGGCACCTGGGCTGACGCGAAATGGCAGGATCTTTTCACAAATACTCGTGAGCTATGGCATCCGCCTGGAGCTAGAGGGCTGTATGGTGGTTGTGTCATCGCGCAGACACTCGCGGTACGTTCAATTCTACATTCCTTTGGCATAGTTCTGCAGTGCTTCCTGCTTTCTTTATTCAGTCGGGGATGGGGCAACCCAAGTCTCATCATGAGAAAGGGAGACATGAGAATGTGAGAGGCTAGAGATATGAATGCTCACAACTTGTATCCCACCACATCTTGGCTCTTCTCCCATCGCTGCCTCCGACTCCCTTTCACTCGAACATGACCCCCCTGACTGACACCGTCAAGGCCGCCATGCGCACCGTCCCCTCCAACTTCGTCGTGCACAGCTACCACTGCTTCTTCGTCCTCGCGGGCGACAGCACCGTTCCCATCCTCTACCACGTCGAGCGTGTCCGCGAGGGCCGCTCGTTCTGCACCCGCACGGTGCAGGCCCGCCAGCGCGGCGCCTGCATCTTCACCGTGACGTGCTCGTTCGCGCGCGAGGACTCGGGTGGGCACAAGACGGTGCGGCACTCGGCGCCGATGCCGGACAACGGGGGAGTCCCCGGCGTGGACTACGAGGAGCCGACGTTCGAGGACGAGAGCAGCCCCTTTGAGAGCTTCCGGTGCCGGCCCCGGGACCTGGAGCTGCCGCCCGAGCGGCGCAAGGTCCATCAGTGGGTGCGGGCCCGGGGCCACATCAGCGAGGCGGGCGGGCACCAGGCGCACCTGAGCGCGCTGGCGTACGTGAGCGACTCGTACTTCATCGGGACAATCTCGCGCATACATCGCCTGTGGCGGTTCCCGGTCAAACCGGAGGAGGTGCGGGATCTGTCGCCGGAGATCAGGGATCACTTGAATAAGCTGAATGACTGGGAGGGGTTCGGCACGTTGGAGGAGATGCAGAAGCAGCCGCGGGTGGGCATGATGGTCAGCCTAGACCAGTGAGTGCTGCCTGTCTCTTTTCTTTCCTTTCCTCGGGCCTCGTGCACTCTTGGCTTCACGGACCTCTGTGCCAGCATGGATTGGAATGGCCCACAGGGAACCACGGCGAGGTTTCCTCAGTAGAGAAACATCGTACTTACACTATACAGTTCGATCTACTTCCACAACCCGAAGCGAGTCCGCGCCGATGAGTGGATGTTCACCGAGATGGAGAGCCCGTGGGCTGGAGACGGCCGCGGCGTCGTGATGCAGAAGATATATAGCAAAGACGGCACGCTACTGGCTACGGCTTTCCAGGAGGTGAGTAATGTTGAGGATACGTCCGGCGGGATACTTGGCTTGGGAATGTCTTGCTAACGCGATGCGAATGCAGGGTGTGGTACGACTTAAGCAAGACGACGAGGAGAAATCCAAGCTTTGAGACGTACATTACTTGCCGGTGCTTAGCACATGTGCCATGGTCAAGCTGGTGTATTCATTCAGCATGGGTGCAGAAATACATAAGGGCGCTCTAAAAATCCACCGACACGGCCTCATTGGTCGATGCTTTTGGCCCCTGACATGAGGGCACTACTATTTTCTTGATGTACCATATTTGTTCCTTTCCTAAGTCGATAGACCGTGGTGTTTCCAAATAGCCTGCATAGACCGAGATACCTCAATAACCTATTCCTACACCACCCAGCTACAGCCACGTATTCTCGTGGCTCTGCCTTGTGCTGACTAACGCCCGGCTTCGAGCTAATGTACAGTTTCCCTGTTCTTTGGTATGATAGCCCGCGCGCACTTGGTTGGTCCGATGCCGCAGGAGTAATGTACGTAGGAACATATAGATCTCCTGATGCCTGGAAGGATTGACCGGGGAGCTCACCGCTCTGGGTTCGGCTTTCGGAACCGTTACCTCGGCCGACGTGGGTCGATGTCGGACATCACAAATCCGACAAGACGCGTTGCGAGGTAGAGATTTTTCTTTGGGAGCCGCGACGCATCCGCACAACATGGTGGGAACGGGGGCATATCTCGGGCATACAATACAGGTTCATCGGTGTAGTTCGTGTATGGGTGCGCTGTCTCGGATGAAGTTAGGTAGTCGTCCAAGGGGGATCTGGGGGTGATCGTGGCACTTCTTCAGAGGTCGGCTTGGAAGCCGACAGGCCTCCTGGTTCAAAGGCCGAGACACCAGCTCCATGTCTTAGCTGGTACATATGCTATTCGAAGGTCTTTTTTGTTCTTCGAGGCCTCTTTGATAAGAGTACCCCAGGCAAGTCTACGGTTATCGATCTTCCTTTTTGGCTCAGGGAAACTGAGGCAAGCAGCTTGGCCACGGCCGTGTCTCGATTTGATGTTTCAGGAGCAATTCCACGCTCAACGCGACATTTCGATTATGTGGTGGAACCTGCTGATCACACTCTACTGTCTTTTATGAAGCCTTGTCCGATTTATATATGTAAGAAGGGCACGGGATATAACTAGGGCTCCCACTCTGGCTTCTCCAGAAACCCGGGAGGCCCATCAGGGGAGCCTCAAGAGCCCCATCCTGCACGCGGTGATTGATCAACTGTTTGAAAAAGGGAAAATAAGCTTCCTTGGGTCGTATTCCCCTATGAAGTAGCTGTGGCGTCAGCATCAGGTCGAGAGAGCAATTGATGCCCTTCCGAGAGCGCCTGGCATGGAGCCAGCTCATCTCGACTGAGCAGCAATGTTGACCCTGGGTCCTGCGCGTAAAGTCTATCTTCGGTATTATAAAATAGTTCTTGATCTCGTTTCATCTTCCTCTGATAAAGAATTACTCTCAGTGAAATCGCGGTCAGAATATGTATGATATGATCATGCTAAGTCAAAATCTATTCATATCACTAGCGCTGACCACGAAATCCTTCGTGAAGCTGGGTCTTTACGTTCAATAGGCTGCTAATAAGTTCGCAAGTTGATTAGACGGTGATTCGATGGGAGAGCCACGCGGTGTCTGCCTGGCCAAGCAGCGTTACAATCCCTCGAACGAAACATGATGGTTCGATAACAACCTCCGCAAGATGAAGTATCCTTTGCGGTGAAGGAAGCGCGCATCTCCGCAGTACAATCTACGTTGGCATCGTGACTAGCCGAGATCATCCCGATTATAGCAACAGGCCCGTTTCTCCGTTGGATGACGAAAACACGGCGTGGTGTCATCTAGACGACGGTTCCAAGGACACGCCCCGATCTTTTTTTTTTTTTTTTTTTTTTTTTTTTTTTTTTTTTTTTTTGGCATAGGTAGACTTGAATCACTTCGGCCCTGGACCAAGGATCGGATCGGATCTATCATACGATCGCACCTGAGTACATAAGCTATAGATCTATGGGACTCAGATATTACATTGAGCAAGCCTTGTTGTGCGACGACGCCAGCGAGAGAGCCACGATGAGATACAGATGGGCTCCGATGTGTCCCGGGTCTTACTGGGATATCGTTCTGAAACCTGATCAAACCCGCGCAACCGAGTGGTAACTTATAATAGCAGTATCGAGGGACCTACGCGGAACCACCAGATGCGTTTGTGAGGGTATATCACAGATTACGACGCTTCTCTGATGCAGCTCGTTCGCATCGGGACTAGAGTGCTCCTGTAGAAGCGCTTACATGCCGCCACGCCACGTTCCTCGAGGGCTATGAAATTCTCACCTCAGACTCACGCCGCAATGGAAGGATACCTGACAACTATATGCACCTGGTGTATATGATGGTTATCTGCACCGTTTCCAAGCAAGTGTGATGCCTGGGGGAACCTGCACTGATTGGCGAGTAAAAGGTGAAACCTGAGTAATGGTATCCGGGGATAAGGATTCGTAGACTTCATCCTAGTTTCAGGTACTTCATAAGCTCTACACTGCGTCCAGCTGTATTGTACTGACGCCGCGATGTTGCTTCTGGAGACCGGGTCTGTGACTGGCCAGATTCGAAAGCAAACGCCACGGAGAACCAGGACTGGGGTGGATCAGCCGACGGTATTGTACTTCCTTTTTACCCTTATTGGTCTGTTCTAGACATCGGGATGCAGGTTTGACATTTGTAGGTAGTGCTGATGCGGAAGCGATGGCCCGAGGCGGAAAAGCAGACCCAAGTCGAGGTTGAGCCAAGGGCCCCTTTTCGACAATCGCGAAATCCGGATGAATATCGGTCTGATCCTCGAGGGAGGCTATCAGGCCGTCGAATATCATCGCACAATCGGAGTTAAAGCTACATGTATTTGCAGGGCCGCATCTGATTCCGAATTCCGCAAGACGGACTTGACTTGCGCACTCGCTATGAAGAGAGCTTAGCCAAAGCCGATGCTCGTGCGTGATACTTTATTATTCGACCTGTAGCGTCGGATAAGAGAAGTCGGCCTCGACTAGCACATTGGCTAGCTTCCCAGCCCAAACTCTGCTCTGCCCTGCGCTCTGCTTGTGGTGGTGATGAGTAATGTGATGGCATCAGACGATGGGCACTGGCGAGCCAATCTACTGTACCCAGCGGATGCCGTCCTATTGATGACCAGGCCCCGAGCTGACGGTGACGAGTGATTTGGCCAATGTGGGAATTGCCATCCATTCATTAAACCCCAAGCATTGGGACAAAGGGACAGGTTGCGGATCCTTCTGGAGACTCCTTGTCTGCGAAGTTTGCTGCTGGACACGTCTTGTGTACATCCGCCGGCTATGCGAGGAGCGAACAGCGAACAGCGAGACTATGTAGATCTTCGTGTGGTAGGGCTGGAGGAGAAGCCACTCAATTACCAGTGTCGTTACGTACTAAGTACCTCATAGTACACCAAGGTAAGTATGTAAGCATTGAGACCCATCATTGAACTTATTTCTCGTGCATGAATGAGTCAGTACTGCTCATTTGTGCCATCCACAGATCCTTGAGGGGCAGGCCGTGATGGATACAAATCATGCCTTCTGGTAACGAACGTGGAAATTTCTCGGAGTTTGGAGCCACAGGATAGACTCGGGGCGCGAGATGGAGCCGCCAGCCCGTCGTGTGTTTACCGAGCCCCGATCGACTGGAAACTACATCCTCAGGTGATAATATGTCGCAGAACTACTCCATCCATGGTATGAACTACACCCAGACAGGACAACCAGGATAAGAAAAACTTGGTAGCCCACCCCATGACAATGGAAAGGGATAGGATAGAAGATCCGAGAAAGACACTATGTATTCGATCGTGCGGGGCTATGTAGCATTGGCTCTACAGTTCCGTCACGATAGCCCCCCTTCCCCCAAATTTCTATAACAAATATTTCCCTTCTTTCGGTAGTAGTGACCCCAACCCAGACCCAACCAGTTCTGTTCAAGGAGCGGTAGAACCTTTGGACGTCAATTGACCGCAAGGGTGTTTCGAGATCAGTAGTGATGTGCAAGATTGCCGCTTCATTGGGCACGGTGGTCGGGGCCTTATCTGCTTGATCACCATCATCCTGGGTAGGTAAGTAAACAGTAGGCACGTAAGTATTCGAGGCTCATACATGCAGGGTTCTACTAGGTAAGCAGAAGATCGTTTACCAACCGGCGTGTCGGCTCCGAAACGGCGAGCTGGGTGCAATGCGAAGTCGGCGACTCGTCCGGCCTGAAACGCATCAGCGACTTTGCACAATGAACCTTGTCTGAGCGTTTGAGCTGACAATGATGATTATGATGTGCTAGCATGAGCTGTTGGAGAGAATGAGATGATTCATTGTGATGGGTGGCAGCACAAATTGGGCGAGGTACATACATAGTAGGTAGGGCATGTCTTCTCCAGCACTGTCATGGTAGGGTACTGTGTAGGTATGTATAGGGCCAAGACAGGGCCAAGGTACCTAAGGGACGACGATGGAGGGTTTCCTTGGCATCTGGATTTGGAGGTACCTCTGCCTGGGCAGAGCTTGGGCGCGTCTTCACGTGAGGCCATGCATATTATGTACGTTTCTTTGTAAGAACCAGCTTTGCACTTGCCTACTAAAGAGGTACCTACTTAGATGAGGTATATATCGTGATGACTGTACGCCAAACCATCTTTATTGTGCTATTACGGAGCATCGTGGGGCTGGATCGTTGCTTGATAATTGTTG
This sequence comes from Xylariaceae sp. FL0016, assembly GCA_022578815.1. NCBI lineage: Eukaryota > Fungi > Ascomycota > Sordariomycetes > Xylariales > Xylariaceae > Xylariaceae sp. FL0016. The sequence goes on from MU388752.1 coordinate 287,255, forward strand.
AAAATGATGTGATGCACAATACCTCTACATATACTGTAATGAGACCTGAGGCGAGAACAGAGCCCTGTGAAGCAATTTGCTAACTGTTCTATGCCACACTCCATGCAGGAAGGCCCATGTAACCTGACTTCAGCTTTGGGGTAGGTACTTACATACTGACTGTTTGGATTCACCCACTGAACTTCAGACCTTGGTCTCAACGGTTGCGCTGCCGAAGATTGGGAGTTCCTGCATCTGGGCTAGCTGTCGGTCAAACTCTAAACCGCGGCACAGGTCAGCAGCAGAGACTGGCTGGTCCTTCACCAGGCAGGGTTTGTCATCGTGACAGGTCAAGGGCCTGGAGAAAAATTTTAGATTCTACACGTGAGACACACTGATAGCTTTGTCCCTTGGCCGAGACAGCCTCGAGCCAGGTGGGCCAGCGCGCGAATTCGCCTATAACTCGGCGACGATGTTGTCGTCTCATCGCCGTTGTTCATTGCAGACCTTGCTCCTCTCTTCGGGAGGCCCTGACACCAATCAGACCACGCAATGCCGGTAGCTATCTCATAGTGATGGAATGACAGTGGCATGAATCATCTTCTGGGCTGATCGAGGCGCAGGCGAAGCTGGAATCAGTTAGCAGTCAGTCCTCAGCTTACATAGTACCTCCCGTCTGGGCTCAAGCAGGCCAGGATAGACTGAGTGCTACGATAGTTGTGTCTTGAAGCCCGCTTTTTACAGTTTGTCCTCTACATAACAAGGAAATACGGCATCTAGGCCTGTCCTGGTCTACCAAGCCTTCAAGCCTACCTATGTAGCAGCTTGGCCGGGAGCAGAGCTTTGCCCAACTACCTCGGCAACTGAGCATTGCGGTGTTGTCAGTGGTGATAGTGAGCGTAGGTGTTCTACTGCGCCAAGACCAGGGACAGCACTGCGGCATTGACGGACGCCCATTCGCCGTTTATTGTAACGGCAAGCAGAATAGACAGGACAGGGCATCCTTGAGTTCCATTCCAAGAGAGGTGCTGGATACATCCAAACTACAAATGTTGTAGTGCATGTTGTCGACAGCGGGCCAGCCGCAGCCCGAGTCTGTAAATTGTTCACAATTGTGCAAAAAGCTGCGGCAGGACATGTTCATTGCCTGGAACCGGCGATGTAGACCCTCCGCGGAGCCCGCTAGAAGCCTGGAGAGATATCCCGCGCAAAGCACAACTCAAGCAGGGATGGCCATCCGTATTATGCATCCGTCTTTATGCAAAGCTTACAGGCATGGGCTTACTGATGTCGCCGGTGCGCTTCGGCCACATTATAATGTCGAGCCCAATGTAGTCGCAAGTATCGTCTGGTCACTCAAATCCTCACTGCCCAGGTCCCCGAGAAACAGGTATGCAAGCCATACCTTGGTTCCTGAGCTGCCCCAGTACAATGTAAGGTAGGCAGTTGGTTATTGCTCGGGCAGTCGAGCCAGTTACCACACCAAGCTGCGCCCAAGAGCCATGACGAAGCTGTTGATAGACGGTGGACTGGGAGCTTGGATATAAGTCCTCAAGCGCCTTCCTTTTCATACGCCTGCATTCCTCACATCTTGTCCGTTGCTTTTCCGCTCGTGTCACTCGATCCATCAGAAGCTTCTCATCCAAGCATTCAGAAGCTCACGATTAGGTACCACATATACTGGTATATATGTCCTACTTCCCTGAATAGTCCTACACATCCACGCCGACTCCAACCCGACCTGGGGCTCAGAGATCGACGTTCCCTGCTATACTCACAACCACCTCTCCCATCATCAGGCCGTAGACGAATGCTCTTGAGGGAGATCATCGTGCAAAGAGCTTACTGTTGAACGATAAAGACTTGTCGCTACTTACATCGACCCGTCATAGGCGTGAGGCCCACCGCCGTCTCCACACCTCGGACATAAAGCACGGCCGCCTCTAAAGCCATCCTCCGGCCCTACTTTTTCAGGTCAACAGAATAAAGTTACCAGGTCCAGTGGTGGTACATCACTAATCGTCAAGCCCAAGCCCACGCCTTCTTGGCCCTCTCAAAGGCTCCGTCCACGCAACTGCATTATTAATCCCGTATTGGGAGTTAGATCGTACTTGCCTACTCTGCTCTCCAGTACTTTCAACCTCTCGATCGTACCATCCGTGGCTCAGACTCGGGATTTCGTCTTGTTTTGGATCCTTCCTCAGAAATTCGTCGCTTTTTAGTGGCAAACTGCAGAGCTTAGACAGGTCATACCAGCCAAACCCACACTGCGACTTACAGCTCCTTCACCCACCTGCTCGTATAAGTCGTCGCCCAAAATGGAAAGCGGCATCCCCACGCCCCCAGTCGAAGACAACTTGAAAGTCTCGACAAATTCGCGAAGAATGACGGCCTCCAGTACCAAGTCGGTCAAGCCAGTACATCGGGGCATGAAACGATCAGCAACTCATTTAGCCCATTCACCTGTGCAAGACCACTCACCCCTCTCGATACATGCCGGTCTCGACAATAGGCACAAGAGAGTTTGGAAAGCATGTGAAAGGTGTCGTATGAAAAAGACCAAGGTAAGTCAAATGCTCAAGTGTGGTCCGTCTCCATTCTCACGAGGTCGTAGTGTGACGGCGAATTTCCATGCAAGAGATGTAAAGACGATGGACTGGTATGCACTGCAGGCACGCGAAAGAAGACCGAATACAAACAGTTGCCCAGGGGGTACGGTTCCTTGGTCACCACACTACCGTTGTTGACAAGGACTAATATGAGATTAGATATGCTGAAGTTCTCGAGAATACCCAGTTCGCATTGATTGCCACTGTTCACAAGCTTTACGCCATGGTCAGGAATGGGCAGCCATGGGATTTGGAAGAGCCCGACCTCAACGATAGGGGACGACCTGTGATACATGATATTGCTACGAAACTCGGGTGCATTCGACCCAACGCTGATGTTGACCTGCCACCTCATTCCGTATTCCCTGAAGACGAAGCCGGATTGACAAAGCTAGCAACAGAGCTCGAGGCTCAACAACACGAACGGGAGAAGGATACACACGCGATAGAACACGTTGAAACAGAGTCCAGCAGCGCACAAACGGACCGAGCGAGCTCATCGGAATTGGATCACTCAGATCTTGAGCAAGATTATCGAAAAGCCTTGATGGGGGGTCAGCAGAGTATTCAGACATTGTCGCCACAAAGTTTCACATCGTATAATGATTTCGAATCGAGTCCAATGTCAACCGAAGTCCACCCCCAGACGAGTTTGTTCGCAGTTCAATCACCTTCCGGCCCGAACGCATTTCCTGCTTGGAACATGGGCCGTCCCTCTTCTATGGATATCCCACCACAATACATGTCTCAAATGGATCTACATATGGCGGAAATGATGCTGAGCCAAGGCCTGGTCGAGTCAGAGTTTGGTACACTGAAACCACATATGATAAACGTCCCGAATCCAGAGGTCATGTTGGGTGTAGGCGACCCGATGATTTATTCAGGTTATAGCCAGACGGAGTCACTCCGTTCATAGACATAGCAATGGGTCTTTGATCAAGGGATTTAATTGGATGCCTCTTTTACATGATGTTCGCAAGGCGTTGGCGGGGGGGCTATTGGACGGGCCTATTCACCTATGCCCAGAGGGTTATGGAATCTAGCGGTCTGGATTATAATAGAATGGATCGGTCACCCACATCACATCAGCGAGGTGACATTGTACCACCTACCAATTACGTAGAGGAATGCGCAGTTGGCGTTGGCAGACAACTCTCTCCAGCCCCGTCCCTCACTCAGCATGTAAGGAAGCCTTACTATTGTATAACGAAGCATGCCAGCCTCAAAATTACAATTTCTATGTTCTGGTCTACGGGCAGATATCGAAAATTCCCACCAACGTGTGTGTTGGTTGACTGGTTTGAGGGCAACGATGAAGCGTCCCAAATATTTGGAATCCTTTATCCCTGCTGCCCCTCGAGCTGTGCAACTAGGGAAGTCTCAATATTTGCTCGCCCCTTGTTGGTACAGAAACAGTTGGAATCCGTACCCTAGGGTCCATTGATAGGTTGAATTGGCACCAGACACTTATTCATTGGGTACCTTGCACGTTCCTCCGCGTAGCTCAAGCTGTGGATGAGAATAGCACTGGTTGACTACGCCGTCCGCTGAGTGGACGTGCATACGAAGATCTACAGCAGCTAACATGCGATAAAGATAAACAAGATAAGTTGAAACCGACAGCACGCGCGTCACAGTGTAGTTGGTCGTGTGTTTTATGCCAGTCGCAAAATCTTGAAACTTCTTATCCACAGTCCTCCCGACGGGCAAGATGCGCACGGGAGCTTGCCGTCGTGTGATTCGGCGTGTAAATGCTCTAGGTACTTGCACGTGTGGTAGTTGCCTACTTACTCACTTCTACCTCCCACCTTGATTCAAAGAACTTTGGATGATGGATGTGGCAGTGACTCGCGCGGCCGCCGGCCCTGTATGCAAGGGTTCACAGGCGGGCGACTGAAGCCTTCAGGACTGTACTCACTGTGAGGAAAACACAAAAAAAAAAAAAAACCCAGGACCGGTCAAGAACTTCTTTGAGATGATCGGAGTCGGGATCAAGGTGACGAATGCGAATCCGCTCCGCCACGCTTCTGATAGGAGAAGAAGCCAGGCCGGCGCAATTCCGTGCTACCAACCAGAGAAGATGTACCGCAGGGCGAGTGAGTACGCCTGCGGTTGTGTTAATGCAGGTTACGAGTAATGATCATATGTGTGTTCCCAAGTCAGTGACTAGATGCTTTTTGCATCGCTGCGCCTGCTCACGAACCCATGGATGACCCCCGCCTGCCATCATACTTAAGGTAGGCAGGGCTGTCGATTTGCTATTTGCGGGTACATATTGTGGTAACTTTGGCCCAAGGTATGTACATATGTAGGCCCTGTAGATCCCCCGAGATAATCTGCCAGGTAAGGCACGCAGGCTTGGCAGGCTAGTCGACTTAATACGGTTCGCCGTATTGTCAATAATACGCCGTAGGAATGTGCGAAAATCGCATCTTATTGCGCGAATCGCCAATGCCCAGATACGTACTTCCTTTAAGTTCGATTTCATTGCCTCCATACTTATCTAGCCTGCCTGTTTATCTGCCTGCGAGCCTGTCCACATGGATACCCGCATGGCCACTTCCTGGACCTTGACACCCGATAATTTGACAGCCCACAAGAGACTACATTACGACTCCAAGCTGTAAGGGGAGGGCTATCGCAAACCTGCTCCGGCTGCACCCGACTGAGATGGTGATATGCAAGTCCATAGCCGGGAAGGTCACTGATGGCCAATGATTGGGGCCAAAAACAAAGTAAGGCAATGTTACTTATACGTCAGCTGGCTGCTGGAAGAGGCACGTAGTTCATCCAGCCTACATATGCTGTCCCATCGCGCAACATAAATCCCTACTGCGCACGCAGAGATAGGGCACAGTACCATCCTACCGAATCACGTCTAGCCTTTCGTCTGTTGTGCGCGCCGAGCCCCAGCTGTGAGTTTGGCTCCTAGGTAGCTCGCCCAGGTCTCGGCCTGCTAACGCCGACGGACATATGAAGAAGGACTTGGGATACGGTAGGCACGAGAGGGTGACGCTCCATTGACGGGGTTTAGAATCATTCCGGATCCGCGCCTGGGAAGCGAGGGAGCGCCCGTCAAAGGTTCCCTCGCAAACACGCACGTGAAGGCGGTACATGTTGGTACTTTTTCATTTTCGTTTCCCTTCTCCGTTCCCACGGCCTCCCTGCCTATCAAGTCGCGGGGAATCCGAGGTGTGCACGGTGAGATCGCTGAGTGAGAAGAAAGGCTCCCCTCTCCTACCTGATGGAGGGGCAGCCCAAAACGCCACCATCTTGAACGCAGTCCTCTCTTGAACAAGGCCGTGCCTGTGTGCACGGTAGGTAGATAAGGATTCTATTGTCATTATAGTAGCATTGTCGCTATGAGCTCATTATACAACAGGGGGTGGGAACCAGACGTTTCATTCTTCCTCGTAGTAATCCTCGGAACTTAAGGTATGAGTGTCCAGCAAACTCGGATCAAGATCTACAGCCTCTTTTTTCTCGATGATGCTCGTCTATCTCGCTGGGCCAACTCATACGTCAGGCTCACTATGGCAGATCTATTGGCAGGTTCCTTAATGGTCCAGCCGTAGCCTGGAATCGTCGCCAAGTTTTTTCAACAACTTACTGCACGTGGCATAAGCTCACTGGGTCTGTCGTCGAACCGTCGAGGCGCGATGGACCAAAAAGGTATCAGATTCAGGTGACACGGTCGGACGGATCGCGATGTCGCCAATTCGCAAACTGGAGTGTTCAGTCATCGATTGCGCGGGGGACAGTTTCATCTAAATTTCGGGTACGTCTCCATCAGGCTTGTGGGTTCTGTCGCTTCTTTTTTTCTTCCATCGATCTACACAGGATGAATAAAGAACCGCCCAGGGCCGGTCCACATGGTGTTTGCCGCGCTAGGTACCAAAGGCTCGGAGTCGTCTGTGGAATCATGAGATCATGGCATGGTCCTCCATTATGCAATTGTTCGTTCCCCCCCTTTTCTTTCCCATCCCTACAACAAATGCCTTGTTTTCCACCGCGGAAGGGCGTCCGCGGAAGGGCGTCCGCACCAATTGCTCCGGGAGAGCGATATGCGTGGTCCAAATCAAGTGTAAACGCTCCGGAGCTCTTGCTCGATCCACCTATCGTCGCTAGTGGTGACGCGATCGATAGCTTTTCGCTGGAGAGCCTTCTTCCCAGGTCCTGTGCCTGCCAAGACCGGGCCCTTGTCGATCCTCAAAGTCGAGAGGCTCGGGGCTCGGTTGGGCGTTTCGTGGGTAAGGTGAATCGGCTACGAGCTAGGATATTGGGCTCTGTGTTATGTAAACTCTACATATATCTCTTGGCATCGGGATTTCAGATCGGTGACAGGAAACTCCGGCATTACCTATCATAATCGCCTATGTGAGTGGTGAAGTTGACGCCACCATCACGTCAGTCTGTTGTTGAAGTTGCAAGCTAGCAAGGCTCTATGTGCCGTTCAAGCGGGAGTTCGTCGCAAAGGGTATAACAACCTAATTCCGATCGTAGAAATCTGGTTTCACTTTATTTCGTACTGAGCAGCCCAGGCCAGAGGAAGGTGGTGGGCAGTACCAGTGACGACGACGCTTACATGCGACTTCAAGAGATGCACACACTACACGTCGATTTCCACGAGCCAATTGCTACCGCCGTTACGCTAATCGTTCGCCTTACTGGTGGGCATGATTCGTACTGTATGGTATATCTCTCACAGACGTCCAATTGCCGCTGGCGTAGTGGTTAGTCCAAGACCTGTCCAAGACCCCCACGACGTCCAAGCCTCCCCGCACATACGCAAGCACCTTCATTCATATCGCTAGCACTGCCATAAAGCCGAGATACCCAAGCCAAAAAGCGAATTCACTTGAGGCCGCCCGTGAGCCCATCTCCAATCAAGAAGATTTATCCCGAGCCTGGCGGGTGTGTGCTCGTCTTGCCGTCTTGCCGAGAGACCGCGTGGACGGCGCATCTCATCGAATCGTATTGACTACGAGTGTCGCATCACAGGCAAACAACACCCCTTGCTCAGTCGATGAGCGCTGCGTCCGTGTCTGGCGCTGACCAAGTCTCGCTATGGCCAGGTCTCGTCTCATTGTTATCTACCTGCATATCTGCTAAACCACCGCTCCCGCTCGGGGCATGTCCACCGTGTTAGCCAGCGCAGGCCCCGGTTTGGCACTTCCGCATGCCCAATACGAGATTTGGTAATTACTTGCCCCTCAGCCTCTGCTCAAACGCTGCCGGAAACGGCAGGGAGAAATCATGCTAGGACGCCGATGATTCGCTGGTTTCACTCAGCGACTAATTTGGCATCCACCTTCATATGTCAAAGAGTGCACAGGAGCCCTGGTCAACCAGCTGCCAACTTGCACATTTCTATACACCGGAATCCGGCTTTCTTCCGTAATGTTCTGGCGGAGGGAAAGATGCAGTGCATGAGCCGTGGCTGTGAGGATCCTGAAGGGACTACTTGAAGGGACTACTTGAAGGGACTACTTGAAGGGACTTCAGGGGTACAAGAGGTACTTTGAGGGAGTTTTTGATGATTTGTGCATGTTCGTCGAAGATGCGCTCGTGCTGAATCCTACGATGCCCGTTAAGTCTTGGATTTTTCTTCATCGGGCGAAGCCTAAGAGCCCTGCCCTAGCCTTCAGACTTATTCCGGGCGATCAACTACGTCTGAGGGCAACTTGGCACCTGTGTCTATCGCGCTCGGATATCTTAGCCGTCAATGGCATGTGCTGCTATCTAGCAAGACAAGATAAGACAAGACAAGGCACCCCAGACATGCTCGGCTCAAACCGTTGCAACGAAGATTCGACGATAGCGGGTCCTCCAACTACCGACCTGACATATGTACCAGGTTTGTGCAGGACCTCGGTTTCTTCACCGAAGCTTCAATGCTCAAGACTGTCCCTGCTTTGTCAGGTGGGCCCCAGATAAACAATGGGCGAAGACAGGGCACAGAGTTGAAACACTCCCACGCGTCGTCAGAGAGACTGGTCCGGTTCTGACGGGCTGTATCTGGCAGGGTTAGGGGCTCGTTCGGATTGTTAGGAATTGGGAGCGGCATTCGAATGCGGCCAGCCCCCTTGAAGGCAAGGCGAACTCTATCGCCGCCGTGCATAGATCGGCTGGTTGGGCTGCTCGGCCCTTTCCAACCGCGATATCGGCCGCTGGGTTCATCATCCCAACGCGCGAATGAAAGCCGACCAGCTCCCGCGGAGGCCGCGGCCTTGGGATCTTGTATAGCGACCCTAGATCCGTTGGCCGTGTCACATATTATAGGTATCTATTGAATATACGCATGATCGTCTGCGGTTTCAATATAACCTTGATGCAGGGGGACCTTCGCAGCAAAGGGTCTTGTGGCTGAAATAAGAATGTCGATGCGGTGAGTGCCTGGCGGTCCTGGTATCCCAAGAAATGCCGAACCGAATGGGTATATCCAAGTCCGGGTGACGGATAGGTCCCGGGACGCGCGGTGATCACTGTCGACCTGGAACGCCGGGCTTGAAGATTATACCTAGACGCTGCACGGTATATCATGGGATTGCAGCTCACGTACTACGTCTTCCTGGCTGCGATCAACGGCACTGTATGCATATGGAATTCCAGGCAAACGTAGCTGTCAATCGCGGGGAATCCGAGCCGGTGCCCTGTGCTCGAAATAAGCATGGCTGACAAATAGCTTGAAACGATATATTGACATTTTCCCTTGCATCATGGCTTGAAGATGCGATGTGATATATGATGGACATTTATGGCTTAAGGCCTTAGTCGATCTACATAAGGGCTTCATAACATAGCCTGAAGGTGATCTCACATCACTCTCTAGAAACCGATGGGTATTAAACCCCATAGGATATCTGCATAAAGCCGGCATGGTTTTACGACTGAGGTGCAAGTCACAGACAAGAGGAGTTGACGTTGAATCTATGTGACTCGGAATGGTGTCATTTGCTGAAACATGACAGTCCATCAGAATACTTGATATTGTGGACTGATATTGAAGTGATGGACACCAATGCGTATGTCTTGTTGTCTATAGTTGCTGCAATCTGGTCACCGCTTTCAACCCAAGTAACGCCATCAAGAAATTACCCAAGCAGCCGAGGTCGCCTTTGTGCTGCATCGATTTGTAATCCAGACAGAAGAAAGCGAATACGACGGATTCATCACATTATTTCCCAAGGACGTACGGGACACACATTACACTCGCTATCGAACTCAACGCTTGGTGCTGGAATTGCGTGCTTCATGGTTCGATGTTTATGCTAGCCATACCAGAACTGCCAGTTCCTTGCCATCAGACCGATGGGGGCTTTATACAATGGTGCCAGAACTTGTTGCAACATGACACGACGCATGTGGAGAGTGACATTGAATCCCCTTTGACGATGGGCAACTGGGTGGGAGGCCAGTGATGGACCAAAGCGTCTTGGATGAGCGGTCATTCAGGTGACAGATAGGCACCTGCTGATGATATAACCGATGAGGAGACTCAATCACGGCTAGTCTCCTCACCCATAGATTATGGGAGTGTTACGTGTGGACTAGATCGGTCGAGTGTCTAGACGCGACGATGTAGGAGAATACGTTTTGGGTTAGAAATAACAGGCAATATACTGGACAACGCCCTTTCAGCTACATCAACAAGTCCCGACTGGCACATAATTACGAGGCATTTCTTGTGGCGGACAGAGTCATTGAAATCTCCTGTATCAAAGACCAGGAACGCATGTCCCTTTGTCTTCCCCAATGATCTGAGTTGAACGATTTCCATCCTTATCATGTTCGATATGAAAGTGCTCTGATAATCTTGCTTTCGACAGAGTACGCTGAGTCTTGCTCTCGAACTCAGAAAACGGGCATTTTCTTGATAGAAGGCTCTCCATGATGCTCATAGCCGTTCCACCATCCTCTTTTGGCGCACGAATGTCAATTTGATGCTGTAGGAGAGCTTTGATAGCCTCGACTAGAGGCCATACACATGGTGGCTCTCTCCTTTAGAAGAAGATCTGCACAGTCGGAGGGTTCGGGCATCCCTGGCATGCATTAGGAATGGTGCTGCGAGCGAGGAGAAGTGTGGTAGCATCGTCTAAATCCATATGGGGCCGCGGAACCTCCCAGACGAGACGGTGGGAATAGCTGTAGATATGTGAGGGTGTCGGCTTTAGAGGCGTGCAGATAGAAAGTATTATCGTCACGCCTCAGTACCAGTCATGAGTCATTGATTCTTCAAAAACTATGAGATACGTCCCATCCAAGGAGTCTGACTCCAGGCACAAAGGTTGTCAGGATGCCTCGGCTGAAAGACTGATATACTGCAAGAATTGGTCAGCGCCGTTTCAAAGCAACGGAATCATCGTCTACTCAGCTCCTATGTTGGATTCAACGAAGTGTTGTGTCAATAGTGTTAGGTGTAATGGGGTCTTTCGGTTCCCATCAGAAGCATTGGCATCTGCGCCGCCCTTAATCATTGCCTTAACCAGACGGCTATGGTGCTTCTGGCGTTCATAGTGCAGAGTAGTCATGCCTGTTTCCGAATCAACTGCGGAAACTTTAGCAGATCAATCTGTTAGAAGATAAAATACTGCTCGGAAGCTCTCTATCATGACAGCCCTCAGGAGTAGCAAGTCAATAGGAGTTGCAAATCATCTCCGTTCGAATCAATAATGAATTAGACATTCAACGTCATTCTTGAGTACGGCCTATTCGAGCCTGTCTATCAGTTTCAAATATTGGGAATCGATCTGAGCTTCACGGCTCGCGAGGATTCTGTAGATAGCGATTCTCCCTGTGCGTATGGGTGTACTGAGGAGACACTTCATGTACACATCGTTAAGATGTGAAGACAATAAGTTCTACGGCGAGCTTCGGTCAAGAATATATCGGAGTATCCGCAGAGAACACGCTTGAGGACACTCGGTAACCGCCGCATTTGTCAATGGTGTGAGAGTTCTGTCTGGTAATATCTCTGTTAAATCCAGGCATGCTACAGACCTGGGGAACGAAGCTACTATCTCCCAAACCTCTCTGAAAATCCGTTTGGCCGATTGTTGCACCGCCGTTTTCGTCGTGATGGTCAATGTCTACGCTCGAATCGGCAATTGGGGGTGTCATCATTTTCATCTGCGGAATGTTCGTGAACAGGACCCAGCTTCTCGGTAAGATATACGACTGCCTCCTCCAGTGGGGGAGCCAGACTAATCCCTTGGTGGTTGACATCTGCCCCAGCTTCCAGAACTGTGCGAATGAGGTCGGGATACGGGTCACCATCATGGTAGGAAGTATGAAACTAGCGTTCAACGGAGTGCGGTTGGCGCCGGAAGCATACACTCTGTTAAAATGTATGTCATCCAAATTATGCCCGCACGCTAATAGAGCTTTGGAAAAATCGATCTGCTCTCGATCTCTACTCTGGCGAGGTTCAGGTCGTTGCCGACCGCGTAAGTCGTCCAGGCGTTGGAACTCACGCCAGCCTCCAACAGCGAGATGCAGCAAGTGCTCCGCATCCTCTGGCGAACTCTCTGGATGCGTTCGAGCCTTTGCTTTGAGCGAACGCATCGCTGTAGAGAAACAGCCGACTTGGCATGCACGCCACATTGGTGTTCACCCGTCATCGCTATCAGCGTTTATATCAAAGCCAGTATCCGAAGGAGTTTTATGGATTGTTCGGAGTCCTAGCTCTCACTCGTATAGTTGAGAGGACTATCGAATTTGTGACGACTGAGCAGATCAGCTTCCGGATATATCTAGGGCTTCATTGACTTTGCACTGGGCCTCTGAGCGCGATCCTGCAAGGGAGCGACCAACGGTGTTGGGCTCTGCCCCTAATTCGAGAGCCCGTCTCGCGTCTTCCAGCTTGCCTCGTTGAGCGAATAATATTCCTAAGAGCGAATGATTTATGATTTCTGATGTTGCCAAGCAGGAGACAGGGTCAATAGATACATCACTGTTGTAAATGGGTCGTAAATAGACATGCCTGTATGTGCGACACCAGCCTGGTGCAGGAAGTCCAGGCCCAAGAATACAAAGAGCAAAATTTGTCGTAATAGATCTGCGTTGAAGCCATTTTCTGGAAAGAGGCTCCGAAACTGAGTGTAATTCAGCCCAAGGGGGCTGAATAAAAGACATTGGTGGTGTCCAAAGGATCACTGGACCTGGAAGTTCGCTACAACTACAGGCAGCCTTTCCTTGCCGACACCTGCCCCGATGACACATATTCCAAGTGTCATAAAAGTATCCTCCCTTGGTGAAGAGCCCAGAGTTAGCAAAGTTCACGCCAGATGCATATGTAAATGTGAGAGAGTCCCCAACTGCCAGAGCTGGTAAACATACTTGAGATCCCGACAGAGCCACACTGTCGAGCCCGTGCCATAGCCAAGCTTCGCGACCGCCTGATACCTGGACGCGAAGACCTCTTCAAGTTGAACAGGGTAGTATTTATTGTGTTTCTAGTCCGGAAAAGTCTCTTCTTCTAGTTTCTTGCTCTCTAGAATACTCTTGAAGCCTTTGCTCGGAAAGACTCTCTCGCAGGAGCAGACATGGTCCGCGCAACCGGTGATGCAGGTTGGAGAGCAACGCTTTGAATGATATGGGGTCGCTTACAGCGCGTCATGTCATGAAAAAAAAAAATGGTGTTATGGTGTGCGGACAAGACGTAGTCGTGTCGTATTCATGGTTCATGATGCATAGGGACAACAGATGGCGCACCACTGCAGCTAGTGCTTGGATTCGTAGGTGGGCATAGGGAAGATTATAAGCCGAATTTAGATATTTAGAATGCTAGCTAATTGGAACGCCAAAGAATTTCCAGGCTACATTTGAAGTTACGAAAATAAAAGTCGACTTATGTTTTGAGAATAAGTCCTAAAATTTACAAGGTGTCATGCCTGAGGCCAGAGCCATAGTATCGTGGGCCTATCGGGCACTGCCCGGGCCAGATACGGCCATATATAGCAGGGGCATCGCCTTCTCCGTTAGGGGGCAGGAGGTCCGTCAACCACTACGGGACCCTATAGGCAATATACTGACTGTACCTGACTATACTACCAATTACTGTGATACTATATTTTTCAAGGAATTGCTTTAAGCATAATTATAGCGTATATATCGTTAACATGTACTGCGATGTGCGAATGTTTATAATGAGGTTGGTTAAGGTTACTTCGCTGTTTGTTAATGAGAGCTATAAGTTATGGTCAAAAATAAGAGGCGACCGTTCATCGCATCAGTGGTTTAGTGGTAAAATCCATCGTTGCCATCGATGGGCCCCGCGTTCGATTCGCGGCTGATGCAACGATTTTCTTTTGCTGTTTGCGCCGCCACGTTTATTTTTTCCTTTTCGGTTTTTGTTTTTCACAATGTCCATATCATGCAGATACGAGTTGGAATCGACGGGAAGTCGAGTCGCTGGCCAGATACGTCTGCTTGAGCTAGTAAAGTCCAGCACGGATCTGCGTGGAGGGCTTGTCACAATTACACGTGAAAGCTGCGACACCCCAGGAAGAGAGCCCAACGAGTAAGGTATAGTGGGGTGACGAAAGTTTCCGTACGGGGGCGTTTCTACACCAAGATACACCGAAAACACACCATGTCCAAGACAAGGGCAGGCATCAACGCCTTTCACTCAACCCGGTCGCTCGCTCGATCGCTATCGCGAGGTTCCTCGCCTTGAACGCTACACTGCCACCCGATGTTCTTTATCGGTAGATCTTGTTCTTGTACGCTCCCTCGCGTGCCGAGCGGCGTTCGAGCCTTTCAATGAGTGATTATCATGACTCCAGTAAGCCGTGTAACCAAAGATGTCAGATGCAGGGTGCTAGAACCCGTAGGCGTCTGTACACGGCCGAAGCATCACGCCGGCAGCGGTGTAGGCGGCCGCGTGCAATGCACAATGAAGGACGATGCATAGTTTCGCAGGGTTTCCAGAACGCAACTTGAGGTAAGGATGATACCGGGATGCCATCACTGAAGGAACACCTTTAGTCTTGCATATATCGCGCCGAGACCGTAGGTTTGTTTTCGCCACTCAATGTCCACTTCCTCGTGGAAGCCGGGGTCCCTGCTTAGCGAGGCCGGTCTGTATACGTGAACTGCATATCACCAATCAGAGCGAGTTAACTCGACGAAGAAGCGCATACAACATGGCGATCCCGCAGCGGTATCGTATATATTCATGGTGGCGTGCCAGTCTATAGCGATAGGAAGCGTGGGACAACATTCCCTAGTATGAGACATCTGTAATCGTCAGAGGTTCCGCAACCTGCGATTCCAGTCTGCTGAGGCCCTGTACTGTGTTTGAATGGCATCGGATGCACAATGAACAGCAAACAGGATGAAAGTATCATCCAGGCTCGCGCCCTTGAGGGCAGTGGCTCAGGAACAGTTGACCAGGCTGACTCTGACGTCGACCTACTGGAGAGCCTTGGATATCGCCTGGAATTAAGAAGAGAGTTTACGCGCTGGAGCACGCTCAGCTATGCCATATCGATTCTTGGTGTTCTCGGGTCTGGTGAGTAAGCCATATATGAAGTACAACAGCAGACTGATAATGTAGTCCCTGCTTCATGGGGGTCGCCTCTGGCTGCTGGTGGCCCAGCGACGGCGATATGGGCTTGGTTCTCGGGGTCATTCTTTTCGCTATGTATTGCGTTGTCAGGTGAGGTAAATAAGAACCAGTGTTTCGTTACGATACTAACATTGTTGAAGTCGCTGAGCTAGTGTCTGCCTATCCGACCTCGGGCGGCATGTACTTTATCACGAAGCATGTCTTCCCCCCGAATAAGGTCCCCATGGCAGCATGGATGATCGGATGGTCTAATTTCTTGGGACAGTAGGTATAGCCATAAGAAAGACATAAACGGCAGTGCTGATGAATGCAGGACCGCTGGTGTTGGTTGGTCATCTTAAGCAAATAGGACTGCAAGAGCATGTTAACTGACCTTGCCGATAGCAAGCATAGGATATTCAGTCGCTCAAATGGTATGATGTCTCCAGGTAAGGCCTGGGAACAAGTGGCTAACGCTCCTCAACCAGACACTGGCTGGTGCATCAATGAGCTCTGTTCGTGAAGACGGCACATTTGCGTATCAGCCCATGGCCAAAGTCACAGTTGCTGTTAGTATTGCCATCCTCGTAGTTCTTGGCATAATATGCTCGTTTCCTTCCAAGCAGCTGAGCGACATCATCCGCTGGTTTGCGCCCATCAACCGTGAGTACCAGGGACCTTACTACGTATCAATAATGCATTCTCCCAGTTCATTCGATGATTGACGTTTGCAGTGATCGGCTCTATTGTAATCTCAACCGTCCTCCTCATCCTCACGCCCAATAAGCTTCCGGCCGCGGATGTCTTCGGGAGCGTGGTTGATGGCTCTGGGTGGAACAGCAAAGGCTTCTCGTTCTTGTTAGGATACCTGAGCGTAGCGTGGGTAGGCTCGAACCTGGTCCTATGCCATCAATTGCAGCTGATAAGGACAGACAATGACCGACTACGATGCCACAGCGCATATGTCCGAAGAGCTTCACAACGCCGCCGTAAGCGGCCCGGTGGCTATCGTTCAAGCTATCGTGATTTCATGGATCTTTGGCTGGTTGTTGAACGTGGCTTTCGGATTTGCTGCCTATGACCTTACTGGTATCCTTTCCTCGCCCATGGGCAACCCGGCTGCTCAGGTTTTCTTCAACGCTGGTGAGAGAGCAGGTGGCCTCGCCATGTGGTTCTTTGTCTGTCTGGTTCAGCTCTTTACTGGGATCACAGCTATGCTCGCGAACACGCGGACATGCTTCGCACTGGCCAGAGACGAAGCCTTGCCCTTTTCCAAGTACAGCTCTCTCTCCCCAAATGGGTCACTACTCTCGTACTGATAAATACTTACCCAGAACACTTCGAAAAGTCAGTACACTTACCAAGACACCACTGTACAGCGTCTGGGCTGTCGTGGTCTTCTGCTGCCTCCTGAACCTGATAGCTCTGGGCAGCGCGCAAACGATCAACGGTATCTTTGGGGTGACGGCGCCCGCGATGGACATCTCGTACGTGGCTGTCATTGGAGCACGACTTTACTACGAAAAAGACCATCCCATTGCCAAAGGTCCTTTCAGTCTCGGGCGTTACCAAAAGCCTATCAATCTCGTCGCCATCATATGGGTGCTTTTTATCTCTGTTATCCTATTTTTCCCGCCCACGTATCCCGTTACTGCCTTGAATATGAACTACGCCGTGGCCATTGCAGGCTTCATAGCACTGTTCGCGATTAGCTGGTGGTACCTACAGGCAAAAAGGTAAGAGCTCTTTGCGTTATCACGATAGTCTCGCTTATACTATCAGATTCTACATTGGTCCGCGAGTCGAATAATACGTGAGTAATTAGGACCTAGCGTGAAGTAGGAAATCGACCCAACCCGCTATGAAGTGGCTTTATCATAGATATAATTGGAGAGCAGGCCGGATGCTGTGTGTTAAGTTCATCGGTGTGATGATCAACTGGAACACAGGGGCTTGGCAGTTTTAGAGATACTCTGTTGCGAAATCGTGTCTTTTTTCGCTCTCGAAGAATAGCATAAGTTAAGTGTATAATCAAGACCAACGAGTGACTATTTATTGAGTTTCACTTTCGTGTCCCAAATTCAATTACAAGTATCTTATCACTTCGAGGGTGTCTTGGATCCTCCTTCTGTATACATGTCTTTCCCATCTGACGATGGCTCGACTCCGTCGACCCTAGGGAGGTCGTTGTAAAGCATATGGTGCTAGATAAGACTTAGTATGTAGCTAGTGATGTAGAGTATTCGCGTTCGAGTTTGCATACCTCGATGTTGATCTTGGGACCTTTGAACCACTTGTGTGCATCGACGAAGAACCAGACAACAACAAATAGCATTGGCGCGCCCTACACAGTTAGACGGGCATTAGCAAATGAAATTTTAGTAGAATCAAGCGAAGTTACCGGATAGTGACGAAGGTGACTCACATAGACCAAGCAAGTCCAATTCATACTATCTGGCCCCAGATCCGCGCCCCTGAGTTGAGGGAAACACAAAATCGGCAGCATCACCAACACAAAAGCGCATGAAGCAATCCCACTCGGCAAGCTGAGAACACCAAGATGCCACGGCCCTCGCCTGAACTTGTTCCCCACAAATACGATCTTGATGAAGATCGGCGTCGTGAAGGCGACATACGCGCCGATGGCGCCGATGCTGAATATCGCATCGATCGCGGCGCCGCCAAATATGAGCAGCAGCAGCAGGATGCCAATGCCGGTATTGAACCATACCGCATTGACAGGCGTCAGGGTGTGGCGGTTGACGCGCTTGAGGGGTCGGCTCACGACGCCGAAACAGTCGTCGCGCGCATAGGCGAAGCACACGCGCGAAGCGGCGACCATGCAACCCTGCCCCATGGAGAAGGCGCAGACAATGGTCATGGAGAGCACGGCGAGCGCGATCTTCTGCGGCATAATCTGGACGAGGTAGGCTGCGAAGGGCTGTCCGAGGTCGCTTTCGATGACGGCGGGGACGTCGACGATGGTGTACGCGATCAGCGCATTGAGGATGAAGCCGAAGACAGAGCCGCTGGCGGCCGTCATGACGATAGAGCGCGGTGTTGCGACGGCGGCGTTGGAGCATTCTTCCGAGAGGTGGAAGGAGGCGTCGTATCCAGACATGGTCCAGATGATGGAGAGGAAAGACATGAGCACGGCAACACCATCGGGCCAGTCGGTGCCATTCTGGATGCCCCAGGCGAAGTCATTGGAGTTGAACTTGGGCGATCCGCTCGCAGCAGTGGGTATGATGATAATGACGATGAAGAGACAGCTGAGGTTGATAACGGTGCCGACGGAGTTGAAGTTCGCAATCCACAGCGTTGGCATGCTGCTGATGCAGCCATGTACGAGCATAATCAACACGGTCAAGAGGAAGGCCTGGTAGCTCGTGGGTATGTATTCGGGGTTCACGATTGATGCTGCTGCTAGAATCATGGACGCTATGTGAAGGCAAGTCAGCCTTGTTCTCGACACCACGAGATGATCGTTCTTTGTCCACTCACCACAGCCGTAGTCGACGCTTGGAGCTCCTGTCACCTGGACGAACCAGTTACTCCAGCCCGTTATCCAAGCGGCAAAAGGGCCGTACTTTGGTCCAGCAAGAACAGCAGCTGCGTAGTATAGCCCGCCAGATGTCGGCATACTTGATGCTAATTCGGCCATGGAAGCAGCGACCTGATAACGTGTTATTCAGTGGCAAGTTCAAGCTGTGTAGGCATTGATCTCGTGGAACCGTATACGAGGTAAACTTACACACAAAATGAAGACCACTGACAGTAACCATCCCCAAGTGTTTGCTGCCGGACCAGCTGCATTCTTGTCAGTTCGCAATCCAATTCAGGGAATTGCCCATATCGTATCATATTGTCTCATTATTGAATCCTTCCCAAGCTCACACGAGCTCTGTCCTGACCAAGCCTGGAATCGCGGATAAGACCAAGACTCACCATAGCCGAGTCCATACCACATAGTAGTCGCGATACTCGGCAGCAGCCCCATGACCGCGAAGCTGACGGCGAACGTAGTCCAGGCGGAGAACTCTCGCTTGAACTCCTGCTTGTAGCCCAGAGCCGCTAGCGCCGCCTCGTCCTCCGACATCTCATCGACATGATCCGGTACATCACCGCCCTTCAAGACCGTCGTCACTGGTGGGACTGGCCCCGAGGCCCGACGACCATCGTCTCTGTCCATCTCTTTTACCGTCATATTGGACAAGTTGAATATATCAGGTAGCTCAGGATCGGATTCTTATCGTGCGCCGAGGAAAGCGACAATGCCGAAAACGCGGGGTCGTAATCCCTAGTAACGCTGTGGCGTCCTTCGATGTCCCAGGATTCAGGATCGCGATATGCGGAGAGCGTACGCAATTGAAATTTTGCGACGTCGAAGACGTTCAACTGGATTTGGGGGACACCATCTTTCTTATTGATTGGGGTTTCTGGGCAGATGCAGATCAGATTGATTACCTACCTACCCAGTTACTTGCTGTTTCTCTTCCCGGTTTTTCTTATCTCGACCAACGACAGGTACTTTGTAGGTATCTGGTAGATAAGGATGCATGTAGGTATGTAGTGCAGTATTTACCCCTGTAGATAGATAACTTTGAAGCGCGTCATTGTCGTGCTACAGATTCCTAGGACTTTACAGTTCCACCTAATGCAGAATTGAGTAGTAGGAGATGTCTGGCATTTACAGGTACTAATGCAGCCAGAGACTGGCTCGTTACGCAAACTACCTTACCTCCAGCATTGCAAGCCTCGACGATGACCTCTCAAAGAAGTACAAATAAAATGTATGAGAAACACAGGTATGATGGATCATATTCCGAGTGGGGAACAGGTTACATACATTCGGAGTAGGACGAGCTAAGAAGCTAACATAAGGTCGGCTTTAACCCCAATCAGTATGGATTTGCTCATGAATAGATATCTTCTCAATACTCAAATCTCGTCTATTCACGGGCGCAATTGCCATAGTAGGCATCGCGAGCCGGCAGATGCAGCTCGCGCGAACCCTTGGACCTTGGAGTTCAGGTATGTAGAAACCGCCCACGGAGAACCCGCACCCGATGATGTTCGTCGCTCCAATCCTCCGGGTCGCGCATGCGTTATATCACCTCACCCCCCCGTAAGCATGAAGTACGCATCTACGTTGGGTACATACATAGTGAGCTGTAATTCCGCGCTCGGCGTGTCCGGCCATGTTGCTCAGTCGCACCTAGGTCGTGGAGGGAATTGGAGAAGCTCCAGCTTCAGCTCTAGCTGCAAGGTCGATCTCCCGGACAGCTTGAAAGATAGGCAAGTTCCGGTGGCTCTGCGCTGGGTTTCGCAGACATACTTGGAGGCGGACCTGTCCTGCTTTGCGACGAGTCTGTCACAGGCTCCATACTATGGTTTGAACCTTTTCTAGCCTTCCTCACGTTCGTCAATATGAGGATATTGTTCGACATTTGTCTTATGAAAGCGAGTCGGCAGTTTGAAGAGAACGGCGCCATCGATGAAACAATATTAGCTTCACAGGTACCCAGATAAGAATGCCTTGGCAGACTGGGTCTCTGATTCGTGGGGAGATCGACGGCAGCGGGCGCCATTTACTTGTGACATAGCAAGATCCATTGATTAGTTTGGGGGGTATATCAGGTAGGAAATAGAAACAATCTGGGGATTCGCAATTCAAACACTTAACCCTATGCATGCTGACACAGCTCACATAATCATTTGAGCATACATCGTATATTTAGATACTTAATGGGAATCGTCCTGTGCCTTTCTCCCGGGGCCTTTCTTCCTTTACTCGATGGGTATCCAGTATCCCCTGGCTTCCCGTTTTTTTTTCTTTCTCAAAAAGTGCTTAAAAGCTTCAAGTATCGCGGAGATTACGAACTGCGTTTTTTGCGCCATGGGTAACCGTTGACGGGCTCCCCATCTTTAAGAACCTCAGGTTCCCAAGTGCTGAACCCGCCAGCTTACGAGGTCCGAATCCAGCGCTACCTCCATCCAGTCGGCCGCTTCGATGCGCCTACATCGAGTACCCATACGTAGCTTTGACAACGGATAGATGTTCCGTTTCGAATATTGGCTCGCGAGCGCCTGAATGCGAAACGTATCGCACTGCTCAGCAGCATCCCACAAGGTAAGCCCATTGCCGAGAATTGCCCACGGCTCTTTGCCCGGAGCGAAACCGCAAGCCACGACGAATCTCGCAGACCTCCCCCGCCAACGAACGGTATAAATCAGTATACCGATAAAAAAGGGTGTGTCTAGCGCTCGGAAGCATGAGTCCTGCTCATCCCAGAGCTGGTCAGGGTATGCTGAATACAGTGTGATGGCGTTTGATAGCTCTGGGGAGCCGTAGCGTTTGATGGCAAAAACATTGGCCTTCGGAGTCGACAAGGTGGCTTACTTTGAGAAAGGCGAGTGATGGGCTAGAAATATTTTGATCTCTTGAGATCTCTCCCCCGGCCGCTCGACTGGAATAGTCGATAGAGAGGCACGTTCGTAGACACCACCTCCGATGTGACGGATACATATACCCATGGGTTCACGTGCTTTGTCTCGACGATGGCAGTGAAGGCTCATAATAACAGGAACTACGTAACTTGTAACAGGTAGTGTGGTACTTACCCGCAAGCCCTTGTTGGTCATTAAGAAATCCGGGTTATATATGAGGCCTTGACCAAGAACGATGTCTCTCGATGTCTTGAACTCCTTGGGGGAGGGGGCAAGAATACTCCGAGACCGCAATAGATAGTTCGTGCTCCAGGCGAGCACGGTGAGGTCGTTCGTTGTTCGGATGATCTCCTCTTGAAGGCGAATGAATGCTTTCTTACCCTCCCCGTATATGAGGGCTAGCTGGACTCCGAACACACCAAGAAGGCAGTATGCGATATCCTCAGGTCGCATAGTCTGTCTTTGGGATGCCCACGCCATCTTTTGGCAGACGGGTATCAAGTTGAGATATTGCTGAAGCTCGCTCCCAGGGTGTCTGAGGACCCCTTCATCGATCCCAGTGGCGTAGGCTATGTCTGAGCAAAAGCCAGCCTTGGAACCAAACAATTTCCACGCTGAGTCGTAAAAGTCAAGATCAGTAGCAGCAATCAGCCCCTGGAGCGTCCAGCCCCTGGTAAACCAACGACTGGAGAGGAAACTGACCTCGGCATGGTCTAATGAGCAGAAATCGTGCAGGAAGGCGAAACATTTTGCTGAGCTAGCATAGCATATGTAAATACATTGAATTGATTGCTTCTGTTAGTTCAGAGATGCTACTTTTGTCGATGCAGCATGTATCTATCCACACATAATCATAGCCATGTTCGATTGACAGTCGGCAAGTCTCGTTTATCTTTCCGCATCCTTTCGTGGCGGACTGGCCTCGCAGAAAGTCCGTGAACGTGATCTCTTCTTGTTCCCATGTATGCGAGAGAATAGCATAAGCGAGGATTTCTTCTCCGACAAAATCCCTGAGCTGCAGTGTTTGACAGTGACTTACTTAGCCTCATTTGGAACAGTTCAGTCGATTGTCGGGACTGTTATGGCTGGACTTTTGTGGTAGGTTCATTCAATGAAGGGCGGGAAAGACCATCGGTTGCAAGGAATTGTAGAATGTTCAGAGAGTCCTACCGTTGCCCTTCTAGGCTACTTGCTGTAATGTTGCATGGGCTCAGCTCTGACCTTACGAATTGTTGTGACGCCAACTATTTATGCGGTCCGAAGAACGGCCAAGTCACCTTGGAGGCAATTGTGTATCTCAGCGGTTTCAATGGCCCTGATAGCCAAAAGTGCTATCAAGTAACTATCAGGACTTCATTCTTGCTAAAAACTAGTAGCATTAAAATACTTCTCTTTCAAGAGTTGAATTGCCTGGGAGGGACGGACATATCCGGACCTGTCTCAGTAGAACTTTCACTGGAGGAATCGACTCATACTCACCTCACCCTGGATTTTGTATCACTCCGGTGAAGGGTGGGGATTTATCTAGTAAGACCATGACAAGCGATGAAGGATCTTACGATCACAGTTGAGACCATGTCGATGAACATATTGGATAAAGCATTCATGACAATTCGGGCTTGTTGTCAGAATTCCAATGCCTACAGGATGATCCCGCTACAACCTCTGATCAGTGGCAGGTCACCCTCACAAATTTTACTTCAATTCTAGAGATTGGGAAAGTGAGAAGTTTGTCGACAAGACATTAGCATCTAGAGAAGCCTCTGGTCACTAGAGCCCACCGCCAATCGAATTCGTCAGGGGCCTTCGCATGCTTGACCACTGTAGGTAATCGGGCAGATCTCACAAACTATACAGCTCTTGAGGAAGAGGAGGGCGTGCATTCAAGCGTGATCAACGACCTCCAATAATCAAGATCCGAGCTCCAGGGGAGTGAAGAACAAGGGACGAAAATTGTCCTGGAATGAATAGGTACATGTTCTCTAAGATTCTACAAGACTGGGGAATGCATGATGATGCTTTTTGAGGGGTAAGTTGCCTATCTGGGCGCTTCGGCTGCATCAGCATTCCGAGGTTGACTTGACATGATGAGGAGAGGATTGGGATGCATCGCAGTCGTGCCTCGGGAGGAAAGTGATTTGGAGATAAGTGGTGGCAGAAGTGCATTTGTTGTTATCAGTCTACGCAGAGTCGATGGCAGATTCATCAATTTGGAGATTGCAAACGGAAGACCCAGAGGGTTGGGAAGGCCCTGTCAGACATGTTTAGTGATTTCCTATCCAGGCAAACAAGTATTCGGATAACAGGGCGAGCTCTAGCGCTTACAAGCATGTAAGCAGTATCGAGCCAGCATCCCAGCACGTAATGTTGGACGTTATCCTGATACTTGATCGTGGTCAAGGCAACGGCATCTGCCTGATCTACCTACATGTGATTGAAGCGGGAATTCAATGACAAGAACGAGAGAGAGGCAATGCAATTTCAATACCAGAAAAAAAAAAACGCTCTCAGGTCTCCAACGGAGGGCAGGATAGAAACAAAAATATATGATATCCTTGAAGAAACAGAGCCTATAAGCACCAAGCGGGTAGTTATTGCCAAACGAGAATTGCTGTACTTCTACTACAAACGCTTGATGACGCAGGGCATACTGGCCAGCTCCATTTCTTGACCTCAGGTACATACCTTAGCTTGGGGACCTGCCCGGACCTGAGCAGAATACCTTACACAACATGTGACGACGACGAAGATTACAACTGTAGGCATGGCGAAAGAAGCCTCAAACCGTGCGCGACGTGCCACGAAGCATTAATAGCATGTTAGGTATTATGCGATTGTATATCTTCGTAGGTACGCTATTATTCCCATCATTGGACTTGGTTTCTGGCCTCGCTAAAGGCAACACCTCCTTAATCCAAATATAGGGTATCAATGGCTGGTTCCACACCTCGTAGGGGGGCTCGCTAGCTCCAGACTTAGGTGCTAACCAACATCGTAGCAGGATCAACACAGGCCGTGCCTGCTCGCCTGCTTGGGCCCGACTATTATTACCTAGTACCTAAGTTGAGCGTGTCCGTGGCTGTCTGTGGGAAACCTTGCAGCCCCTTGGCTCCCTGACAAATAACTGCCAATATCCAGCCAAGAAGCCACGCAGAAGTGCGTACAACACCAATTTCCATTAATTTTCCTTCCCTGCTCCGGCCCTTTCGACGCGACTTGTCACCGTCAAACCTGTCTCGACCATCCGAAGGTACACTATCATACATGATCGTGCACTCCTTCGACTTGTTCTCTTTGCTGGCACCCATACGCCGCGCCTCTCCTGCCAGGAGATCTCCGGCGCAATGAACGCCATCCAGCAGAAATGCCGCCCGAAGCACCAGGTCCTCGTTCTCAAATGCTATCCTCGGACAACGAAAGGCGCTGTCGACGTCAAGCCCAACTCGAGCGAACTGAGCTATCTCCTGTTCTATGCCACCTCGCGACGGTCAAAAATCCAGAAGGTTGGACAGTTCCTCGAGAAGAAGACAGCTAGCGACGTCTGGAGAGTGCGCATCGGGTATGGCCCCGTCACTTCCTCGCTTGCGTCCCACGACACCATAAGCCCGCGCCTGTTTTGCTAACCCCAGAAACTCTCCTTTTAGAAATGTTCAAGTCACTCTACAGATTCTAGCAGCCTTGATCGAAAAGTCGCCCAAAGACCTGCCCCTTTTCGCACAAAATGTTCTCAAAGTCTTGAGCCTTGTGCTCCGATCCAATGACATTACCATGGTCGAGGCCTCGTTGCCCACCTTCGAAACCTTCTGCGAACATCACGATGCCTCCTCGCTCTTCGCTGACCAGGCTTACCTCCGCCAATACGAAGAAGTCGTCCGCGCCTATGCTAACTTCGCCTCTACCAGCAAAACCCCTGGCAAGGGCACTCCGACCAAGCCTGTCGCACTGCGCTGGAGACATGCTGGCTTGGAAGCCATAAGGAGTATTGCCCAATCTGATGCCCTGTCCTCTGTTGCCGGCCGACAGCTTGACGTCATAGTCCCTATGATCTTGGAGAATTTATGGACGGATAACCAGGACTTCCTCGATGTCTTACTCCAACGTGCCCATACTGAGGAGAAGGAGAAGGTCGATAACAACGCGCTTTCGCGACGTAGAACAAGTATTTCTACCGTTCGAACAGCCGATACCGCAGGTGACGCCAACCCCATCGCCTTTTCAGGTTCCTCCGGTGACATCGACAAAATGGCCGAAGAAGACATAGGCATTGTTGCAGTGCAGTGTCTCAAACAAATTTTTGTCATACCCAACCGTGCTCAGCTCCATGGCGCTACAACAGCTATCTTGAAGTTTATCAGAGAACGGATGCAGGAGAAAGAGGTGGTCGTAAAACACCACGATGGCAAAGGTCACGACGGGGGTTGGGCAATCAAGATTTTCGAGTTGGTCGCTCGATGGGCACCCGTACAAGACCGATATATCATTGTGGTCACCGCTATGGACTCCCTGTTGCGAACGCCTCCGACTTCTGAAAATATTGCTGAACAGATTCTACTCGCCGCCGTTACGGGTTCCCTTCTACGGTCCGATATCAACTTAATTGGTCTAAGCGTTATGGATGTACTCCTTGGGTTGATACAGCACATGAAGCGAGTGCTCAAGTATGCCACCGGCTCAAGGGGAAGCGTACCCGGCACATCTTCAGGAGAAGAAAAAATACCACTTGTCCCGGAGAGCGCCATGCACATTTCAGATGAACAGAAGGAGTTGCTAGATCGCATGCAGCATTGCATTGGAGACCTGGCTACCCACGTCTACTATGCTGACCAGATCTCCGACATGATTTCAACAATATTGATGCGACTGAAGCCTCACCCAAGTGCAACTGCTACACCACCAACTGAAAGAGTCGAGAACACATCAGCTCCAGGAGCTTCAACGGGAAACATTTCCGAGGATCAGCACCATCTGGACAGCTTTTTTGGCCTGGACCTTGCCAAGATTGCAGCACTTCGAGCTATCAAATCGATTCTTCTCGTGGCCAATCCAAAGACGAAAATCAGTGGAAACGTTAGCCTCGTGCGGAACAAGGTCCCCATCCAAGTCTGGGAAGGCACTCATTGGCTCCTCAAAGACCCGGATGGACAAGTACGCAAGGCTTACGCTGATGCTGTCATCACTTGGCTTGATAGGGAGACGACAAGAGCTGACCTGAAAGCACGAGACGAGACGAACTATAGAACATCTCGAGCCGGCGCAAGAGAAGTGCAATCTGCTACTATGGCTCGTCGGGCCGTCTCGAGCGCTTCGGCGAGGGAACGACCTGTTAGGATGCCGCGATCCCACTTCTTGCAGATGCTTCATATTGCTATGTACGATAATGCTTTGCAATTCATGGAATACGACACAGACATTGCGTTGCTCCATGGGGTGCTCTTCAAACTCGTCAGCAAGCTAGGGGTCAATGCCGCCCGCTATGGTCTCCCAATGGTCTTCAGACTGCAAGAAGACATCCAGGAAGCGGAAACGCCATTCTCCAAGGTCCGTCTGGGAAGTCTCTGCCACGGATACTTCTGGGCCCTCAGTGAGCGTTTTGACTTTGAGACAACAGCCGTTGGTCAGGCCATTCAGAATGAGATCTCACGCCGACGAAGTAAGCATTTCTGGGTTGAGGGTATCAATATTCCGGCGCCACCAACAGATTTCCTTGGTATCCCAGGGACCACCAAGTCGCCACCGAGAATGACCGTTCAAGAGGTAGAATCTGAAGCTTTACTCCCTTTCGACGACCGGTCGGCCATGGTTGATTATATTTGCACCAGCTACCAGCAAATAACTACGTCACCTCCTGTAAGCCCCTCGACGTCACCAGGCCGACAATTCGCACACCCAATCCTGAGCTCAACATTAAGTGCCATTCCACCTGCTGAGACCGACAAAGAACTACCCTCTAAATTTAGGGATGAAATGCTGGTGGAGTGGACGCGGGAGGCTGTTATTATAGCATTGCAAACCGGTAGCAAGTCGGCGTCTGTCAGTGGGTCTAAGACAGGGACGACCACAACTAGGGGTAACCGCCTGACTGTTAACGGACCTCTCGCCAATGGCCACAGCCCCAGCAGACCTAGCTCTGCATACGCGGCTCAGAACAACTTGCGACCAGTTTCGCATGTCGGAGCTGTTACTGGCTTACGAAAGTCAAGTGTGCAGAGTCGCGGTTCCGGAAAGAGTGGCTCCAGTAAAGGCTTCGTCGCATCTGTCGACCAGCTTAAATCAGTCCTGAGCGGCGAACAAGTCAGGCCTTCAACGTTCCGTACATTGAAGGAAGACGACGCCAGTAGCGAGAGCATGGCCAGTATGGACTACACACCCTCGGACCTCTCTTTCAACCCGCAAGCGGCTGAGGGTGGTGACGCCAATAACATCAGCCTGCAGCGAATTCGATCCAAGTCTCGAGAACGTAAGGCGTCGGGCGATTCTGGTGGTCCCTTGACTTCTCATCCAATGGCCGAGATAGATGGAGAGGATGAGGATATTGTTCCACCTGTGCCACCCCTACCAGCATCGATGATAGGTAAATCTCCTACGCCCGAAGTCGCAAAAACAACCAGCCCAAGTACGACTTACAAATCAACGAGGCGGAACAACAAGAGTCGAGGCGGCGAGAGCGTACTCTCTGGTAGTTTTAGCGATGTTGGTACTGCCAGCATGGACCTGCAGTCAATGCTCAAAGGCATTGATAGCAAGTCTAAACAGAACACGCTGGGCAATCTCACGAGACCTCCGTACTAATGGCTCCTTACTCACGATCCTGGTTGACTTTGATGAAAACTGCGTATTGTTCGATACAAACAGTTGGACTCGCAAGAGCCTGGTCGAAGTGAACTTCTGTACGGGTGTATAATTTTAAGGGACTGCTATCTATAAAAAGATTGGGAGGGTCGGGAGGAACGGAGAGGTCAGGGAAAGATTGCCCGAGGACGGAATAATAGGGATATGTATTTGTACATATATATTACCTACTTGTCGTTCTTATTAGTAATATAGCAGCGCGGTGCATGGGGGTTATGATTAGACATATTGTAATGCATTCAAGTGCAACATTGAAAGCGATAGAAATTAGCACATTATTAATACGCAAGACGCGAGAATAAATGCTCCAGAATCGTTATGTTAATTTAGATGTGTGAATGAAACCTTTCGTATGGTCTTGCTTATAGGAACTGTGATTTCGAGTCGAGATTAGGGGGTAAAGGTTGGTAAGGTCGATGTGAATCCATTGTAGGTACTTACATAGGTAGGTAGGGGTTAGGCGAGGTCCATGGCCAAATTCAGGGTCTGCCAGGGAGGGAGCTAGCAGGCATATACCTGCTAGCTGCTTGGAGGTGCTATGGCGTTATCGATAATGTCGACGACCTAAATTTCAGTTCGCTCTAGGTAAGCTCGAGTGGAAGCTCCAGATGCAACTCACCTCGAACTACAAAGACTTGCCGAGCAGATCCCTTTAACGCGTCCGAATTTGACAACCGCAAAGACACGCAAAGATGAAGCCACCAGCGAACACAGCCCTGCGACTGGTTGCTCGACCAGGCAAGATTGCAATCCCGTTCCCAGTCGCGAGCACGACGCCCATCTCGCTCCCTGCCACCACCCGCTCCATCCATCACACCTCTTCGACACCCGCGACCGTCTCTCCCGGCCACGGCGCCGGGCCGCCACCCCCAGCGCCCCAGCCGGCCGCCGACAGCGCCGACGCGCGCATCGAGAGGCGACGACGCCAGGCCGCGCTGCTCGAGAAGGCGAAGGAGGCGCGCATCGCGCACCAGGCGTCGTCCAAGACCGGCTCCGCGGGCACGGGGACGGGCGGCAGCAGCGGCAGCCGGGCGACGGACCGGGCGGCGGCGCTGCTGCGGAAGCGGTTCTGGCGCGACGTGCACGTGAGGGAGGTGGAGGGGATGTGGGAGGTGCACCTGGACGCGCGGGCGCTGCGGCACCCGGGGACGAAGAAGGTGGTGCGGCTGCCGCTGAGCAAGCCGGCGCTGGCGGGGGCGCTGGCGCTGGAGTGGGACGCGCTGACGAGCGCGCAGCAGGCGACGCGGCAGCACCTGATCCCGCTGACGAGCCTGGTGTGCCGGGCGCTGGACATCGCGGACGACGACGCGGCGCGCGCGACGGGGCACGTGTACGGGGAGAGCGTGCGGGCGGGCATCGCGCGGATGCTGATGCGGTACCTGGACACGGACTCGCTGCTCTGCTGGGCGCCGGCGCCGAGGGCGGACGAGGCGCCGGATGCGCAGGGTCTGAGTCTGCGGGATCGCCAGCAGCGGGCGGCGGAGGAGGTCGTGGGATACTTGAGCACACGCGTCTGGCCGGGCGTCGAGATCGAGCCGGTGCTGGATGACGATAGCATCATGCCGCGCGGGCAGAATCCGGCCACGCGACAGATTGTCGAGGGGTGGGTCATGGGGCTCAGCAATTGGGAGCTCGCGGGCCTAGAGCGCGGTGTGCTGGCTGGGAAGGGATTGCTGGGCGCTGCGAGGCTGCTGGTGGAGTGGAGTGAGGGATTTGTCGGCGCGGCGAGGGACGGAGAGAAGCGGGCATTTGGCGTTGAGGAGGCGGCCAGGCTTGCGAGTATCGAGGTCGATTGGCAGACGGGGAACTGGGGCGAGGTTGAGGATACACACGACGTCGAGAAGGAGGACTTGAGACGACAGCTGGGCAGTGTGGTGTTGCTTGTCAGTGGGACGGGGAGGAACTAGATGAATACTTATGTACGAATAAGGGCATGTATGCTATGACCGACTGTGGTCAAGTAATCGAGTGTATTATACAATGTAGTTCGTCATGGTATTTCGAAGTATCATACGACGTAGAGGCTTGAGACGTCGATAATATCCGTCATATTTCTACCGCTTATTGTAAAATTGGATTGGTGTCAGATTTTGAAGGAATGTGCATTTGTATATACCATTGGAAGCCGCGAGGCTCAGGTCTCTCTACATTGGTTCTATCTCCTCTTGAGATCCCACGGAACACCTACATAATGACCGCCGCCATAAACTGACTGAGGGTATGCAACACGCAAAGAAAGGCCGGCCCACAAAGGATGGTGGCCATCACAGTCATCAAGCAAAGCCTCAAGCCCGGACCTTCATCCTATCATATCTGATGCTCACCTCTGTCGTTGCCAAGATACCGCTGCCGTCTTGCGTTCTCATAAAATTGTTCGAGCCGCCACTGGCTCTGGCGACCTGTCTCTCCATGGGTATCAGGATCTCCTCCTGGCTCCCCTTGAAGCTCCCCAGAACCGGTATCTTGAGATCATCATAGGGAGTCAGCTTCATCCTGGTTGGCAGAGAACCTATGGTGAGATTTTTAGAGACACCCGTGGCGTCGCTATAGTCCTGATAATATTGTCGATTCTTGGAGCCCTTGGTGCTGAAGAAGCGGCGGCCGAAGATGGTCTCGGAAAGGGGTTGGAGGAGCGGTATCGAGGATGCAATGATGATGGTACTCCCTTCGATGCTGTATGACGGTCGGTGAGACGTCTATCAAACGAGAGTTGCTAGCTAATTGCACTCACACGGTCCATATCACAAGGTCAGAAGTATCATCTATAACAAGGTCAGAAAGCCGAGAGAAATCGTGGCGTCAAGTGTCACTTACATGAGAAATCAGGGCTTTGGAGAAGATAGAGCTGTGAAGTCTTGTAAGCAGCAACGACTCCCGAGCTTCGTGGGCATTAGTAAGGAATGAAACAGAACTCTTCACGAAGATACTTACACAGATCCAATACCCAGAGCAAGGCTAAAGGCTAGCTTCTTTTTCAGCGTCATCTGTAGTTTGGACAGTACGATGGCCGGGTAGAATGCTAGGTAGAAGTCTACAAAGGCCGACCAGGCTGATTTCGTCAGTATGATTGAAAAGTATTTGGTATGTCAAAAGTAACTTCACTGGCAATTGGAGACTTACCACCAGCGAAAATGTAATATGAAGCCAAGATATGCGTACTGAAGCACGTCTTCTCCGTGATAGAAAAGTCCCATTGGGCTCTAGCCGGGTAGCAACGTCCGATGAGGACCCCAACGGTGGCGAAAAGCACTAGCTGGGTGAATATACCTAGAAACCATAGAAAGGCACCGTGTAGTCTTCCTGGAACAAGCAATCGTCTCAACAGCACTACGACGGCAAGCTTCGGAAGTCCAAAAGACATAACCCCTGGGCAGAACCCAACGGTTGTCCATAGGATGCTGCCTTGCTGTTGCGCAATGGTGAGGATGCTGAAGTGTTTGCCGTCGCCATAGCTCACGGAAAGAGTCGAAAGGGCTGTGGAGAGGTAGCTACAGACCTGTAGCAGAGTATTTCGACGTTAGTAAATGTTGTATTATTGAAGGAAGTCTCGGGAAGAACTCAGGATCGCGGCCACAATCAGGTAGTCATCCAACCAGAGCTTCTTTTGCATGATCCCCCGAACATACAAGCGCGCAATCACGAACAAGGTGGCAAGGCTTATAACAGTCCAACAGGTGATCAGGATCTGGGGACCTTTGTCTTCAGCCGCCCAAGCCTCCCATTCGGGAGAGCCGGTTGGTAAGGGCTCTGGACGAGTAGGTGAAATTGCCATCGCAGCTCGAAGTATAGAATGGAAGTTGGAGTCAGAAGACGGGTGTGTCGGTTCCTTCCACATCGAAAAGAAAAACGAGCATCGTTGAGTTGCTGGATGATTGAGTGCCAGTCAGCATGACTGACGAGCCATGATGCCCCCTTTCTCGGTATTCGTGTACTGTAATTGGAAATACTTGTGTTCCAAAGTGACCGTGAATGTGACTGGTCATCTCGACTGGATATCTCGAACTACCCTGTCCTTTGGTGAAGACGGAAGCTCTGTCCTGTCTTGGAATAACCGCCGTCTGTACCAAACCGTCGGGTCCAAGAGTCCCTCGTCAAGCAGGGGGTCTATCACAATCCGGCGCAGCCGCGGCGCATCACCCTTACTATTCTGGAGCCGTCCCACCTCGACTGCAGCATCCTGCTCAGATATGGAGAATGCTGCTCTGCAGCTCATAATGTTGATCTCACGGACGTAGTAGTTGCTTCCCTCCCGCAGCTTGGTGATTGATGGAACTCCTGCATGCCAAGCGCGACACCCTACCATATTCCCTGGCTATCAACGCGTGTCATTGTCATTATGCAAAGACTCTTAGGTTACTTCCGTTTGATGCAGAAACTTTGGGCTATACGCGAGATGCAAGAAGATGCATGACGGACGCGTGGCACTTCTTCCTATAAAGCTATCTTTCGCCGCTGTGGTGTGAGGCGCAAGTCTATCTATTCACTTCTTGGTAAGCTCTGAGATAACGAAAAGAGCTTCACAAGACCTTCAATAGTCACAATGTCCATCCCGAATGGAACCAACGACCGAATGGTCGACGTGGCTATAGCCCTGGCCCCAACGGACTTGAAATCGGTCCCGAGGCTTTTGGAGGAAATGAGCAGCGGACTCGATAAGCTCAATGGCGAAGATCATCAGTTTCGTCACGAGTTCTTACTTAAAGCGCGGTCCCTCGTGCAGGCCCTCGAAACCCCTCGAGAGACCATGATTAAACACACCTGGGCGCAGCTACGTGGGATGGCTACATACAGCAAGTCTTCATGTTCCGCCCGAAATCAGCTGATAGCCATCCAAGACAGGAGCATTGGCTGGTCTGCAGCTTGGTGTCGATACTGGACTTTGGGCTCTGATGGTCAAAAATGGAGAACAGCCGCAAAGGGTGTCAGATCTAGCCAACTCTCTCGGTGTCGAAACACTACTCCTCGGTCCATTGATGCGCCACCTCGGTGCTATGGGCTATGTGGATGAAGTTGGAGAGGACGAGTATAAGACCAACAACTTCACCAAATCTCTGAGCATCCCCATCATTGGAGATGGATATCTTCCAATGTAGGTGCATTCTCCGTCCTGCATCAATAAGGTACTTCGTATTGCCACATTCACCGTAGGCTCGACGGCGGTGCTTGCGCTGCACTTCGCTTTCCATCCTTCGCGCGTAACCACAGCTAGAAAGAGCCTATCGATCCGAGCGACACCTCATTCCATTTCGCATACAACTCAGACGTCGATTTCTTCGCTCGCCAGCACGCAATCGGATACGGTGAACACTTCAATCATCACGTGGGAGGCTACCGCCAAGGCCGACTCCCTTGGATGGATCCCGCGTTCTATCCTGTGAAAGAGCGGCTGATCGAGGGTGCCGACACGGCCTCTGATGCTCCTTTCCTAGTCGACATTGGTGGCAGCGTCGGGCACGATCTCCTCCAGTTTCAAAAGTTCTGGCCGGATCACCCGGGCGAGTTGGTACTCGGAGATCTTCCGGCAGTCGTGAGCCAGATCAAAGACCTTGACCCCAAGATCAAGCGCGTCGAGTATGATTTTCATACTGAGCAGCCAGCTAAGGGCGCTCGAGCCTATTATATGCACTCTTGTCTCCACGACTGGCCGGACAAGACGTGCCTGTCGATTCTTGGGCGCATCAAGGAAGCCATGAAGCCGGGATACAGCAAGCTGCTGATTAACGAAAATGTTATACCGACTCGTGGTGCATGGTGGGAGACTACGGCATTAGATATGGTGATGTTGACGTATTTCTCGTCGAGGGAAAGGACGCGGAGTGATTGGGAGCACCTGATATCTCAGGCTGGTCTGAAAATCGTGGGTATCTTCGGCGGTGGGCATGGTGTTGAGAGTATTATCGAAATAGAGCTGCCTTGATGAATGAGCATGGCTTAAGAAGAAACGACTCGCAGACCAGGTGGGCATCTACATACAAATTGACAAGCAACACTTGGTCTACGGTAACTTACGACACCACGCTGAAAACACGAAATACTGAATTTGAATGGGTATTTGATGACCTCGGAGCTTTACGGTGCTGTCTACTTACGTACTACTGTAGCTTAATCACGAACATGGGCGGCCTGGGTCTTCAGGTTGGCTTCAAAATGTAGTCGTAAGAAATTGGCTATAAAGACTGGTCTTACGTCAGTGCTGAGTGCTGATATGCTGACTGCCTACTTGACGACTGTATTTGTCGCGACATATAGAAATACCCTTTCCGGAGAAAAAAAATCATCAAGCATCAAAGCAGAAGCCCGAATCCATGTGACCAATGTCCTTTATTCATGTGCGCTCGGCTGACAGGCCGCCGCCGCTCGCCATTTGCACGAGTTTTTGATATGACGCCGGAGATTGTCATTCCGTTTCTTGAAGACCTTGTTGCAGCGAGGACATTGAACTGTGAGCTTTTGGTGCACAGAATCCACGTGTCGGCACAAATCGCGACGCACTGCGAAGGTTTTCAGACAATCCGTGCAGCGGTAATTTTCCTTGTGGTATCTCGTGTGAGCCCTGCTACCGTTTAGTAAATTGAGACGCATACGAGACCTGGAGGTGTTCCTTACCTCATCTTGCTCTGAGAAGCCAAGACTACGCCACACTCTTTGCACGGGAATCCGCCTAATGCAGCCTCGGAAGGCTTCTCGGCCCCTGTGGGGGGCCTTTCGTTAGACTCGAACGGATTTGCAAGTTCGGATTCTGAAATAGGAGGACCCTGACCTGTCGTGGGGTCACCGATCGTAAAGTCGATCCCCGTTAGTGCCGCGTTGAACTCTTGAGACGCCGCATCCAAGCCCGCTGTTGATAGTCCTGGTTGTGGTGGGTGACCATCTGTAAGGGCAGGGCGTGACTCCTCAAGCTTGTTGGCCAGCCAGTTCGAGAAAGGAAATCGACCACACGCCGGTAGCCCGAGCCATTCTTGCTCTGCCGCCGATGCTCTGTCCTCCGAGTTTGTGCTTTGAGGTCCCCCAAACTCCGAAACTCCTTCAAAGGAAACATGTAGGGACTGAAAGCCTTCTGCCCCTGGATTCACCCACTCTTCATCCTCCCCCAAGTAATCGAGAACATTATAGGCTTGCGTTGGAGAATCCGGTCCGGGAAACCCTCTCAGCAAAAGGCCCTCGTGACCAGTCACCGGATCCTCGCCAACGTCGCCGTCAAATGTTACTAGACTACCATTGCATTGCCACGAAATGGGTTGTGAGGGAGGACAGTGTTAGTCCTCCCTCCAGAAGTGCTAATGGATTGTCGGCAAAAGGGCTCTCTTGGAGCCAGTCAGTACTGATATCATCGTGATCGAATGTGGAAAGGAACGTACAAGCAATGGCCTTTTCTCAGCTCGCTGAGTCCTGGCAAAGGTGAGAGAGCGTGAGACGATGGAAGAAAAGCATCAGATCTTTGCTGTAGTACTGAGACTAAATATCCTGGTTGTCCCTCGGCCTCAATGAGGCCATGCGAAGCGTCAGCCCGCGAGGCTCTGGGGTGGGACTTGTTATTGCGCCGACTGCATGGCGACTCCGCATACCAGTCCTCTTGAAATCTTTCTTTTGCGCCGAAGAGGCCAGATCAAGAACGATTATGCAGCCTTGTTACCAGATCTTCTACGGGGGAATTGTGAAGCTCCATTCTCTCTATAGGTAGCAGTAGTGACATTTTCGAAATCTAGAGATTAGCATATTATCTGTAGTTCAGTCGTTGGAATGAGCACAGGCTTCCAATCCCCCAGACGAGGTATGCAGGGCATGAGCCTTCCATTGCGGTGAATGGCCAACCAACACACACCTGGGAGTCTTATAAGTAAAAGTGCATATGTGGTAGTATGATCTGGTTCATCACTCTGCTCGCTTGGTAACTTCACTGCAGTCCTCTCGCTGCTTGTCTTCCAGTTTTGTAGGTGCTGGGGCGTGCACGCGCTGTTTGCTCACCTGCAAACCGAGCAGTTACAGGAACTACCTGTAAGTACCCAAGCCCCACCTCGAAAATTCGGAAGGGGATCTCACCGAAACACCAACTTCTCACACCGTCGACAGCCACACTCCCATCTTTGCGAACACGTACGTCGTGCGACACCATATTCATCCATTCTTCTACTGATTGATGGTCTGGGTGAGAGAATTCGCATGTAGTCATCATGTCCGAAGGTCAACAGCTCTCCTGGCGTCGGTTGCAGCCAGGCAATGCCGAGCCTGGTGGTGACACAGCGACAGCCAACTCACGTCCAGCCTACTCGTCTCAGAACAACCGCTTCAACAATCGAGGTGGCCGAGGCTACAGAGGCGATGCAGATGGTCGAGGTCATCGGGGTGGATGGGGCGGAAGAGGTCGCGGCAACCGTGGTGGCTACCAGAACAACTTCTTCCAAAAGCGGGCCCCTGAGCCTCAGGTCGACGAGGCTGACTTGTACCACCTACGGGACATCGATCACCATTTCTGGGGTGACAAGATCTCCGAAGATCAAGACGGCAAGCGTTCTACTTTCCATGACTCGAGTGATCGCGAGACTGAGCTTTCCTACATGCTCCTCTTCGTGAATTCCAAGTAAGTGCTGTCAAACCCTGTCTGATACATTTCTGGCGGGGACCGGGTGTCAATTTTTTTCCCACATGGGGAACGGTCTTCTTGCAACACCTCACTTGGAACCCCTTTACTCGTCTGCTTGAATGAATGAGAATGGTGCTAACTATCAATGCTTAAGTCCCCGTTGGACAAATGACCATATTGTCTTCGCCAAATCTAAGCTCGGACTCCTGCCCGAGTACGCGGCAAAGAAGGAAGAGCATGGCGAGTGGGACACTTCTCATTACTCCAAATTTGCTGAGGAACCTGAGGCCGAAGGTGCTGGTACTCCCGGAGATGACGCAGTGCCGACTACCAATAAGAATGCCAGCAATGGCAACGGTGCCCAAACCCCATCCAAGGATGAGCATTCTGCTTCCACAAAAGAGCCCCCTACTCAAGCCCCTGAAGCGGGTGATGCGCCCAAGCTCGAAACTGGTGATCTTCCAACTACGGCCGAGAACCAGACAAAGGCCTCCGTCAAAGAAACCCCTACGGCCCCAGAGGTGAAGCCCGCACCTACATTTGTACCAAGCGGCCGAATGAAGTATACAGATGTTCGCCTCCTTCCCCCCGAGGAACAGTACTCCAAGCCTGAGCCCGAGCCCGAACCTGAGCCAGAGCCAGTCTACCCTGCGATCCCACCCATCGACTATATCCCCAGCCAACACCACCCCATCGCCGTCTTCGAAGAGCGCCGCGTGCCCGGCATCCGGGGCGGCGGTGGTCGCAATAGAAATGCACGCTTCACCTTCGCCGGCTGGTTCAAGGTCTCCCGCATCAACATTCTCTCACCGTTTTCCGCGGAGCTAGTGCGCATGCAGCAGCAGAAGTGGGAGCGCCGGGACCGCTTTGGTAACGTGATCCCCACCAGGACACGGGGGTCCAGCCAGTGGCGTGCCTCGCTCGGAATGGAATGGGCAGTCGTCAAATTCGAGAAGCTGGAGGGCGAGGGTGTGCCTGAGCCACCTGTCATCGAGAAGCTTCCGGAGCCGACGCGCGAGGAGCAGGACATCAAGGGCGTAGATGATCGCTTATCCGAGATGAGAATGGGAGGCGAGACGAAGGAGGAGAATCACGCTGCCGTTGGGAACAAGACCATCGAGACATCGGGTGAGGAAGCCAAGCCTATTGAGTCAGATGGTCCCCAGGCGGAAGTCCGGGCGTCTTAAAGAATCATCCTGGATCTCTGGTTCGAGATAGACTGTACACTGACGTGGATCGAGGCAGTGAGACGGACTGTGGCTCTTTTTGCGAATATCATGGCGATATTCCGTCATAGATGTGATGTGCCGTAGTACTTGGCTCTTTTGTTCGGCTCCAAGATGAAACGGTGGTAGAATTTGCCGTGGCGACACGACAGGCAACAAGATATGGCTAGAAACGAACATATAGACTTGCAATCACGAATTTCATCAAATTATGGGCTTTCTCATGGATTCGGGACGAGCCGACTACGTGTACAGCAAAAGACTTCAATTATTTATACATGTATCTTTTTAGCCTTGGGTAGATTTTCTTCCAATTATGATAACCGGATACCAAAGTACGTGATTTAACCAGAATTAAGTGAGCTCAAATTATTCTAGGAAAGCTTGTGCCAAGTCTTATTTCTGTCATCTGTACCCTTCAGAGTCCCTTCGCTACTCGTACGTTGCGTGACCGTCCGAACACTACCGTCAAGTTTTGTCCTCAAATAACGGATCCCTGCGCGGGATTACCAGGGCTCTTCTTTCAGACATGCTGCCCCAAGAACTTCAGTACCGTCTCGTATCCTCTCTTATACTCGCTCTGGACGCGATCTTGCTCGAGATCCGCACGCGCACCCATCCAGCCGTGGATCTGGTCCCCAAAGATTTCGACGTGCTTGGGGCCCGACAGCCCCGCCTCAAACTTCTTGACATCTTCGGCTGGTTCATCTTTCGAGGCGAGCATCATGAGCGGAATCTTGATCTTGGAAGCCTCGCTGGGATCTACCATCGCTGGGTGGCACTCGACACCAGCCTTGAACGGGTTCGAGGGGCTGGACGTTACGAGGGAGACGACTTTGCCGCCCCAGCAGAGCTGTCATAGACTCGATTAGTACGCGGTCTATCATGAGACTGGTTTTTGGAGCGTGATACTTACACCGATGATCGCCCATTCCTTGATCTCGGGATACTTGGCTTGCAGTGCCTTGACATAGTCAGGAACCTTCTCAGCCACTCCGGGGGGAGGGTTCTTTTGGAAGAAGCCACCCAGGTTCTTTTGCTTCTCCTCGTTGTCGGGAGGGAACCATTCAATGGGGCAGGGTTCGCCTTTGAACCAGTCCGGCATAAAGACTCTATTGCGCACACAAACGTTAGTAATCAATATCAGATGGTGTTGAGTATTGCCTCGTATTAAGGTGCAACCGGAATCTTATTAGAACAAGTGAGGGTATTTGGGGTCCTGACCTGTACTTCTGGTGATCGTTAGACGTCGAAAGAATGTCGGCACCTTGAAGCGTTTGTGGATAATAGCCAAAGATATCGAAAATTGTCACAATGCCCTTGGTGGTGTCTGAAGGGCCGGTGACATCTTCCATGGGAGCATTGTTAGTCAATATTCAGCAAGGTACCTCGGGGAAAAGTTGAAGGCAACGACAAAGAGAAACCTCGGCTGGCAATTGATTCGTCTGGACGTAATAACATCTAGACAATACAGGAGTTGTAATTGACTCACAAGACTTGTATCCGCCCAGTTCCTCGTAGCTGCCCTTGGCCTCGTAACCCTTCGCGACAATAGGCGGGACATTACAGCAGGCCTCTGAATGGCCGTGCTGGGCTGGCATCGTCGACATGTTGGCGGTTTTTCTGGAGTTTAGTTGCTTGAAAAGATGACTAGACGACTGGGTTGAGATGGGCCTCGAAGCTGCAGCTGAAGGAGGGGGAGTATTTGAGTTTGCTGAATGGCCGGGAGCGGGAAATAGCTGGGTCTTATATTGGCTTGCTACACGAACGGACGCAGCTTGGACAGCTCTTCGCGAACCGGAATGGAACTGCTTGGACAGCGAGGGAGACATGGCAACGGCGGCCAACGGCAGCGGGGACGACGGCATCATCTCACGGATCAGTCCGGATTCATCGAGTTTTCATTACAGACTACCCTTCCACTACTGCAAGATTCGCACATTGCTACGGTTTAAGCGAGTGCCGTCGCATATGGCATTGTTCGGAACAGGCGAAAGCTGCAAGAATCGCGCATTGCTTCTGCTTTGGTGCACTTGCCATGCGGAATTGGAGATAGTGAGGGGTAGCTTTGGTCCATGATGTGAGCAATGGCGGGGCAGCTCCGGGGTTAACGGAACGGTGATGTCACATATTCAGATAGGCATATCCAACCTAGAGGCCCATACCTGCATGATGAGGAATAGATTGGTTACTAGCATTTGCTGCTTTCGCGATATAAATGTAGTTACTAATCACTGTGTTGAACGTACCTACGCACAAACTGACTCGGTCCCAAACGAGCTTGCCAAGAATGGAAGGTTCGAATATTCAATGAATTCGGGTTGTACCTGACCACTCGCGACTTGGTCTGCGAAGAACCGAGTACTTTGTTATTGGCTCTTCACCGCATCCTTTTTACTGCGCCGGAAACATAGGGCGTATCTGCATACTATCATGCCAATTGAAAAAGTGTTGCCCCCAGAGACACCGCTTCTCGTGACGCGTTACTTACAGTTTGATGAACCAAGCCCTCGAATCCTCTTCATCTGTATTTGCCTGGCTGGTGATAAGGCCGTCACTCGCACACAGTACTCTCGGGTTATTGGACGGTTTTTTCCCTGATGGCATCTTGCAACCTCTCCTCTTCCTCGTTGCTATTCCAATCTTCGACCGACATCTTGCGAATGTGCGAAAACGCCACACGGACCACTACTCCAATATTAGCGGTGTTCGTTTATTGACGCCCCCCGAGGTACTGTACACTTGAGCGAGTCAAGGTGTCTCGGGTATACCGTTATTATAGCAGCTCACCGGAGTACTTACTGTATCTTTCATCGTCGAGTTTCAATCTGGCAAGTGCCTCGCCCTCCGTAAACCAGAATGTAGAGAACTTCTTCTTATCCAACCCCGGCATACGCGAGTCATCTCGCTTGGTGTTGTTTATGGACTTTGCCGCGTACCAGTGAATGTTCCTCCATGCCCCCGTTGCTGGGTCGGGGTCTAAGGGCGTGTCAGCGATCTGGTCTTTCATCACGACTCCATCAAATCGTTGAAGCTGCTCGATTATACGCACTGTCAGACTCATCAGCTTCTCGTTCATCATGACACCGGGGTGTTAGTTTGATTCACCCACGCAACGGTTATATCCCACACGTAGGGGGCATTGTGTGCTTACCATTCACTGACTCCAATCGTTTCGTTGTTGAGGCATTCGGTCACACCTGTCGACTCGTCCTCCATACCGCACTGGGTTGCTGGCGGAGTCGACCTCGACCCGAATCTGAGTCGCAATGGGCGTATTGCCACACCTGTTTCTTCGGTCGTCTCTCGCAATGCCGCCGCAAGGAAGCCTTCTCCAAAGTCTTTGCGGCCTTTTGGTAGCTGAAAGATTCCAATGTTGCTGTTGTAGATTACCAACACCTTCGGTCGCGGTGATTCTGCTTGGTGAATCGTTACGGTACCGCAGCTGACGAGAATCTCTTCCGCCTTGTGATAACATCCTTGCTCTCGGATCTTCGCCCAGACTTTATCGTCAGACCAGTCAACGATGTGGTCAGGATGGTTTTTCGGCCATATCTTCCGTGTAGTCAAATCCTTGAACTTGCGAAGGATTTTCTGAGCCACGCGAACTTCGGGCTTCCTAGAATGACTTGCGACAACGTTCGTTCCCACCACACAGACCGTACTTTCACAGGTACTGCCATACATCGCGAACGGAGGTTTCGAACCCATCAAAGTATCGTAGATGTCGATGTCAGTATAGGCACGCCGCCGCGTATTGCGTCCCGCCTCACTGAGAGTCAATCGGGTTTCGCGGATAGAGATTGGGTTTATATACCCTTTCTCACTACTCATGTTTGCCGTCAGGTCCTACTATACTGCAGGGTTCTTCTAAAACTAACTGGCTAGGTTCGACCTGAAGCATAGTTCTAGACCCTGCACGCGGAAAGCGGCACTTGTGCGAGTCAGTCCAGTTTCCAGCCACGCGTAGAGGCTCCGAAACATCGTGTGTACCTACAGCTGCTTTGCGACACGATTTCACGCGTCATCATAACCACACGCATAATCTCGTGGTCTCGGGGTGGGGTTCACCGATTGACATCTTTCCTTCGCCGGGTGACGCCAAAATGCACATTAGAGGCTTATTTCCGTCAGCTTAGAGCAAGCACGGCTTTCCGATTCTAGCAGCTGGAAATTTCAGGGTCGCGCACGGTTGGCTTTGATGTAAGACCGGTGAGAAGAAGGTCAGCCTGTACGCTCTCTTCATCTGTCACAACCATGTTCCATGCAAGACCCTTATACACAGCAGGACTGAGAGTCAAAATGCAAGAGACAAGGCTGAAGCTACTTAGGTGACCAATACAATCTGTCGCCGATGTCCCATTGCAATTTTAGGCTGCTACTACCGGGAGTGCCCCGATAGGAGATCTTGACGTCGGCCATGAGAATGACACTGCTCCGACCGCTGCCATTTCTGATGTTTTGGGACGAGGGCTTCCAACATCGCTGTATCTAGGTATCGTCCTTGCGCCCTAGTCTGACCGCTTGTTCGTCCAATGTATGCGACTGTCATGAGTCCGAGCCACGAGCTGTTGACCGAGGTTTAAGCGATGAGCATTAATCGTTCCAGTCCAATGCAGTACGACATCTACGCATACCTAAGCTCGGTTTCTTGCCTTGTAGAGAGTTGCGCTGCACCAAGATCGCTTAAATATCACGGCAGCTTACTCTCAGGTGTTAAAAGCATGAAGAAATTGTCGTAATTGTACAATCCCTGCAGGTACGACAGTCAGACATCATTGGTGCTGGGCGTTTCTGGGAGACCCCATAGGCTCAGGGCGCGTGAGCCTATAACCTACGACCTACGCGGACCTTTGGACTTGTTTTCAAACGAATCTGATTTTTGAGAGCCAGCCTGATAAATCGACGATAGTCTCAAGATACATGTCATACACCGTGACAACCACGATACGTGGTAGACAACTTGCGCTAACGATACAGTGACACGAAGCAGTCGCGGAGCGACATTGACTAGGATCTCTTCCATGCCGTGCGGTTGTGCAACACCGGTTGGCTTTCCCGTCACGCAGTCTATACTTGCACTTCTCGTCATATATCACTTTTCTCCCTCTTTTTCCGACCAAGACATGTAATGATCGGTCAGGTCTTCCATTCTATCCCTTCTTCACCGACCTTGCGTAAGACGTAAACCAGGATGTTGAGCCAGTGCCCTTCAAATATTGTCATTGGCAGGAGACGAAAGTTGCCCGTCTGTCTCCATTTTGCCCGTTCACACGCCAAAAGGGGCGACCGGTAGCTCGTATCGCCGAGCCTCGTGCCCAACGTCCTCGCAGACCCAACAGCAGCAACTGCTTTCTACCATACATCACGATTAGTGTGGACATTTTCTCTGCACTATAATGGCACTGGACACGGGCTGTGGTGTTCAGGTTCCTGTATGGGCCCAGGTAGCCTTATCGCGTTCAAAGACAGGAGCGAACGATATACCGTAAAAGATCCCGTGGTAAGAGGTCATCCAGAGCAGCCGGAGCACTTAGACGTGTAGGATTCCAGTCCGAAATACGTCGAGATCCAGATCGCCAACCCTCAACGTCCTGCCATCCTCCCCCCGGTATGAAATAATACCCATGTCTACGTCAGTTTTGTGGTCTAATGCTTGTCGCAAAACGTATAGCGCCATCTGTAATTCTTGCAGCGGCCGTGCTATTGGCATAATGTATGCTGCGCTGCAACCTACTGACCCCCACTGTGTAGCTCCCAGCTGCAAAAGGATGGGTAGTGAAGAGAAGCGATAGGCCAACCATCCGGCAAAGTAGGCTGACTTTTACAAATGGGACAAAGAATAAAATCGTCGCCTTTCTTCGAAGGGTTTTAATACTACCATCCAGAGGGAAGAAAGAGCGAACACACTTTGCACCAGTCGAGCACATCGATGAGTACCAGGGCGCAGGGGTAATGAGCGACTGAACGCAAACATAGGGCACGCGAAAGATACATCTAGATGTCACTATCGTCGGCCTACAGCCATCCATGTGTTCGGTGTTCTGATATTGGTTCAAAAAGCGGGCATTGCTAGAACGCTTATTGAATTCTGCACCACTTACAGGTGCTTGGTGTAACACTGTCTTCACTTATTTGATGACGCTG
This sequence comes from Xylariaceae sp. FL0016, assembly GCA_022578815.1. Taxonomy (NCBI): domain Eukaryota; kingdom Fungi; phylum Ascomycota; class Sordariomycetes; order Xylariales; family Xylariaceae; species Xylariaceae sp. FL0016. The sequence continues at coordinate 331,649 of MU388752.1, forward strand.
TTTGGGCGCTGATTTTTGCCATCTGAATAGCAAATGCATTGTTAACGACCAGCTGTGAAGAAAATATCACCACCGATTTGCGGCGTAAAAGTACGGATGGTAGATGAATCGAGGGTTGCAGTTGTCATTACACCCTCTCCATCGCACCTCGATGCAATACTTACTACCAGGGCACTACATGCCTACATATCTGCATATCCAAGTTAAAGTACTAATACCAACTTAACAATATCAGTTCGTACTGTAGATTCCTACGCTGAAAGCTCTCTGCTAGTGCTTATCAAGTTCAAGCCCCGAACTCTTTCTGTTGTGTTTATTCAAGCCATGGCAACTTGACGGTTTCCATAGCCGTGAGCATGCGGCGGCAGCGCACTACAGCTTGTGCTAATTGCCAACAATATCTCCAATCGAGGTTTATTTTCGTTCGAATATGTCTGGGCGTTGGTCGAAGGAGAAGAAGATTCCGGGTCTTTGTAACTTGCCATCATCGCAGGTTCAGCCCTCTTTCTGCTTTCCGTCAATGGCCTTTCTGCGGTTTATGCCGCGAGATATGGCAGGTCATAAGAGAGCTGTCGGCCAGCTACGATGCGTCACCACTGGATATGAAATGGTCTAGGGCCGGTATCGTAACAGCCCAGTGGTGCAGCCTCAGAATGCCACGGGACCCTCAGACCCTGCGTGAGAGACATGTAGACGAGCTGGGCGGCACCGCGTACCTCGAATTCTTCGTGCCGCTGCCTGATCGCATGCGTCCACTGTGGTGGGCAGACCTGTGTGTGTCCAAGACGCCAGCCCCGCGAAAGTGCCTTGCGATTGGCCCCTATTACAACGTCGACAGCATTCGAGCTTGGCTGCGATACTGTGAGCACCACCACGACCAATGTTCCCATCCGACCATGTCATCAGGACCGCCTCCCGGCTTCCGTCTTATTGACACCGAATCCCTGTGCATCACTCCCACGCAGAACAAGATCACCCGTTATGTCGCATTGAGTTACGTATGGTCGCTTGCCTCTTCATCTGCCGCCAGAGCGTCATTGGCTCTGGCTACAGAGAACGTGGGGGCGTTAAGCAGCAAAGGATCTCTCACGCTATCGCAACTACCAGAAGTCATTGTAGACGCGATACATTTCTGTAGAGCCGTGGGCGAGAGATACTTGTGGGTAGACAGACTATGCATCGTCCAAGATGAGCCCCGGTCAAAAGGTCTGCAGATTTCGGCCATGGGCGAAATCTACACGTCCGCTCTCTTCACGCTCGTCGCCGCCAGCGCGGCAGACGGCGTGCACGGGCTACCCGGGACTACGGGACGAGATCGGGGAGACGCCGGTCACCCGGGCACTTTGGAGGACGTTGGTATGGGAAGCAGGGAAATGAGGCGCATGCAGGATGCCATTGGGATGCTCTCCATCATTGAGGACTCGCCATGGGCCCTTCGCGGATGGACATTTCAGGAACAGGTGCTCTCGAGGCGTCTTGTATACATCACGGAGACCCGGGTGGCTGTCCAGTGCGGCAGAAACTGGGTTGAAGAGCGAGAGGGGCGTATTCTAGAAGTTAAGGGAGATGGGCAGGATCCTGGGGGCGACCAGCCCTCTCTCAACGCTGTCGATATCGAAAGTATCGACGGGTACTACCGCGCCGTCGAGCTATACTCTCAGAGAACTCTTACCTTCCAGTCGGATATTCTCGAGGCATTTAAGGGCATTGTGCAGGTCTCGTCTGCTCGTCTGGATACAGAGTTCATCTTTGGGTTGCCTGAGAAATGTTTTGTGCGCTCTCTACTATGGGAACCGGGGCAGATAGAGAGGCACCTGGCTTGGCTTCCGGAACTCGGAATTCCTAGTTGGAGCTGGGCAAGCTGGAATAGTTCTGTAGTCTTCAGCCAGCTTCCCGCAGGATTCAAGGTATATGGGTCTTTGTCGATATTTCATTATGCGGATGGGAAATTGGGTCCCAGGGTCCTTGATACCAGGGACAGCTGGGTGGCTGCAAGAGAGCATACCGGACGGCAGCCTGGACCTGATCCAGCAGATATTTGTCGACTATTCTTAGGCTCAGATAATTGTGCGGAGCCGTCATACGTCGCCGGACGAGCTCGTTTGTCCCTGAGCCAGGAGAACACTGCTCATGCTGTCAACACCATGTGGCTAGCATGTCCACACAACCCTTGGACAGCTATGACCGGCTCTGCATTGGATGAGAGGGTCTTGTGCCATGTTCCAAGACTCCGAGGTGCACTGGTCTTTAAGACAACCGTGGCCAAGCTGTTCATATTGCCAGGGTCAGGACGTCCGAATGACGAGTATCACGGCTTGTACACTGATCTAGGCGAGAGGCAGGTAAGAGTAGGGACAACGGCGTTGATGGCTCCAACCAAGAACATGGACATGACCCGCCCTTACGACGTTGCTGTTCTTGGGGGTAAAGCATTCTTCGACATTCGGGCCGGTGTGGATGGCCCTCTTTCCGAGTCGTGGCAATGGACTCTCAGCGTAATAATGCTAGGTGCTGCTGGAATGGAAGGGGTAAGCCAGCGTGTTACCGTCGGGGAAGTATCCGTGGGACTGTGGAGTTTATGCAATCCACGATGGGAGACTGTCGTGCTTTTATAATGCGAGAAATAGACGACTCATTCGATACCGGGGTTTGTATCTTCGTCTACCCAGGCCATCTATCTACTTGTCTGTATGCTGCTGCGCTGTTACAAGGAAACTTCAGAAGCTCTTCGTTTCATTTTAACTAGAGCCCTGCCATCTATACGACTACATGCCTCCCTACTTGCTGCCACCGGCTTGACGACAGCATTATAGTTCAGGGCAGGTGGAGGCTTTCATCAGATTACAACGAGATTAAGCGTCGTGTCGGAGTGCGATCAGTAAGGTCGGGAGCGAATGACACCTTTGCTGTTGTCGCCTTCACTCAAGGAGGAGGCAATCCATCTGCGCTTTTCCAATAGCGACTGTGTGCAGTATACACGAAAAAAAAAAAAAAAAAAAAAAAAAAAAAAACGTAACAGGTGCTTCTTACAATTGCACTGTGTATCGTCAATTGTACTGTCAAATAGTTGGGAAGAGTAGAGGTTGAGATGAGTCTACATTGTGCTTCTATGTGGGACCGCTGTTCAGGAGGGATAAGGTCAGTCTCTGTGGCGCCCCATCGCGGACAACCTATCTTGGAGCACGATGCACTCAGTCTCACTAAAAGAAAGCAGGTGCTTTACTGGAAATTCTGGAAGTAATACAATCGAGATCCAAGGCTCAAAAATGCAAAAACATACAACACCGGGGATTCGCTGGTCGTCACCGACCCAACTACTAATCCGGCGATACCCAGCTTATCTAGGGCAGAGCGGACGGGATGCCGAGTATTCTAGGTTCTATGGTCGTATGTGATAATGAGAGCAGCAAACTGACCTTATATAGGTAGTGAATTACCTTGTCATCCATTCTTGAAGAGCCTTGGGTTACGATACCTGAGCCGCGCGAAGTGCAGCATCTGGCAAGATGAAATGTCGATGATTGACCTGGCAGAACAAGTAACACTAGGGTTCCTGTAAATCAGGACAAGTGTAAGTCCGTCCAGCTCCAGAATTGGGGGAGCTGGGCTTATGTAGACCCTAGAGAGCAGCGCTTTGACCAACCTGTATGACGATTCAACGCCAAGGCTTCTCTTGCCGTGCTAGACATTTGAGTTGACTGCTGAAAACTCGTCATTCCGTCTCACGGCTGAAAATATTCTAGTTCCTAAATTCTGGTATGTTGGAATGTCCCGATTCTTTGGGTCGAGAGTGGCATGCTGTAGTCTACGCAAACTCGAAGACACGTCTTTATGAATTGTTCGGCTTCAAACACATATTGCTGCTTCACCTTGACGTTTAAAGCGCTAAACTATACTTCTAGATCAAGATGCTTGTAAAGAGATTGATAACAAGATCCGACGGCCCAATATAACGCTCAGTGTATACCGAGCATCCATTGTCCACCGCAACATCCGCGTCAGAAATAACCTTAGTCCCTCTGAAGTTGGTCTCAGTGGTAGATTCTGAAACGAGCGCGAGGTTGTATTACGTCCATTTTGAGTAAGTTTCGTGCTGGTGGAGGTAGGCTGGTAGGTAATAGTCTCAGAGGTCTGAAGTCGAGATTGTGATGATGATGATCATGATGTAGCTGCCAAAACTGATCGAACGGTCCGTCACAAGTGCTCAAGGTAATAGCTGCGGTATTGATCTCAACAGTCGTTTCGGGACTATCGACGTGCCTGCCTTTACTGTTGATGTCCCTTGACTCTTGTGGGTTTGATGCTGACTGCAGCTGAAAATACGAGTTCATCAACAGATACCCGGGGTATCGAGCTGAATACAAGCTTTCAACACTTGGCATGGCCAAAGGCGACCAGTGTAAGATCGACGCCACGCTGGACAATAAAGTGGCTTTTACAGTCTGGTCAAATGTCCGCATAGCCTATCGACAATAAGGTACAATCCAACATATCTACATTGTAGACCGGTTCTTGGAAAGATATGATCTCAAAGAGGCTAACACAGGCCATCTCACTTGACCATCGGCTGGTACTGAAATTGAGTACCTATGAAAGAGGTCGGATCTGGTGAAGTGAAGATTCAATCAGCGAAGAAGCGGGTTATGGAACCCAGGCTTGATAAACAGTAATCATGAAAGAAGTCATCGAAAATACTATCTTCGGTTTGATCTCACATCTGCTTCCTCTCGCCTTAGTAAGTGCTCACAACATCCGATTATATCCCAGGTTTACAGCTACGTCTGCTGCACGAGGTCATTTTTTGTACTACGAAAGATCAATCGGCCAAGGCGAAGGGAAAACAACGGCAATAAAGAATTTGAAATCGTCGACCGTTGCAGCGTATAACGGATACATAATATATAAAAATCAACAAGATTGAAGATTGCATCCGAAAGCGAGGACCACCAAACGCTTGGTAACAGATACAGCAACCAAACTACTTGTTACCTACCTCTTAAGTAAGTGGAAGGCATTTAGAGGTTTGCATGGCGGTAGTGGGGGATTGGCATCGCTGAATTTCACGCCTACACCGTCACTACCTACCTGATGATGATCCACTAATGGAGAACTCCAGTGGCGCAGTGCAGGCAGTCCAAGCTGCTACGGCGTGACTCACCAGGTACCTAAAAAGAGAGCAGGTATGTTCTGTACGTCCAACGACACACAAACACCATGAAAAGGCACACCACGGGATTGGGAGGTAGGTATGCGGTAAACAACTACTTGTTCTTGGACAAAGTGGCAAAGATTTCCAGGTTCATACCCATATCGTGACGGAAACTTCCAAATCTCACGCAAATTACAACAGTGATTACATTCTTGCCATGAAATCGAAGTCGATCTTACAGCTGGACGGTCGCACGGGCGAGGGCGGCGGGCAATTAGTGAGACTGGCATGCGCTCTCGCAGCTGTGACCGCGCAACCGATTCGCATCATCAACGTCAGAGGTAATCGACCAGGTGCGCGAGGCGGAGGTAAGCGGCCAGTGATATCCCTTAGAAAGCGTCTGACTCAAAGGCTGGACCAGGTCTGAAATCACAGCACGTCACGTCCATCGCATGGCTGGCACAGGCAACCGGAGCCGAGGTCAAGGGGCTCGAGGTGGGCAGTCACACGCTCGAGTTCAGGCCGAATGCCCTTCCGACGGCGTTGCAGCAGCGCAAGATCCAGATCGTTGCCGGCAGCCCGGCGGCGAGCACGTTGCTCATTTTTCAGGCCATCTTCCCGTACCTGCTGTTCGCTAGCAACGAAGGCGGCGACCCGATCGAGGCCGAGATCCAAGGCGGCACCAATGTCTCCTTCTCGCTCTCGTACGAGTATCTCGACCAGGTTCTGCTGCCGACGCTGCAAGCGAGATTTGGCATTCTCGTGGAGCGCAAGCTAGAGAAGAGAGCCTGGTCACAAGGCTCGTCGAGCAAGGGCGTCATACGTCTAAAGATCCAGCCCTTGCCACGCGGGGAGTCATTGAAGCTCTCCCATCCTTGGGACAGGCCTATCACTGCTGAAGACTTCAAGGTCAAACATATCGATGCCAGCATACTAGCTCCACTTGCTTTGCATGAGTCCTTGGAGAAGGCTCTGGTGCGTGACCTTGACAGCTTGTTCCCAGATGTGGATGTCAACTTCAAGGTAATCGAGGACAGCGGCCACCCGGCGCGCATGTACACTCTGCTCGTAGTCCATTCAGAGACTGGTCTGCGATGGGGTCGCGACTTTCTCTACGATCGCAAGGCGAAGAACAAGACGCCGGAAAATTTGAGCGACGAGATATCACGGAAAGTCTGCAAAGATCTCTTCGAGGAAATCTCGAAGAGGGGTGTCGTCGACGAGTTCCTGCAAGATCAGCTCGTCGTTTTTCAGGTACTAGCACAGGGTCGGACGAGCTTTCCTCGGGGTCCAGAGCCAGTGGATATTGGCAACCAAGGCGAATCTGTGACAGATCCTAACGACATGTCTGACACATTGGAAGAGCTAGACTTGGTGCCCACGAAGAGAATGAGGAGGGACAAGACCCATGAGCCTTTCGGCTACGGTTCGACACACACTACAACTGCAAGATGGGTAGCAAGTGAGCTACTGCCTACGGTGCAGTGGTTTAACAAGGGAAGCATTTGTGATGGTGCAGGCATGTCATTCTCTTGATTATTGTGGTAGATCATTTGTGGCTCTACAGAGCTATTCGGCAACGAGGTATGTAGTTAGTTGTATGCATTTCTAAGATACCCGATACGCACTATTCGACATCTTCATTAGTCCTCTGTGATCTTCAAGTAAGCAAGGAGGAGACTTACTCGTAAATGACTTCAGCCCCTTTTCGCATGCCGCTCCCCACCCACATGCCATGGTTCACTTTGGAGACATAGCGCGCATCACCAGTCTCCATCGAAGCGAAGAGTCGGAACTTGTAGGTAGATGGATCGACCGAGTCGGCCTTGACTGGATCCTGCAATGCCTGGAGGACGTCCCTGGGCCCAGTTCTGAATCCTCGTGTGCGTACCTCGATGCTTTGGGCGTGCATATTAGCTCATAGCCTCTCATGTTGTATCCCAAGTGATTTGGAGGAGCTTACTATGCTGGTTCCTCGTCATATGTTTTCAGGAGATAAGCTGTCTCCATGCTCACGACATACGTCTCGGGATTGACGATCTGGGAATCTTGTCCGCCTGGCTGTGATACTGGTATGTAAGTCCGTAGTAGACGTGACATGCCTTATAACCAATACCTACCAGCACCGTCCCGGATCCCCAGGTCGCTGTCCAGCTCCCGCCCGAGAATGAGATCCAATTCCTCATACCGCCTGACGGCACGATTCCCACCTCTGCCTTGGGGTTCAATTGAACCGACATGCGGAAGTCGAAGTCAAGCTCCGGGGCTGCAAGCTGTAATTCGGGATGCGGTAATTGTTGTCGCTCCCCTGGGCTTGAAGCTCTCGTTAGCATCGTATCGTGGATCTCAGTTCATAATGTCATGGGTGATGACATTATTGCGGATTACATACCCCCTGAAGGCACCGGCTTCGACCCGAGAAGCCGCCATTCTGGCTCGGTGGAGTTGAGAGATTCCGCTGGCTTGGTTTCTTTTGCGTACGTATCAACAGACGCAGATTTTTTTTTTCTAGTTTTCAATATGGGACTCTTCCTTTGGCTTCGAGACGAGAGGAGGTCGAGAAAGTCTGCAGCGCGACGGGGCGTCATAGACGGATCCGCAACCGAGCCGTCGGCAGTTCGCTCGGGGCAGAACCCCACCCTCTCCATCAATATTCGGATTCGACGCCAAGCTGCGTCCGGGAGCTTTGCGCTTCTTCTGGTAAGTAATACGGAGACCTCACCTCGATGCTTTATTCAGAGTGATAGGTCTATAGGTCTATAGGCTACATAGGTGAATAGGTCGCTCAGCACACGAGCTAGCGATTATCACCTCAATCTAGAATAGAATACTCGGCTCTATTGTCGCCCTCAATAAAATGCACCACCCTGAAGATCGAAGGTAAACGAGAAATTGTCCATGCAGGGAAACTCGGGCTCTCCCCAGTCTGTTCTACGTGAAGGCAGTTCGCCTCTTTAATCTCACTTAGTTTGCATGATCAGCTGATTCCGGACTTGAGGTGAATGTCTCAAATCTAGTCACGACAATGCGAATGGCTATTTTTAACGAGACTAACGTTTAAAACACCAGCTCGAGTCTAACGTGAATATGTACAGCAAAACCGGTCCCAAGGCTATCACGTTTGATAAGACAACCACTTTATTCTACGGCCACCAGGAGTTCTCAGATAAGCAGGGAAGGGACGGAGTATGACGAAATAAGAGAGCCTACCAAAGTAGACACATGGCCAACTCGGTGAGTCAGTGACTGGGAAAGGGAAGGAATAAGAAGGGTGCTAGATCAGGAATCTAAGTGGCATGGAAACGAGGAAAGTCGTCCGTCGGTTGAGAAGTAATCGAGAAAGAAAATGCAGTCAGTGCCTCAGACGACTAGCGAAGCACGTCCATCCATCTACTCAAAGTCAAACTCAGCAAGACTTGGAATGGCCATGCAATACCTGAAAGCACAATGTTTCACAACCGGCCGCAGCCCTCGACATTACGACATCTCGTGATTTCTCGGTATATTGTCCAAGAGTAACCACTGTCGTCTGAAAGATTTCTATCTAGTCCTTTCAATCTCGGCAATACGGTCCTACATATATCATCTCTGAAGTTCATGCCAGGGACTCTTCGTTCGGTAAAGTCATGGTGCCAGAAACCAGCATTTGGATACCAGAATCTCAAGATCTTACTTTCCTAAAACTCAAGGGGATGTCGAGTACATAACTTGTACCCCAGCTAATGTGAGCAAAGGGGTCTGCATCAGAGCGTCCAGAAGATTTGGGCAGGCCGGATAAATAGGTTGGAAGGAAGAAGGTACACCAATTCCGTGATGTAGTATTAACAAAGATTTCTCGCTACCTCTCTCTATACACCAATATGGTCACTGTGGAAAGCACTTACTAGTAAGTGATACTCATCACCCTCCACATTCTATTGTAGTAGAATCTCATTGCCCGGGCCGGGAGTTAAGCTCCGTTAGGAGATATCGAGCCGGTCAGTCACGAAATATTGCTCGTCAAGTTCTTAATGCCCCTGATATCAACATTTTTACACTCTGTCAGTTAAGCTTACTTTTTGTACTTCGATGTAGCCAAAACAACATGGTGAGAATCCGCACGGTTGGACTTTCCTCTTGAAAAGGGGCGTAAGACGCGATCGTCACAAACTGAGACACCGTGTTTGGGCATTGGAGTATCTCTCAATCTGCGACTGTTTCCATTGGTGTCATAATCGACGCAGACAGTGCTATGAAAGGCACCCCTTTTCCACGCATGGGTTCGTGGAATGGCAGCGCCCGTGCCTAGGTAGTCGCTATTCATAGATAGGGATTTCCATCGAGGTAAGCAGTTGCAACCTATAGTCAATGGGGTGATAGAATATGCGGTCCCAAGGAGGTCCTAGATTGAGCAAGACGGACAGGTCTATGACTTCAGACTTATTGGGATAGAGATGGAGCTATAGACGATGGAGTGGATGCCGCAAACTTCATCGTCGACAGACAGCTCGTTAGGTAGCGCCGCTCAACCAGATGGCTTCGGACGGCTTTGACGTTCTGCGAAATGCACTTTGCGGAAACCAGAAAGGGGTCGCATCAGGCAAGTCAGCGCTTCTCGTGCCGCACAGGCAGGATCACAATTATTGTGCGTATCGCATAGATACCTCTCGTCTTCCTGGGCCTGAGACAGGCAGCTTCTGAGCCCAAGCGACCACGAAACACGATCCAATGACGGGAAATTGATCGAGAAGATTTTCGCTTTCGGAACAAAAAACCTAGTCGTTGGCCTCTCTATTCGCTGGAATCCTGTAGCACGCTGAAGACGCCATAGCGGCGCGGGCCCGCCTCTTGAGGAAGAGCAGCTACTGAACGGCCTCTTCGTATATGCCCATTCCTGGCGCGCATCCATACGGGCTCGAGGATTGAGGACCTATTACGGGCCTTGGATTAGTCCATGTCCACTGGGACAAGACAACAATGCTCGTTCTTCACCGAAAGGACTGCACTATTTCATGGCAAGAAAAGGCGGAGGGCGATTGCTGGTCTCGGAGAATTTTATCCCCTGCTGCTCTCACCGGGTCTGACAAGTACGACGCTCTGGTGATACCCAGTGCTGAATAAGACTGCGGAAGCAAGGCATGGCTGCCCGCCTACCAAGCTGCGAACTGATCAGGGATCGAATTTTACCGCGACACAAGTCCATCTCGACAAAATCGTGGGGGCGCGACCTTGAGCACGAGGATCCAGAATATACGCTGTCTACTTCTGGGCCTCTGCGCATGCGGAAGCAATGGACCTGTTTAAGTTTCGCAGCCAAGACCGACCATCTATGGGAAGGCCGCCTGCACGACTCAGCGGGCACTCTAATCAGCTACAGGCGGGAAAACGACGCACCGGCCGGGAGAACGACAATGTTTGTGGCTACCGAGCTCTGTTGCCATCTTCTCAGCTGCTCCTATCTATAGTGTCAACTGTAGCAGCGGTCTACCTCGGAAAGTATTGGGGGGCTCCCGGGGCTAGAAAATTTTCTTGCGTGCGCGCGAGTGCATGTAGGTACCTATACCTTAGACATGTGTCATAAGCGATATAATCCATTTTTGGAAGTGCAACCCTCCTAGAGAGTCAGATGACAAATGGCCTTTTCCCGTGTAACATTCGATGCAAAATGCAAGTGATAATCAGCCTCGTCCGGGCATGCAAGTTGACATGCTGCCGGAAGCGAAATGCTTTTGGGGCCCCTCTCACAAGGCTGTCCGCGCCGCACCTAGCGAGTTGGGATCTGCCTCTTGGCGTCGCTGACACAACGTCGCCATGTTGGCGGAACTGAGTTTCTTTGATCTCGCTGACGATGGTAGATACCCGTCTTTGAAGGGCCTAGCCTGTCGCTACTCCATCGATAGCCATGGCATTTGCTGTGATCTCTGGCCAGCACGGTTTCCAGCCGCTGTGCCGCTCACCAGCACACAGCGTAACGGGAGAGCCAGGGCCTTCGAATTCATCAATAGCTCTGATTCACATTGGCTCCTGAGACTGCAACACGGTCTATATTGGACGGCACTTGGTGGTGTGTTGAATGGTCACGCAGTTGGCCCGATTCCAGGTCAAGGTACCTGCCAAGGAAACTCTTGAGTTTCGGGATTCGTTATTTTACCTAGGCTCGGGAGGTTGCGAGGTACACATGTCGAACGCGAGACAACCTTGACCGAGGCAACATCTCCGCGCCTCGAATTCGTCCGCGACACGTCGCAGCTGCGTGTTGGAATGTGACCTCGAGCAAAGGCATGCTTGAACCAAAGCCCGCAAGGCGAATAAGATATCAGAAGCGGGTTGTGTCCCAAATAGGAAGCTTCAAAGGCCTCCATGATAGCTACACCACGTTTCGACCTTGTCAACCGAGACCAGGGAGGCGGCCCGGGGCGGCGATAACTCAGCAGTCTCTTGAACATGCTAAGTACTAATCAGAAATCACATCACTGCATCAGGATTGGAAGTGTCGTATCGGAGTTCTCGCGATGGCGCAGGACTTTCCGCGATGTCTACGGATCAGTGCGTCTGAGAGACATGAGGGACATGCGCCACCAGCATACATCGCGGATTCTCTAAGCCTCGAACTCTTGTCATGCTCAAGGAACTCGGTGCCATGTACCTCAGCCATATCCATTGACAGTCGGGCTCCACTCTAAGCCATAGCAGCCGGTGTGACGAACGTACATCAGCTTGTCGTTTCTCTATGGTGGTAATCTTGGATCTTCAATAAGCCTGCATTCGGTGAAGCAAGTCGCTAGGAATGCGGGGAAACAATAAGAATTAACCTGGACGATTTGAGCCGGATGTGACCCCTGGGTGACAGATACTCTGGCGTGGTCTGCTTAGGCATGACTCGCAGCTATTGCCGCTTCTTGAGAAACGGTTGGGAACCGAGCAACTGTACGTCTTTTTATTATGCTGGTTTGGTCTCTTCTGAACAGGTGCTTTGTTTCGACCAATGAAGAAAAGCCGCGTCCGGACGAGCACCGTGGTTTGAAGAGTCACACGACCTGGAAATTCCCCGCAAGGAGCAGATCATAAGGCCGCAAAATGAGGAGAACGAGGGCCTTTCAATTACGGCACCTGGTGGTAGATGGACGTTTTGCGAATGGGTCAAACTCGTTGCGATTGGCGGCGGCGCTGCCGAGGAAGAAAAGGGCCAAACACAGGTGACCTCAATACCTTTGTTGGCTAATATGCTTAGACTACCCCTTGTGCTGACTTGCTGGAAGCTTTCCGTTTGGCTTATGGAATCAGCGAATGGTACTTTATAGCATTGGTGTGTGCGTGATTGGACTAGCGGCCAGCAGCCGTGTAGTATGACAGATGACGTGACAGATGACGGCGGCCTTCTGGTATGAATCTGTTCGACGGGCCAGCGGCGAGCGCTGGACAGGCTGGCAAGAGGTACAGAGCGGTGAGCGGAAAGTCAGGGACGGGCGATGCCATGTCCCAGGGTGCTTCGATTCCACCATACTTCGGGTAAGGGTTCAGAACTATTGGGGTAGGGTCTGACATCTGGTGCGTGGTCCTGGCTAATTCTGGCCCTTTAACGAGTTTGTCCGTAAGGAGGGTACCTATGGACTGAGCTTCAGTGTGTCTCAAACTCTTTGCTTGTATGGGGAATATTCGGACTCTCTAGAGCTGAATCTCTAGAAGCTAGTATGTAGCCAAGCAGGATGGTGACAGGCCTTGATGGTCCCCCTGGCGCTGGTGACTGAAGGAAGTATTCTAGAACGCGGCTTCACTCAAGATCCCAGCAATGGGTCCGCAGAAAAACGTGGGGAGCGGGCGGATTGAGCACCTAACTGAGGCCGTTGAAGCGGGCCAGAGAGCAGAAGACCAATACGCCGGCAACCTGCAAGGCAAGCTTACCGTCTGGGTGGAAAAGTTGAGGATTGTGGGATCGTGGCCCTGGATGATTCGAAGACACCCCAAAGCGTAAGGAGGTCCCACGTGGGCAGAGAGCCCATCAAGTAAGGCACCTTTTCACCCAGGATGACGATGACCAACCATCTGACGGTACTCGAGGCGGTCGATATCCCTAGGAGAGTAAGGTATGTACCTAGTGAAGCAAGTAGATATCTTGATAAGTTAGGTATGTATATTGGCCAGGTAGGTCTAAGAGCTCTATCGTCCGACACGAGCCTAGTACGAGCTAGAGCCTCCGAGGCCGGTGCAGTTGATACCGCAGCACCTATACGCAACGCTTGAGTATTTGTGGCTTGGTGTTCTCCCAACACAACCTTGCCTCCTCGAGGACCAAGAAACTACCTTGTCCAGATACAGTGTCAGTTCTCGTCTTGGATCTTTTTTTTTTCTTCTTCTTTTTTCCATCTCCTACCTAGATTATTCAGGAAAGGTCTGACCTAGCAGATGATCAGGTCGTAGTCCATCTGACACTTGGAATATACAACAAGACTGCCAGGCTCCACCTGGTGAGACACTAAAGGTACCTACCTAACTAAGGTACCTTAAGTAAGTGCTTCATAGGCACGAGCATTGCGCTTTTGTTCCACCTAGAAACTGCTGGTTATCATAAACGGAAGACCACGGTTATGGGTCGGTTCCTCATTCCAGGGGCTGTGCAGGCTCAGATCAGGGCTGAAAAAAACTGCCCTCGGAGATGGCAGCCTCCAGGTAATCGGTAGGGGCTCACGCTTGTTTGTATGGGTTGATCGTCGTCAATGCCGTAATTAGCAACAGAATTAAAAAAAGCCGGAAATGTTTATTCAAGCTTACCCATTCCCTTCCCTTTGCAAGGGCGGTCACTGGATTTCGTTCCTCCATTTTTTCTCTATTCTTTTGGTTCCTACACCTGTAGTGATACTACGGCATCACGTACAGGTTAGGTACTGTAGGTAGATTAGCTATGTAGATTAGGTAGGTAAGTATCGAGCTAGGCATGAGCCCGTGACAGCCGAAGACCGACGATAGGTAGCTCCCAAGGCCCCTGAGCGCGGCTGGAGATAGGAAACTTTAGGTAGGTCCCTCAGCGATAAACAGCTGGGGACTAATAAATTGGGACCACAGTGAACACGGATCCAGCAGGGCACGGAGCTTACAGGGGCTATGATAGTGTGACTCTGCGACGAGCTCCTGGACTGGACGTCTCCGGGGGTTGGGCTCCAGCGAGCGACAAATATCTCTCAGCAATACATAATGAGAAGCCCACCAGCTCTCAGTGGTGGTGTTTGTGTTTAGAGTGTTTTTAGGCAGTGAGATATTGTGGGAAGGCAGGCCTGTGAGGAGGGTAGACCCAGTGAAAGTCCATACCTGAGCACTCACCTACCTAGACCTACCTCTTGTTAGTTAAGTAGGTACCTGAAGGTAGCCTAAGTACCTATCTCAAGGTAAGGTATGGTAGATTTTTTCTTCCTCTCTCTTCCTCGTCTCAATACCTTGATGAGTATAGTTACAGCTGCTGGTTTTTCCCTCTTATTACTACTGTACTTCATATTGGCATATTGTCTTTTGATTCCTCTCAGCTCTAATCTCTTCCAGGAACAACTGGCACGTTTACTTAACATTTCCCCTCCAAGGGCAGCAGTACCCGAAGACGACCAGAGCGCACAGGCAATAGCAGCCCAGTTTTGTGCATTCATCCACAACCACGTGAGAACCCTCAGTCTCGCGCACTCGGCTTTTTTGACTCCTCCCTCGCGTGGGATGGTACAAAGGACACAAGAACACAACTTCCCGACTTTCAAATTATTACCATCAAATCACCTCGCTCGTGTGCTCTGCTCTGGATTGGGCTCGTTCGTACCTCCTGCCAGTGGTCTAGTTGTGTCACATTGACGAGCAAACCATTGTTAGGCCCCCGCCACTCCCTTGGTGCCTCAGAGAGCATCTCATACTAGACGTTAAACGTGGTTTGCGGATGCTCACCGCTGGTAGACTGCCACTACTATCCAGTCAACGCACTATACTGTATTCCGTCTTGGTGGGCCAAACGCACACTACCCGACTGGCAATTATCATCTCTACGAGGAGAGCCATTCCAGCTGATCTTGTTGCATGCCCATCCGCTTATGAAGCAGTAAGCCTAACTAGAGATTTGAAATCGCCAAGTTGATTCCCTAGCTATGCTGCATGGAGCTCTTCCGATATCTTCACTACCATCTCGGAAGTCGGTCTGGACCGGAGGCCCTTAATCAAGTCTAGCCTCCACCCGGGCTGTTAAGGCCCGTCTCTTCGGGCTTCCTCTCAAAATGACGGACATGATTCTGCCAAAAGGCATTGTCTTCAACAAGAACTCTGTTTATGAAGAGATAGCCAAGTATGACCTTGTTCCTACAGAGCAGATTCTCAAGGCTTGTCATGGTACACTATCACGGCACATTCACGTCTGCATGTTGTAAAGAATACTAATACCCTCTGCAGTCTTTTCCACAACATCACGGGAACTGTACGACCCTACTGCTAGGCGTCTCGAGAATTTCTGGACTCGAGTTCTCGGTGGGAATCGACGCTATCTCTCAGGCAGGGTTATTGCACGCCTGTTCCGAGATATCTCGGAGGAGCCGGCCTTTGTCAAACTTCGGGCACCATACGATCGATACGAGCCAGTATGTCTCAAGGCCGTGTGCTATTAACATGTACTAATGCGAGAGTCCCAGCCTTCACCTAGGTCCCAAGCCGAGCAATCGCACAGTCTCCAGCCTGCTGCCTACCAAGGCCCCACTGCACACCACGTGTCGAAGACTGACAAGCAGGCGAAGCCAGCGCCGGCCTCTTCTACGAAGGTGCCGCATCCCATCCTGAAGAAGCCTAGGGGCCCCTCAAGTTCTGGACCACGGCCAACTGCCCGATTCGCATCACCACCGGGATCGGATGTGGACCAAGATGACTCGAAAGAAAGTGAGGTAGCTTCGTCGGCTGGCACTGCCGTCACGCACAGTGTGGATTCAAGAGCCTCAGGTGGTTCGACGGCGAGAGAGGAAAAGAAGAAGTCATCAGGTGGTACACCCAAAAAGAAAACGGCGTCATTTGTGGCGTCCAGCAGCTCGAGACGCAAACCTGCTATGCCTCGGCGCACCAGTTCACAGTCCGCAAGTGCGGGTACATCCGAGAGTGGCAAGGAAACGAGCTCGTCGGCTGGCTCGAGATTGGCTGGCTCTCAGGGATCATTTGCGACGATTCCAGAAAGGCCGACGACGGAGGCTCCTGTAACAAGAAGTGGGAAGGAGAGTCATGCTCGCATTAGCGACAAAGCTGCTGGGAAGCGTCCGATGGTGCAAACATCAACTGATAAGACTTCCTCAAAGTCGGACGCGCACGCGAGCAAAACGACAGAGAGGCCAGCGACCTACGGGCGAGCAAATGAGGCAACACCCACCAAAACTCCGTCTGACCGTAAAGGCAAAACTCCTATGAATAAGAGCAGCACATCGAGGACAGGACAAAGTGAAGATACCAGCAAGCGAAGCGACATACAGGAACGACCCCCCATCAACACTTCTCCGTCTATGAACCGAACTCGTTCGGACATCAGCCTAGCTCGGCGAAGCTCGCGAGACATCAACCGGGGTGGGATGGCACCGCAGAATCTTGTTTCGCCCAGCACGGCCACGGTGTCGGACGCAACAGCCCAGGGTACTATAATTGAGTTCGACGAAAACGCGCCAGCCAAAAGGGTGGTCTCAGATGCGATGCGCGAGCAGCATGACATCCAAGAAGCACCGCAAACACCTCCACGAAGGACAGGTACCTCAGAAAGGAACGCAGGATTCACCCCTACGAAGCCCAGTACCACGCCGACGGTACCGTTGGGCCGATCTAAGAGCCAATTAACTTTACTTCTGGAGCGGCAAAGTGAGAAGAAACCTCGACGTTGAGCATCCACGTTTGTATCATTATCTCGCATACGTTTGAATAATAGCGGATCGGCACTTTTTCACGGGAGCATATCATTAGAATCCTGGTCACAGCGAACATGGAGACAGGTGCAAGGCGTCGTGACATACAGGAGGTTGGCGCAGTAGACATCAAAAATGTATATTTCTCATCGGTATTAGCTGGCGTTGGCACGTCCGCTTTCTCAGACAGGTTGGCATTGAGTACAGTGCATGGCAACGGCGTCGGTGATTTCACAAGGGTCAACAAGGGGATCTCTCACAATATCCATGATCATGATAGCATTGTCGCGGGCATTGGAAAAGACCAGATTCAGCAGATCATCGTGGCAGCTCTACAGACCAAGTGCTACATAGTGTCGAATCATTGAGGCGAAAAGCAACGGGAATTGCTTTGCATGAAACAGTGATGCAGAGCTCTCTACTCTTCTCTTGACTGATTGTATGAAGAAGCAGTATAAGAAGCAACCGGAGTATCTAACGTGTTCAAAGCCTAGGGTACTATTGCGGTCTCCCGAATGATGAGCGGATACTGAACAAAAGACTCGAACTCCGCTCCACTAGCAAGTACTCCGCTGGTTGACTCAATCTTGCAGGTTCAGATGCATCCAAGTAAGTCATGGTCGCCAAACATGAACGACGGAATGATTTGAAGCTTGGGAAGAAGATGCTTGGGTACAGAGGGAAAGCCGCGGCGAACCGAGTTCGAGATCCACTGACAAGCTCTGATAGATTAATAAGTACGTAGTACGGCAGCATTTCTGCACAGCGTGCCTCGTAGGTCATGTGGACATGGGCATGGGCGCCGGCAAGCGCATGCGCTGCTGTTCATGTGCGGACCAGGGGCTCAGAACAACTCAAAGAAGCACCGCATCCGAGCGCGGGGAAGGGGAGGGGGGTGTCTTTCGGCCCCCCCTTTGGTTTCATCGTCGAGCTTGCTTGTGTAGATGAGAACGATCCGAGATACGATACCCCACGCTTTTGCTTCCATTTCCTAGGCAACCATTTTTACGTCCTTGAAAAGATATTGAATGCTGGCCTTGCGGTCAGGAGCGGACGGGGAGATCCATACCAGTCGCCTTACCATGGCCCGATATTCGACCAAGTAAGGGGTCCCTTACATCAGCCGTAGCGTCGGTTCACAGTCAACGGTGAGCTGCGAATCCGATGAGTCATCTTTGGTGAGCCGCGATCCAAGACATCGGAGGCGGCCCGTCGCTGAGTCTAGCACCGCAAAACGCAAGATAGAATGGCGATCAGATCCGATATCTGACGTCTTGCTTTGCTAGTCTGATCGTGAGGTGTTTCGGTGGGAGGATGGGTTCAGGTAATGCGGGACTCGAAAAGATGTTACGCGAGAGAAATTACGACATTTCGACTTTGTAGAAATCGGGCTTTCCCCAGACCACGAGATCGGCGCAAAAGGTCGATACATGGCCGTCTATCACCGAAAACCCCCATGGTACTTATGTATTTGCCTTCAAGCCAATGCGGCATCCCGGGCGGGATACAGGAACCGTGCAAAGCTCGGCCGTCGCCATACCTTCGATTTTTCCTTCTCCCGCCCTGTCCAGTTACCAGGGTGCAAAATGTCGCCAGGCATGCACCTAGGAAATACTGATCTTGCCTTTCCCGCCACGCGCCGGGTGCCCGTTCTGGCCCGTTTTGTGTTGTGCCCTATTTTTGATATGGCTTGGCGCCGCCCGTCTCCCATGCCTGGGGGAAGGGGGCTTTTAACAACCTGCCATGCCTGGCCTACATACCCGCGCAGATGCTACTTATTGCCACCACAATGAGCCTCCTGGAGGAGCGCTATTAAACCCATCTTGGAAGTACGGTGCTGCCTTCTTCGGAGACGGGCGATTCTATGGGGGATCCCGCACAGTAGGATTGCTCTACAGTGTACATGCAAGATACGGTCCCTTGCGCAAAGGAGAGGAAACCCCCCACGCTGCCGCTACCCGGACGGACGTATTCCTGCGGCCTTTGGAGGGTCGGTGCTTGCCATGGGACTGCCTATTCGAGGCTGAGGGGGGTAATGCAACGTGATATTCTTTACTATCGGTATGATTGCTAGGTATCGGTATCGGACGTTTGCATCTGAGTACTCCTTACTGATAATATCGTATCTCGCCAGGTATTTGTCTTGTAAAACCGGCATAGGTAAGTCTCGTTCATACAGTTCACGTCCTCACCTGACTGGCTGAGACATGTTCAAGGGTGAGACATGCGTGAACCACGACCATTTACATGGGTCGCGTATATGTTGTGCGTGGAGAGTATGGCGGCCCGACCTCTGAGCGACGTCTCCACCGTGTAAATTTATATGGCGTATTGAAGGACAAGGCATGATTTTCTGCTGCCACGTTTGGCTGATTTGTCCACGATTTGCCTGCTCACCGAGATCAAACTCCGGTGTCTTGTAAGTGATACGACCAGACTGATGATTGCGATGTGGGCCTCGCCGTTAAGCCAAGTTCTCATACCGGAACTCGGAGTCACGTTTTCATTCCTTGCCCATCAAAACACGATGCGGCTTGTATTGTGGCTGCCGCAGTGGACTCTTCTTGTTTGAGGCAACACGATAAGTGTATTGACCATTGACCCCACATGAAGATGCCAATAACACGAAATCTACTCTCTGTGCCAACACGAATTCTAATCTCAAGCAGTTGTCTAACAGTTCATGAGATATGAGAAGCATCTGAAGCATCTGAAGCATCTGAAGCATACCTGCAGTAATGGACCCAAGATTTTCCAGGGACTCGATCCTCGTTCGTATGTATCGCCTGGCGAGACATCGACTCCATATGTCTAATGGATGATACTTAATAAGAAGCCCATCTCAGAGATGACATCTAGAGCAGCCTCTAGCAGCGCCCCAGCGATAGTGATTCACATAATTTTCGAGAAGTATCACAAAGCCCACATTCGAGCCTAGAGAATGAGATCTCGATGGAACCTGTCATCGAGTCGCGTGAAAAAGGCAATTTGGTCTCAGGTTAGTCTGACGGTGATCGAGGAACCCCCGAAGTCGCGCCCATAGTAGGAATATAGAAACGGACAATTATTAGTACTTGCATGAGAAATTTACATATACACGTGTCCCGACCCATGATATCCATATGCTTCGGGCTCCCGTCTGAGCCTTGACGATCCAAGCGCATGCGGGCGTTCTCGCTCTGCTCTTTCCAATGTATCAAGTCACCAGCTCAAGCATTCGCACCAACGCAGTGAGACGCGTTAATAATGCCTTGAAGGCAAGCACTTCGCCGCACATTCGTTCTAGAACCCGCGTAAATATGGGGAAGGATCAAGGCCAAGCCGGGAGGTCTATCAAGGGTATCCCGAGCGGATGCCGGTCCCTAGGTCGATAACTCGATCTCCTCAACCCTTCTTCGTCGTCCTCGCGGACTGATGACCGTGATCTCGAGGAGGAGAAACCACATTTTCACATGCCAAACTACCCCTCTACCACGCTCGCGAAGTATTACCTAGAGATGTGTATATCTAGACCACATCTTGTCAGAAACCCACATACCCACCACCTCCCCCGACGCGCGTACGAACCCACCCTCTTGCTGTGCAAGCGGAAGGCAACTTACACATCCCGCCTCATCGCCCGCCGTCCCGAGCCCTCTACTGGACCGCCAAGAGTCTCTTCACGCGGGTCACCGGGTTGCATGCCTCCGCGCAGGTGCGTCTGCGGGTCTAATACAAGCCCTTGTGACCGTAACGGCCATGCAGGGGTCGCAGAAAATAGAATAGCTGAAGAAAGAGAGCATGCACAGTAGATCCGTACCTGGACGGGATGGAGCAATAGAGGACTTCCGTAGTAAGATTTAGCTTCCCGCGTCAGTAGAGTCCCATTGGCAGGGGAGAGACGTCCAGAGAACGATGCGTGCTACAAGGAGAAGATGACTGCCCGTCAGACAAATTGCTTCCCGTAAAAGCAATGGGGCCGAGCCAACATCTATGGTTGCACTGTGAAGACTCGATCTATTGATGGTCCGATTTTCCTGGGGTTTCTATGACATGTGACATAAGGAGTGAAGCGTTTACATGCGGAAAACTCCAAATCTAGTATCACCAGCTCTTACGTCGTTCCTGCCGCCCATGGCTGCTTGAAGCCCCAGTCCCAGGTATCGTCGCGTGTGCTGCGGAGGGATCACGCCATCATCCTGCATAGTCAGATTAGTGAGGTGAGATATAACGTCCAGTTTTGGAACGGAAAGGGGCAGCCCCTTTCATCAGTGCAACCCATCCATGGCCTAAGGATAGAAAGTTGAACCAAAAAAGAAAGGACTTCACTCACCCATAACCTCGCACTGGAGAACACTGCGTCGCTCTCCTTCTCAATTCGGTCTTTAAGGCCCTCGTCCGCCTTCCTACCCACGGTCTCCATGACATTGGCTAGCTGCTCCCCGCCCATGACGCCTATCCGCGCATTTGGCCACATCCACAAGAATCTTGGACTATATGCGCGTCCGCACATGCCATAATTGCCAGCACCATAGCTGCCGCCGACCACGACGGTGAACTTGGGCACATCGGCGCATGCCACGGCCGTGACTAGCTTAGCGCCGTGTTTGGCAATGCCATCGCGCTCTGCCTGCGCGCCTACCATGAAGCCGCTGATATTCTGCAGGAAGACAAGTGGGATGCCGCGCTGGGCACACAGCTCGATGAAATGCGCGCCTTTCTGCGCGGACGTCCCGAACAGAATCCCGTTGTTGGCCACAATCCCCACGCGCTGCCCGTAGATGCTGCCGAAGCCGGTCACAAGCGTGCTGCCATAGTCGCGCTTGAACTCAGAGAAGACGCTACCGTCGACGATGCGGGCGATGACCTCGTGAATGGGAAGGGGCTTGCGAAGATTTGTAGATGCTATGCCGAGGAGGTCGGAGGTTGGATAAAGGGGTTCGGAGTAGGATGTAGAGGACGGGGGAGACTTATGCGGCCAGTTGAGATTGCTGATACAGCGGCGGGCAAGAACGATAGCATGCGCATCATCCACTGCCAGGTAATCTGATACTCCCGAGATGGACGTATGCATGGCACCACCGCCCAGCGCCTCCGCGGACACCTCTTCTCCCGTAGCTGCTTTCACAAGCGGAGGACCAGCAAGGAAGATGTGACCTTGTCCCTCAACAATTATGTTCTCGTCACTCATGGCTGGCACGTAAGCTCCGCCTGCTGTACACAACCCCATAACCACTGATATCTGGGGGATGCCCTCCGAGCTCATCCTCGCTTGATTGTAGAATATTCGTCCAAAATGCTCGCGATCCGGAAAGACATCAGATTGGTGAGGCAGATTCGCACCTCCTGAATCCACCAGGTATACACAAGGCAACTTATTCTCCTTGGCCACGGCTTGTGCCCTCAAATGCTTCTTCACCGTGATCGGGTAGTATGTGCCTCCTTTGACCGTGCTGTCATTCGCAACAATGACACAGGTCACACCCTCAACCACGCCCACGCCCGTTATGATGCCGCCAGCGGGCACCTCCGCCTCGGGATATAGCTCGTGTCCTGCTAACGGCGACAGTTCCATAAAGGTGGTTCCCGGATCGACGAGCGCTGTCACTCGGTCGCGCGGCAGCATCTTCTTTCGAGCTATGTGCTTCTCGCGTGCCTTGGTCGACCCGCCCAGCTGTGCTGCGCGTGTGAGGGATTCGAGCCGCTCCATGGCCTCGACCATGAGGCGCTCGTTCTCGTGGAACTCGGGTGAGGAGGCATCGACGTTGGTTGGCAACACAGAGATGGCGTTCGCTTGGTAGGGCGCCGTGTACGAGGCGACAGTTCGGGCTGGCATGAGAACATGACTATGGCCGTGACTCTGGTGGGGAGAGCGGCGGGGAGCATGAGGGTGAGGTCGGCGCGTGCATTGTCTGCTCAATTGGCGGGACAAGGACAGGACGTCCCTCGAAGATCTTGATACTGACATTACGGGCGTGTTTTCGATATCTTACACAGCAATTTTAGCTGCGTCCTGTCAGGAGAACTACATGAGAAGAGGCGGATCAAATGCTGGGGAATGCGAGGGAGGCAGCTGACGGCATTTCGTGGTGCGTTCCCCCGGACAAGATGACGATCCGGGGTAGGCGGCCCGTCTATAGCCGCTGTAAGCCGTCGCATTCCTTACCCAGGCACATCCTTCTCCTCGGCGTAGTCTTGACCATCACGTTTTCTCTCTCAGCAGGAGTGTTGGGACATGATGGACTCTGCCCCATCCATCATATTCAATTGATTCTCATCGTGTCAACTATGAAAGCTCTTAGAACCCTGTCTCGTCCGGCGCGACGCTCGCGACCCAGCGTCTCTCCAACCACCCCGCGACCATCCACGCTCCTCCCTCCCGCCGTAACGCTCCAACGCCGTACATACGCCTCCTCCAAGCACCCACAAGGCTTCGAGCCGCCCACAGCGTCCGACCTATCTGAGCTCCGCGAGCGCGTCCAAGAGTTTACCCGTCGAGAAATACCCGAAGAAGTCGCTGCCCGCACCGATCAGTCCAATGCCTTCCCAGCAGAAATGTGGGCGAAACTCGGCGACGCCGGTTTCCTCGGTATGACGGCCGACGAGGACGTAGGCGGTCTTGCACTAGGATACCAGGCGCACTGCGTCGTCATGGAGGAGCTGTCGCGCGCGAGCGGCAGCATCGCCCTTTCGTACGCCGCCCACAGCCAGTTGTGCGTCAACCAGCTACAGCTCAACGGAAACCCCGCGCAGAAGTCAAAGTTCCTACCCGACTTGATCGCCGGCACAAAAGTCGGCGCCCTGGCGATGAGTGAGAGCGGCGCGGGAAGCGACGTCGTGAGCATGCGGACGAGCGCGAAAAAGGTCGACGGGGGATACCTGCTCAATGGTACCAAGATGTGGATTACGAATGGACCAGACGCTGACGTCGTGGTCGTTTACGCCAAGACTGAGCCGGAGAAGGCATCGAAGGGCATCACGGCCTTTATCGTCGACACGAAAACAGAGGGATTCAGCTGTGCGCGCAAGCTAGACAAGATGGGCATGCGCGGGTCAAATACTGGCGAACTAGTGTTCGAAAACCTCTTCGTCCCCGAGGAGCACATACTGGGGAAGGTCAACGGCGGTGTCCGCGTGCTGATGGAAGGTCTGGATCTTGAGCGGCTGGTGCTGAGTGCTGGACCGCTCGGCCTCATGCAGGCTGCGCTCGACGTGGCACTGCCGTTCACGCACCAGCGCAAGCAGTTCGGGCAGCCTATCGCACAGAACCAGTTCGTCCAGGGTAAGCTAGCAGATATGTATACGAAACTACAAGCTAGTAGGTCATATACCTACACCACGGCCAAGGCAGTTGACGAAGAGGGAACCATCAGGACGCAGGATTGCGCAGGTGCCATTTTATACGCTGCAGAGAGAGCAACCGAGTGTACCCTGGACTGCATACAATTACTAGGTGGTATGGGCTACGTGGAGGAGATGCCAGCTTCGCGTTTGTTGAGGGAGTGAGTTCAAGCGACTCCTTTCTCATAGGCTTCATGCTAATTTCTACCTCAGTGCCAAACTATACGAAATAGGAGCCGGAACGTCAGAAATCCGTCGTATGGTCATCGGGAGAGCTTTCAACAAGGAATATGCTCATCTCGGTGCGTGAAGCAGAGCTTGAATTGGGGAGGTATACAAAGATACATGCATGGGAGCGGGTGTTTGGGTGTATATCATAGAAATGAGTTACCACCAACATAGTCGGAGACCGGTGTAGGGATACGTAACTAGTTTCAGGTCATTCGTATGTTCACGTAATGGACATCAGTACTTTTTTATAAATTGAATAAGATGTTAGATGAATATCCAAGTTGGCAACCTCTCGTCAATCTATTCAAATTGATTATGCGAGTGATATAAGCCTGATCATGCGTGGTGTACAAGGAGCTTGATCTCAAAGTTGGCTCCTGTGGATGTCGTGGTCCCCTGATCTCAGGCGTTCGAAGGAGAATGATACTAGGAAATAGATATGGTTATTGGATGTTTCTCCCTCCCTTGTAGGTAGGCGCTCCCTCTCGAGAGTCACTTTAACCTCATAGTCGGGGATCTGTATCTGAACAACGGCTATTTCCCCATGTTTCTCTTCATAGTCCACTTCTATTGTCGTTGTAACAGGATCGGGCTCCCTCTTGACAAACTTTGAGACTGTATAGTCGGATATCACTCTCCTACGAACAGATATTTCCCTATTTGCATTCTCAAGGTCTTCTAGTGTCATTGTATCAAAATCAGGGTAAGGTGCTTCAGAATTATCTTCGAAAAGCCCCCCGTACATAATGGTATCCACTATAGTGTGCCGAACGGTGTTCATGCTGAGGCGAAGACGTCTCCCGTGAACAGCAATCTTGAGTTCAAAGCAGTTGTCGGGAGAATCGAGACTCTTAACTTCGCTGATCAGAGAAAAAGTCGAATGATTGTTGTAGATCTGCGGCTCAAAGTCGAAATGGCCATATTTCTGGTTCCACTGCACTCCGTTCAACCTGTCATATATCGGAATTAATCTGAATCCCACAAGTGATTCGGTGCGAGAATCTCTCAGGGTAGCTCCATGTGACTCGGTCTGTGCCCCTTGGAAGAAAATGCCACCATACTGAAATCGCGTTGCCTCCTCCTCGGGGAGATC
Source organism: Xylariaceae sp. FL0016 (assembly GCA_022578815.1). Classification (NCBI taxonomy): domain Eukaryota; kingdom Fungi; phylum Ascomycota; class Sordariomycetes; order Xylariales; family Xylariaceae; species Xylariaceae sp. FL0016. The sequence continues at coordinate 357,309 of MU388752.1, forward strand.
CTTGCGAACATAAAACTTCCGAATGGGATGTAGGCGGGGAGTCAACAAGCCTCGAACTCCCGACCAGAATATATATGCCACCAATCTACACCACAGGAGAAGAAGTGACTGACTCCTGGAGCTCCCAGGAAGCCCAGGTGGTCCCGGTAGACTAGTTGGAATTCTAGACTGGGTCAAATTGTTGAAGAAGGGTGTAGCCAGGCGCGTAAATATTCTGGTCCCGTCTGTCTCATTTGTATCGGGTGCTTCTGTGTCGATCACTTGTATTGCGATCTTTTGTTGCCCATCTGCCAAGCTGTTAACTGATCAAGGACCGTATCCTGGCCTCTCCAGTATCTCATCTAGCAAGCTGTCATCTGATCGGAGACCGTCTTTCATCCCCCGTACAGCAATCATAGAAATGTTACATCGGTCATTCTTTGACCAGAAGTGCGATGCCTCTCCATGCTCATATGGCACAAGTCGCGTTTTCATTTTCAGTCCACGACTCGTCATGGCCAAGGGAAATGGTTGGGTTGTCAGGTCCTTAATTACGTCTCTCGATTGCAAGAAGTCTGCCGGTGATTTAGCGAATATGCTCTCCAGTGTCCAGGCCCTAGGACTGTCGCTGGGAACGGTCCAAGCCAATAAGGTGCTGTCGTCGGTTCCCTTCAGTATCTCCTCCTGGAGCCTCTTGAATGCCTTTTCACCCTCGCCATACAGCAAAGGCATGTTAATGTTGAGCAGACCAAGTAGACTGTACGCCACGTCCTCAACACGTGTACATTCACGAGTAGCAGCCCAAGATAGCTTTTGTGCCACACTGTAGTCAGAAAGCGGTTTGGGGGAGGAGAAGAATTTCTTGGGAAGCCCAGCTGCTTGACAGACGGCAGCCTCAATGCGGCGTTCCGTATAATACCCAAGATACGACCATCCACGCCCGTAGAACTTGACGGTCGAAGGGGCTATGAGCTCTTGTAGTGTCCAGCCCCTTGAGAACCATCGTGACATCTTTAGTGGCTGTAAATCGACGGCCACGTCATGTCGGCCCATCGGGAATGCGGATTCTTCATCCAAGAGAAATGAACTTAACCGTTCGATCGCTAATGACGAATCTTTTTTCTTGTGACCACTCGATGAATCTTTAACTGCGCAATTTGATTCTGTGTACTCGGGCTCCGGCCATGAACGTACAGGGTTTTCTCCCCCAAGTCCTACATCGGAGAGATATGCGTAGCAGACTTTGGATTTCGCATACCATTGATACATTGAGTTAATGGCTTCGCTCAGCTCCGCACTGCTCGCCTTGTCGATACAGCACGTATCTACCCAAGCCCACTTCAGGTTGTTATAGCGGGCTTGTTCGCAGGTCAACCAAATCTTCTCATAGCCCATTTTGGTGTGAGCCTTGTTGGTCTGCATATCCTGGAATGTCACCTCCTCGTCTCCCCACGTATGTGAGAGGATGGCATACGCGGGGATGTCACTGCCAAAGAACTCATGCAGCTCATGGCTCTCAACATTGATGAGTCGCATCGTATCAGTCTGTGAGTGATGGAAACGCGAAGATGGCAGATATCGTTCGAGAGTGAAGAAGCAATCTAAGTACGGATTTGGTGGGCTGCATGATAAGCCACCAACATTGCTGCCACCAATACCGACCACGCTGGAGCCTGGCACAGCCTCCTGTCCAACACACCTAGAGATCTTAGGATTGTCAAAGTATGGCATGAACGTCGGTGGTCTTCTAGCTCACCGCATTAATATGAGGCGCACAGAACAGGAAAAGGTGTCCATCCATCTAATCCATTTCGTTCCTTACTCTACTTCACTCTCTTGTGCGCTGTACAGCCCAATGGCCTCAACGTCGGCAAATACCTTCATCGTCCACTGATATATCTCATCCGCGCTGCCATTTTCCTGCAGCTTCGAGTATGTCGCATCCGTAGAATAAGTGTCGCCATTCTTATCAACCCTGTAAGCACCACTCCCCGGCTTGCCATTTACACCATTCGTGACAACTAAGTCACCTCGATCATTCGTCATATCCCCAGCGTCGCCTTCCCTAGCGGCAGGAAAACGGCTGGAAGCCATGAACACCATGCGCTGGCCGACTTCTTCATGAGGTATCTGCCACGGTCGTGTGAGAGGCTCGATAAGCCACTTCCAAATGAACTTAAATAGCCACGGCAGATTCCCAGTCTCGGCGGCATTGGTTTTGACGAACCCTGGGTAGTTATGGCACAGAGCTACCTTTCCAGGATTGCGTCGCGCGAGCTCGCTGATGAAGACATTCACCATGCCCGTCAGATGGCCAAAGGCTGTGCTGAATCCCTGACTGCTCGGCTTCCGCATTGGCAGGTCATCAAATTGGATCTTGGGCCCGATTCTCGCGTTGAGTACGCTGACAAAATGACCTCCGTTTGGTGCATTCGAAAGCAAGGGCAGCAATTGGACTGCGAAACGCATACGCGAGAAATATGACAAGCTCAGGGTTTTGTCCAAACCCTCTTCGGTTTCTAAATGAGTTAGCTATCCTATGTCTATTTGAGAGATGTTCATTCCGCTGTGAGTACCTTCGAATTTGGATGAGAGGACACCCTGAGAGCAAAGGAGGAAGTCGACTTTTGGTTTCGTACCACCCGCAGTATGCTCTTCCTTCTCTAATCGGGTGATATCACCACATACTCGATCGACCTCTTTCAGTAGGACCAGGTCGCCGCCGATGAAGATGAACTTGCCTTTGGGGCAGATGCGTTCACACTTTGATATAATCTTCTCAGCTGCGTCTTGATTCCTCCCAACGATGTAGACGCGAAGACCATCCCCGTCCATGGCGAATGTGGTAGCGAGCCCTCGGACAGTGCATTCCCCTATCCCTGCTGTGCCCCCGGCAACCACAGCAACATATGGCTTGTTGGTCACCAGGGCGGCATTGACAGACCTCACGGCATCTATGGTGACCATTTTGTTAGAACGACTGACAATTGATGCGATTACCAGGATAGCGTGCGCAAGAACCGCCTGTCCTGAGATGCGAGACCGCTCGTTCGCGAAACGCTGCAGAATGTTGTTGACTCTTTATGTATTTATTATCTAGGATCAAACGTCTAAAGTCTTGAAATGTCTGTTGTATTCCAAGGTCAACCTCAATGCTATGCGGTCGCGGTTCAAAGTCTAGCCGGCTCGCACCCAGAAGCATCCCAGCACAATCCGGGGTAAGACAAGCCCGGCCGGCCCGGCTACTAACACGCTCGCATTCAGATGGGAACCGATTCTTAGTCTAACAAAGACTATCCGAACGTGTCTCCGCCTCGTCTTTAACTCCACAATCCTTCCTTCCTTCTATCTCCGTGCCTTGCAGCCTCTATGAGGTCTTGAATAGGCCTCGGTGCCAAGTCCGTCTCTTTCGCATTCGCAAAACTAGAAAGCCTGGTGATATCACGACTGCCTACCAGGTGTGGACACATAATCATGGTATCTTGCTGGCGTTGTTGCTTATCATGACATCATTGATCTCTCTTGACCGTCTCGGGCCCAAAACAGCCGTGTGGCGTGACGGTCTGCATGCCAGTGAACTGTGCCGCAAGGCTGCATGCAAGGCTAAAGAAATACATGAGACATCATCAACGTTGGCCATTGTCATGTAATTTAGACTAACACTGAACTTGAATTCAGTGATTTATGTGTGCTTTACTAGGACTCCTACGATGGCTCGACGGCAAGCTCAACCAGTATGAAGCAACGCATGCCGTCGAATTGTAAAGGTGGGCAGGGACACCATCGCACCTAGCATAACCATTTTATCGATCCTCAGTCGGCATATGAACGTCGATGAACCCTCAATTATTCCCGCCATAGAACGCTTACACCGGTCAAGAGCTGGACTGGCTAGCTGCGACGTCCACGAATCAGCGAAATCGCGTAACCGTATCGTCGGCCATGATCAAACCTCACACCTAGGTATCTATCGGTATATCACCACGAGCTTTTGACAAATTTGAAAGAGATAAAAACTACTTCTCGCCGATCTGCAGCGATTCCGATGGCCGCGTATATTCTTACACTGTAAGATGACCACTGGGTCCTTCCATCTGTCAGCAAGCATACGAATCTACTACCTACTTCCAAATGTGCCCTACCTAGAGAACCATAGAGCTAGCATTCTAAGGCTGTTCGGACGAACTTCATTCTATTTCATAGCTGTAGTAGGTCGAACGCACCCTGAAGCTGGATGTATTATGCTAGTTCAGGCCTCGCACTACAGAGTTGCTGAGCCTGGACACCATAGCGGAACTCGTCGACAGACTCTTATTCACTCATAACAGGTCAAGAGCAATGTGCTAACAAGCAACTACTGATAGACTACGGTAAAGTAGCGCGATCGAGAGCCACCAAGTAAGTACATGTGACGGCGCGTATGCCGGAAGCCGAATGCATGGCGGGCATCCGGTCCATGAGTTGGACCACATCAACGCACGTGGAAGTAGGTGAATCTACGGTATCATAACTGCTTCCTGGAGCTTAACGAGCCGGTATCTTTTGGTTTGATTGTATTGCAAGATTAGGGGCAATTCAAGGGAATGCCTCAATTCATCACTTTATCAACTTGATCTGATTTATGGCCGTGAAAACGGCAGCGCTATCGCGAACTTTTAGGCCGCGTCTGTGATTCATGTAATTCACTATCGATCTGACAATTGAGACGCGATGATTCCAGCCCAGTCCTGCGGTGTCAAGGGATCTCAAATTAAGTAATAAAGCATGAGAAGACACTGGCTCATGATGTCCATGAACGAAAAGCGTAAGGCGTCTTACACGATCTGAGCAGAATTGACCCTCGCTCCTGTGTCCGGGGAGGTGGCCCGTAGTGCTATCTTATTAATGGTGGATATAGCGCTACTGGGCCACCCTGGGCTCAATCTCGCCTGGCACATTTGGTTGGCTTGCTAGCATCCTGAAGCTTCAACACCAATTCTGTCGACCCCTCAGTGCCTGTCATCTTTCGCTTCGGTGAGCCCTGACAGATCACCTGCCGGCAGTGCCCTTGGTATGAGGCATCACTATCACATCTGTGCCTAGATCTAAAGGTTACTTGGCGACCAATCGGCCGATTAGGATACCTGAACGATTCCATCGAGCTAGCTGTCAACCCTGCCATATTGCGGCTTCTCATGTGTAAGTTGATTCAATCACGGGTTCCCCCTTGTTTAAATGATGGCAGCGGCATCTGATTTCCGCCCCAAAAATTGCCCACTGGCTTGACGGCTCACCATTGAGGCTTTCTTCTTCTTGTTGCCCATCACTTATGCGCACCGCTGGAGACTCACAGTGCGGCGTATGTATCAGTATCTCCCTGCGAGGTCAAGCAGGGTTCGTGGGCGAACCCGGTCCTGAAGAAACCTGCCGTCCTGTACAGGGCACAATCACGCACGCTTCACTCTGGGGGCGCACGCTCGCGACGAGCTGGGACATGAGGTGCAGGGCGCGATACCACGCTCACGTGTCGGTGAGGTCTGCAAATAGCCATCTGCGATAATGGGCCGGCGGCCATTCGGACGACTCCGCGTCGGTAGCTGGCGGGGACAATGTTGGCGGTGTGTACGCTGATATGTACCCTTGAAGCTATGCTTGCAAAGCCCGTTTCCCAGGATATCCTGGCCTCGGAAAAGCAAGCACGTAAGGCATGTGTCTTTCCGATCAGACAGACTGGTTGCGACATTCGGCCAGTGCGCCTTGCATGCTAGGTTTGGCTGCAGTCACGGCAACTGGCAGAGCATCTTGATCTCGGTATACCGTATGATCAAGTTGAGACCCATTCCTTCTCAGCACGAAAGGATGGGGTTTCCCAAGAGACCGGTACAAAGGGGTATTGCACGCTCGGGGAGGAAGTGACGTAGATAGTGTGGGTTCCGAGATCTGCCTCGTCTCTTCTCCGTATCGAGGAGGTTGTGTTACCAGATTTACGGGTAGTAGTATCTTCGCTCCGTCCTGGCACTTCGAGTATCGCGAGACGTGACCAACAGATCTATTCGAGAAGGCACTCCCATCGCTTGGCCATTACGGCGAAATTGGATGCCTCACACGCGCGTGAGAGGTGAATTTCTCTGTTTCGAAGAAGTCAATCTCATCCCCAACGGCGACACATAAGGGGGTGGCGTCAGTCAAAGTTCAAGAGGCCTAGATCACTATGGTACGCCACCAGAGAAGCCAAGAGCATTGCAGGTAGGGTCGTATCCGTGCGGATAGCGACCGAAGGGTCATTTTGTCTGTGTTTCGATCAACTTACCAATTGGTGCCATGGTTTGCGAGAAGTATCATATCCAAGCCTCAATCGACTAATGAGATAAGTCTATAGTATGTGATTAGTGACTTAGCAATCTTCTCACTTCCTCGCGGTGAATGAACGAGTACCTAAACTCTTAGCTGTCTCAGCCTAATCACATGGAATCCAGTTGCGCTTAATGTTAGCCTTTAGTGTTCCAACCGTTTGATGTTTTACAAATAGGGTCTTGACCGCGAAGTATTGCCCGTCAGCAGGCATGACTGACGTTGAATTGACAGCAAGCTATTTTGGTTACCATTGTTGAGGGCCCTGGCGGCACAGAACCCCGCCATCGTGTGTAGTCAATGTACGAATCACAAGCGCGTCAAAATGCTGGTCGCCGAATTGGGCCATCAGGCATCATTCAAACTGCACAGGTATGGCCCAGTATTTGGGTAGACTTGCGACATGCGTCTTCAGCGGATGCAACCAAAGTTGCGTAGCGTGTCATTGTGACAGACGATTCCAAGCTTTGTATCAACAACAGTGCGATATTAAAACCAATGCGCATCGCGTAAGTACTTAAGGCACAAAGTGAGGCTTCACGCAGGGACTGGACGTGTCTATTTGGGTTGGACGGCAAGAAATGCCAAGAACAGACTGTGAATATATACATCACAGCCTTACGTTTTCGCTCGATACAGCAAGCCGGGGCCGGCAGTCGAGCCATGCCGAAGATTTTGGTCTGCTCCGGGATCCGCCTGTGTTCGCCGCATCCTAAGGTGACACACATCCAGGTATAGCTAATCTATAGACTCATTGTACGTTCCACATAAGGATAGCTGATGCCAGCTATGAGAGGAGGCAGGTCCCTACCAGACCATAAGGGTGTCACGCGCCGACCAGGCTTACGCGCTACTTGATACTTCGGTTACTATATACACTCTTCGTACAAAGATACACGATCTATATCCGAGGCCCAATCTCACTATCAAATTTCGTGCGACTTCGTCTGTAATTTCTCACCAGGCTAGTAATGTCTGCATGTGAGTTGTGGGCTTGTTGAGCCTGCTATACGTGCGGTCATCAGGACGTCGGCAAGGCATATCCTACTCAAGTGCTTGGTGCCCTATTTTGCATTTTGACGTGGTTCAGGCATTTCATCAGACTCTGTTTTACTGCAAGTCATACCGGATGACCAGCCCACGATGGTCGCACATGGCAAGAAAGTGTCGAGACAAGCCTCATCACAATGCACAATGATACCTAGCAGCGCCTCAGCGACGACTACATCGCGTCTTCATTGACAGTACCAAGCTCGCGAAGTTGAAGTACAGTAGGCACGCATTGCCTAGCCTGACAACAGCAGCCTGCTATCGACCTTTCCTCCGACGTAAGGGTACTTAAATCAATGGCTCATGACATAGGGCTTACTGACTGGTACGGGAGCTCCTTCGAGAGGAACTTTTCATTCTTTCTGTATGGTATTGGCCCACTCTGCGTCACATACCTAATGTGAGGACCGATCGGCTTTTGGAACCACTGTCGCCGCGTGCCTTAGGCATGTGATGATGCTAGATATCAGGGCCTGCTCTAAACTCAGGCACACTACTCGTCATTAGAGATTTCTCTACCAAACAGTCAGAACTTCGAGATTCACAAGTACAGCGAGCGTTCTCACCACCACAAGACAATTTGGTGGGCAAGGGTCGGCTGTAGTCGTGATGTTCTGACAATTTTCAAGCGGTATCATCAACTAGGGGTGCTCTTCGAGGCTGGATATCCGGTAGACTGGCGCCTCAGAACGAGCCGTTGTTGTGCTAGATTCCGATGCGTACCATGCAGACTGCCACGTCGGTTCACACACGGTGGCATGGATTTGACAGGTCGCATCGCAGGCCACTCGAAGCCCTTGAGCTCGAAATACACCTTGTCGTTGCCAGCGGGTTGCTATTTCCATGTAATATACATGACTTGCTGGGGCTTGAAGTCTGACGATCCTAGAAGATTGCAGGCTGTCGTAGCTCGATATATGTGAGGCGGATTATACAGACCCCAAGCAATTGGAGCTGAAGCACATGTCAGTCGTCCTCAGCTGAAACGGTTTGTTGATACCCTACGCGCCTGTCGTAAGCGCAGATGCGGCCCAAAACATAGCCTCCGCAGCAACAGGGGCGAGATAGGTAGCCAGGGTAGATTCTAACCTATACAGTGTATCACCCGGTGAAATCTTGAAAAATATCACACGCCAAAATTTATCAACAGTGAAGTGTTGGCGGATAAGTGCCTTCTCAACACAAGTCATGTGAGCCCTCTGTATCCAAGTTGAATGAGGCTGGTCACTTACAAGCTTCTGCCGGAGAACAAGGGCCAGACACCTTCTGAACAAAGTTAGATTAATCACGCCATGCAACATGACATATAATCCAATTTTTGCCTGTCCAGACGATTGTCGACAGCCGCCTTGCCTCCATCAACTGGGATAGGTAGGCATGCCAAGTGCTTCTGAGGCACAAGTGAGCCTAGCCCAATAGCCTTTGAACCATAAAGCCTTTTAATTTAGCTGGTTGAAGTTACGATTGGTCCCCCGGGGCCACAAGATCTGTGATCGTCAACAGAATGGGGCGGGCGCAAATCCATGGTAGTTTGGTCCTTAGCATCGACTCTTCAGCCCTCACATACAATAGCCACGGGAAACTTGGTCCTCGAGTATTCGTGTTGGTCGAATCTGTTGACTTATTGGTCAAAGAGATTTTCAATAGCAGCTCTTGGATCTTTTCGATAGCCTCGTAAGCAGGTGGCCAACCAGTCCAGATGAGGGCTTCAAAGCATCCCTGGTAGCACATGACTTATGTGGCAACACATGATCGATGATGATCATTCTTGATGCCGTGTCGCCATCGCTGCCTAGAGATGCGGTGTGATGGAACTTTTTCTTTCCAGGGCGCATCACTCGTCTGCCTGAGCGGTGTGGTTTAGTGGACTGTTGTACCCCTTTTTTCTTCGACACTGTCTCCCCCTGATGCAGTTATGGATTTTCGATGGGTCTTTCCGCTATGTGTGTACACACATTGGCTGATACATCAATACGAGAGACTGAACTCCGGGCAAGAGGCAACTGCTTTGTACGAGTGAGCGGTGAGAAGTATTTCGCCATCATGGTGGGCGGGAAAGCAGGCTTCAGGCGCCAGCGTTTGGTCTGGTCCATCCAAAGAGCAGGAAAGAAAGAGGCCCAGAAGCCCTGGTCACTGCTTCTTGATACATAGTCCGATGAGAATCTTCATTCGTGAAGAGTCAGGAGAGTCGCATGCGGCCGCAATGCACTATCGCTTTCGGGCCATCGCGACTGGTACCGCTCTTTGAGGTAGGTATTCCCGATATCGTAAGCGCCCAAGGAAACATTTTTCCGAAGCAGACGAGTAGATTCTGAGCAGTGCCTCCCTCTACAAGCTGAGCCCATATTGTTAGTTGCATGTTGTTAAGCGCAACTAAAGTCGATGAAGCAGTGAAGCTCGAGTAATGAGGAGAAGTAACGTTACCCATGTCGGCCACCCCGACCTGACTGTGTCAGATACTTCGGGCCGTATTGTAAAACACGCATTCGCTCCTCCCATGGAAGACGGAATTTGTCTGTCGAGTTCGTAGAAGGAAGCGCATCATCGAAATAGTGGCAACTTCCCGTCGCTTTCAAGCTCTGTTGGGGCGACACGGAGGCCTGCTTGATGATATGAGCGTTGCAGCAAATCTTGTGGCTGAGCATGGGGGGCAAGCCATCCGTCCTGCGCGAGAGCGAATCATATTGCTCCGCTCTCAGCCACCACGTTTTGAGCTGTCGGACATCTCCGAACTTAGAAATCGCGCCACAGGTGGTCCTGGGGGATATAGAGATTTCCAGAAAAGCGATGAGGCATATTGATCTGAAGATTTGGACAACAGCGCAAGACTTCGATGACAAGTTTGACGGAAGAAGACTATAGTTCTTATCTTTCGGACCTATAGGATCGGCCGGAAGCGCATAGGTAGGCTGGCACCTTTAGTTCTGCTCAAGTTGAACGCAGTGTGATGGCATTAGGTTTTCAAGGCACGCATTTGCAATGCCTGATCTCCGGTCATTATATGGGGAAGTGTAAGGAAAGGAAGACGTTTGCCTACCTGGGTACCCCCATGTATGTGTCTGTCGAAGATACTACTGCACACTTTCGCACTCGTTCGGTTTTAAGCCCCGACAGTTAACCCCGGTGCCCTGTTGACAGTGGTTTTTTGGCCTCTCGAGTTCTGGAGTCATTGAAGGGTCGCTCATACACGACTTGCTTCCAACTCTCACCTGACATGGAGAACGACAACGTATGAAAGGAAATAACCATGACTCAATCTGCTGACCATGTTTCATGGCTCTTCTCAGTTATTGGTATTGGAGCGCATTATGTCAGGTTGAGTGGCGCCTAACAAAATGCACTTCAACTTAGTTACTAGTTAAGCCACAGGCAATAACTACAAGTGGACTGGAAGTGATGCTTCACGTATTTCACAACAACTCATGTCAAAATAACCCCCTGAATGGCTCTACCTGTTTTTTTATCCAAATCGTAATTTGTATTCAGTGACAGTCTATGATGTTTTGGTTTAATTATTTAGCGCAACTTAACGAAAAGTAGTATGTATATACAGAAAGACACGTACATGGTTAATAACATACTATGTTTCAAGGTCAAATACTAACACTAATGATCATAATTATATTACTGGAATTATATTATTGTCAAGGCTCGGTAGGCTGCTTTGTGAGGCCTATTTCCGAGTGTATCACGAGGACTTATCAAGGTCTTAAATAGCTTTTGCCTTACTTGATCAAAATAACTAGTTACGAAAAGGTTTTTTTTTTTTTTACAACACAAGCTTGTCACAACAGCCAAATGACTTGGACCGGAATATTTTGTATCTTGCACAAGCAATAGACCTTTGGGCTTTAACATCCATCCTGGCATGCTCTGGTTGTGTTATCAAATAACTATGTGCCCTCTCTGGTCTTTTAACGCATGCTTACCAAGGCATTGACATGACACAAATATTCGCAAGCCTAATTACTTCAAAAGATAGTGAAGAACGTCTGCTACTCTCACCATCGTTACAAAAACAAAGAGTTGCGGGTGTTCAATCTTTACAAGATGAGATACTTTTCCGGCTTTATTAAGTTCCCAACTCCATCCGTAGACAGCGGCGTAAGACATCTGAGATAGTAAGCCCTTCAGCCAACCACGCTAATTGTCAAACCCCCAAAGGTCGTAAAAGAATGATGTGGTTGTAGTCTGGCAATCATGATTCTGAGGTCACCCGTTGAAAACAAGGAGCCAGCCTCGAAGCGTCGCGATGGCACTGGCAGTTGGATGATATAAACACTCGAGCATTGACTAACTAGTAGATATCCGAATGACCTTGCAGGTCCTACAATGGGATGGAATAAGGAGAGACTTCCTGCCGGGCATCACGCCAAGGGAAAGGATCACTGGTTTCTTTCCATCCAATCTGCGAGACACATTCATATTGAGCCATCTTAAAGGTGGTGTGTTTGAAGATTGACCCGAAGCATCCGAGCTCTCCCGCCTGTGGCATGGCATCAGTCAGACGTTAGAAACGGTGGGTCAAAGCGGGTGAAGGAATAGGGTATCATTCGCCAATTGCCGGATCTCCTGAACCAGAAACCCAGATTTCTCCGATGTATGTATCGCGAGTACGAATGAAGGTATTTCGTTGTTGGCTTCACAGCCCCCGAAACACGCAAGCTTGCCACCCCTTGGGGAAGTTGTACGCGATAACATTGGTGCTCCGTGCATCCAGCTAACTAATGGGTAATCCAGGCATACCCAGTAAACCAGTCTCTGCCAAGTCTTCAAATGCACCGCAACAAATATTTCACCAACGCACTTCAGCATAGCTCCTTCAAACCGAGCAAAACATGTGCCTCACATCCTGCAATAGAAGGATCCAAGCCGAGGCTCCCGGACACCTTCTTGCTGATCAGCACTAGGCAGCAGTCCTATAACTAGAATGTATTGGTTCCATCGTGGGCACTGTTCTGCAGCGACTCAACGCCAGCGCGCTGACACAGACCGAGTCCCGCTTTGGATTGAGGCTTCCGGCTCGGGAGTCCCGCTGCTTTTCTATCGCGGCGTAGATAGGTATTACCTACCCAGCTATCAGCTTACACGATGCTCATTTGTGCTGCTCGCCGCTGTGCGCTTCCCTCAGTAGGGATAAGAACCTCCCCCACGACGCTACCGGTAGCGGTGAGCGAGTCTCTAGTACCGATCGCACAGCCCCTGGGTCTGGGGTTAAGATCGGTGTGCTGCGCTGTGCTTTTCCGTTACGGGATCACGTACGATAGTTGCTGTTGATGAAGTGACACTGCGCTGAGAAGATTGTTTCCAGGTCTTGCAGCAGCAAACAGCGGCCCGGCACGACGGCGTCTTTTGCTCAATGAGTAGGGCGCAAGGCATCAACAGTGCGACATCGGGCTCCAACGAGCATTGAAGCATTACGGCATTGGTCTCGATGCTTTGGATACTGTGAAACCAGCCGTCGTAGATCCGTGCACTGCTTCATGTTAGCAGTGCTGTGTTAGGCGTTCAGATTGCAGCTGACCTTTGCATCGTGTTCTCCATCGTACACCGAAATGAAGTCAAGGTTGCCCGGCGAAATCGTACGACGTCAGGCCCTGTCTCCTCGTCTTGATATACCATTTCCCCGCAGCTCGGATGCTTCAATGTCTTTGCTTCCTTACTGATGCAAACGCTCTAACAACAAAGCTCGTGCCTGTCATTCTCGATCCCGGAGACCAGCTCATTGTCAGTCTGTCGGATGGTGCTCCGTGATATTCAAGACAGAGGTCAGTGGGTGTCCTGTCCGCTGCTGTCGTCAAGTTGTGTCCACACGCCATGCCGACTGCTCGGGTACAGTTGCAGTGCCGCAACCTCTGTAACACCGGGAGTCGCTTGAGATGGTACGGAAGAGACCGATCACCGCACAAGAGAACGTTATATCCATTTATCTATCCGTGTTGCAGCACAATTACCTCACCGGGGTGACTGCGGTGCGTTCCCATCGATGGTGTGATAAACAACATTCGGAACGGACACCCACATGCTCTGATTCCAGACACGATATCGTAATTGGTAGCGCCTGCAGAAAGCTTCTTCGCCGAGAACGGTGACGTCTCGCCTTAGTCCCGCGGCTCGCTGTTCGTCGGCTACGATCCTTGTTGGCCCATGCTGTGAATACGTGGAGTGGCTGCATCGCTGCGATGTGACAAGCCCTCGAGCAAATAGAAGCATGGTGTGGACCCCCCATATCTGCATTTAGACTCCAATTCGGACTTTTGCTCAAAGTATAAAGCCATGGCCTTCCGAATGTCATTCTCCATCACCGTCTAATAAATCCAATTTCCATTGGCAGCGCGCTTGACCTGAATAAATCCATTCTGATAGCGACGACTTTACGGGGGCATTTCTTAGCCACTAAGGAACCCCTTATAATGCAGCCGGCTCTGTTATGACTCGGATGCAGGAAAGGTGGCATGTCGGAAAAGTTCCCGACTTCTGATGTCAATGAATTGGTACAAGGCATCCGACCCGCTCTCATCTGCGAGTCAATCATTTTGGATACCCTTCACGGGGCACCCACGGACCATGCAGGAAAGCAGGGCGATAAAGCATATCTTCTGCAGCGGTGGACGTAGACTCCGTTAGACCTGCAGGATTCAGTCCAAATGTAGTGGGCACAATGCAGAAATTCTAGTCAAGGAGGATCGATAAACCAGCTAACTATCGCTTGAATGCACGTGGCAGCTACCTATACCTATAGGTTAAGAGCTCACCGGAATAGTGTCACCACGTCTCCAGGCTACTGTATGAACTGTACGGCTGGGCCTAGCGAGACAGGATGCGTTGCGCTTCATGATTCTACAAGATTGGGCACATTCTCAGCCCTAAACTCAGACATCAATCGCATTGATACGATGGTAAATGTCTAAGACAAGTCCGTATACGTAGTTCGGCGCCTTGAAAAGTGAGGCTCGCTGCAGGATGGTACAGCTGTCACGCCGACATCTATCGGCAATCTATTTTATAGCCAAACCACTGCTCAGGTTCGAAAATGGCAGCCTTGGGCTCCTTGCCTCATTGAAATCTTGGGCGTCGTGGCAAGTTAGGTATCCATAAGGTAGGATTTGATTCTCCCAGCAGCAGGGTGAGCCCAGTCTGTTAATCGATGATGGGAGGCCACGTCGTGAAGTGAAGCTCTATTTTCAGGAAACCAATAAAGCGCTCACGTTGTTACCTGGGTACACTGGCGACGATGTCGTTTTCCAAGCTTCACTGTGTAGCGGTGATCGTGTTGGAAGCTGGGAATGTGTAATTATCGAGCCAGGTTGTACCGGGCAGCATGCAAATTGCCGAATCATCTCAGCAAATAGCCGGTTGGCCCCAAATGACATACATTACCTGGCGCAGACATTATCACCAGGTAAGACCCTGCCAAAAACTACGTCGACTCAGACTCCAGGGGTCTCACCGAAGAGAGCATATCATGATGCCGACGGCCCAACCACGATGTCGCTACTGCAAGTGTTGAAAGTAGCCGCGCGGCCTGACTCGAGACACGGTGGAGTTGTCGTGGCTCAATGAGTCAAAGTCAGTGCTTGAGCTTGAGTGGATGGCGAAGAATTTCGGACGAATCATGCTATAATTATCACTTCGTGTTGTTGTAGACATGTTGTGGACATTCCTGAGTTTAGCATGAAAGACACAGTGAACAGGCAGTACCTAGCTAGCTCCTGACTGATCCAAAAAGGGAACATCAGACGAGGCAAAGTGGCAGGACACGAAGGCATTCCAATACGAAAGCTGAGTTGACCATAACTATATTGACACGACGTTACAGTATTCCCAATGAAGGTAGTAAATAGAGGCTTAGACCCCGGATACTTATCAGCAGCCTCACTCGCCTTGGCCCCAAATTATACGCGTCAGAGTCGCAACATTGACGCGACCCCATTTCGACCTTGACGACTTTAGGAGGTGAAAAGGAAAGCTCCAATCAATGCACTTAAAAGCGATGGCCTTTACGGCTGAGTGACATCAAGCGTGTACTGAAACGCTATCGCACGGGAACCTTGAGTGTATGCCATGTATCAGGCCCAATAACAACATATTGCATCTCGCATAGTCTACTAGTATCTCACAAATGATCACGCAGGCTCGTGAAGATGGCACAAAACGCAACACCATACAACTCATCTACCTTCACCGCTCTGAAGAGTGCGGCAAATGAACGAGCCCCGAGATCCCCATTGATATATAGCCTCATCCAGACAGATATATTGGCTAATACCGGGAAGCGTTGATCTCCGGATTGTCCCTTTGGGATCGAGAGAGCGAATCAAGGTAGACCGCAGAAAGGAGAACAATCGAGATCGTACAACACGATTTTCTTCCAATGAATGAGTCCGCTTTCTCGGTCATAGCAGCTGCCTGCCCATATGGATTTCAACTAAGCCTACGGAATGAGTCTTCATCGTTTCAAGTATGATCGTACTCGGCCAATACCTAGTAGTGGTTCAAGTGGCAGCCAAAGGATAGAGTGTCATTTCAACACACATGAAGCGATCATGTGCTCATTGACTCTTTCACACTGCCCAAGGCCAAGGAAGCGGTCAGCTTTCTCAAGTAGTTGCTTGACGAGTATTACCTTCACGCAGAGGGCATCGGCCGCACTTTCGTGGCAAAGTTCTGAATTGCTAGGCAGAAACCTAGGGGACACTAGGACTCGCGTTCTGACCAGTCACCACGCCAGACCCTATTGTGCGTTCCCTCATGATTGAACCACTGGAAGATGCCTCGAAGAAAGTCCCAACATCAGCACCGGAGTCATCTTCGTAGCCGCGTACCCATCCCAAGAAGATCTGAATATTATCTGAGCATAGCCTCCTGCAGTGGAAGCCTAATGGCCATGGTCACGGCACGAATGGCTCTTGCCTCCTCGCCACTCAGCAGTCATCCGATTTGATTCGTAGACAATACTGAGTGCAGCAAAAGTTTTTTGAGCAATCGCAATGTCCAACTGCATTTTCGTATCGGCAGCGCAGCGCCCTCTAATGGTACCTGCCGCGAATGACGGCTAGGAGGTGGTCAGCTTGGGTAACCATAGACATATACGCCAAATCTTTGAAGGCAGTATTACAAGAAAAGATCCAAATATATCTCGATTGAAAAACTCGGAGGACTTCCGAAGGCGACGATTGCGATATGTCCGGCAGTGGCTGTGTTGTTCATGTGGCGGAAGATCGGAGATGGCCGGTGCATTTGGATCACTGACGGCGGAACCGAATGGTTCATTAGGTCATCCATTCCATTTCCAAATTAAACGAAGGAACCTCGCGTCAAGAAAGAAATGGCAGCAAAGGTCACCGGATTTTGAATTAAGTGTACCCGTGTGCCAAGTTCGGACACGAGTATCCTGGCAAAGATATAGTCAGAAGCAGTCGTAAAAGCCAGCTGCTCATTGTTCTAAGATGACAAAGTAACTTTGACTAAGCAGTCAGAACAATCGAGTCGTTTGCCTTGGCTTCAAGGGAGAGGAAGGGTATTATCGTGGATAGGTCCGGGACCAAGGACAGTCACAAGTCTAGCGTGACAGAAGGGTGCACTGCAACTGGACTTCAAGGATATTCTTCGCCTGGCTAAGACAACGTGACCCAGTAGCTAGTAGGACTTGACGGATCGATGCAGACATCACGGTTGGCTGTCTGGCACAGACTGCAGTAGATGCCAGTCTGAACATGGTGGGAGGGAATATACAACTTGAGATCACTTGACAGCAGTGGTGCGAGTCAAGTTGAGGTGATAGCAACCTGACGCAAAAAATATATATGCACGGGTCCAAGGTCAAGGCGATATCGAATGATGGGGAGATTGAGTAGTCGATCACGGAGCACACCTCGAAGTACGCGTGTAGCAGAGACGGATTATTCCGGCCGGCGACCGGCCTCGAAAAGGTGATGTCTGAAAAGGTCCCGGTTGGCCGTCAATGTGAGCCGTGCCCCTCTCGGGACCGTGATTTACTTGCTTATCACAAATACAAAGACCTTTCCCTTGCTTCTACTCTACTCACCATTACCAGTATGTTATCCAAGTTGAACTGTTCCTGAGCATACCATGATATGCACCCCGATGTTTCAGCCCCCATGCAGCGTCATCAAGCTCGTGATATCACACATCAGGCTCAAAGAGCACCTTTGCCCCAATGTTCAGCAAATTCATATATTTGTTCCCTGTATTTCGGTGAGATGCGATGTCCTACAAGTATAGGCATAGATCCTTAGGCTATCAATCCTCCTAGAATAGGCCGGCTCACGCACAATGTCTCGGTCAACAGATTCGCCCTCACGCGGATGGAACCCAGCTCCAGTGTCAGACAAATTGACATCATGGCATGTCAATTTCCCAAGAATTTCTACGATTCGATTAGGCTGCTGGTCTCAGGGCCTTCCATTGAATTAGAGAAAGCGATAGATTCAGCAAACGACCTATAGTGTAATTTGACCGCCTTTCAAGGACAAACGGTATCCGCTCCTTCATGATTCTGCCTGCTAGCCTTGCTGATCTTCCTTGTTCAATCTATCTAGACCCCTTATTGAGTCGAGCGAAGTCGCTTGTAATTCGAACGCATTGCGCGAAGGCTCGCAGATAGGTGCCGTTCTATGTCGCGGTCGGACGTTCGTGAAATCAGACGGTCGTCTGCAAAACAATCGTAATAGAGGTGCGAAAGGAAAGGTCTAGGGTGTTGTCTTTCATTTATCTCTCGAGTAATGATACTTGGAGGAGGAATGTAGAAAGCGAAAACGAATGACATCGAGGGTGTCGCAGGATACCCTAGCTGCCGCAGAGTCGCAGAGCCGCATGGTTCGATGGTGGTTCGCCCAGGCAAAACGAGGCAATCGCAGGGATAGCGTAAGTCCCTCCTACTAAGGGGAGTACCAAAGTAGCCAGTGTTACAAAACACTGTGACAAAATCCAGTAGTCAACTACACTCCATATCCGCGAACCATAGGTCGGTGGCCGCCTCACAAACAAGATCAGTTTAAGATACCACAGCACCCAGATGGTCATTCTCTCAAAGCAACTGCTTGAATACTTTTGAAGGCTCAGATAGGAATTTCCCAATTCACGAGAGTCGGCGCATCTATAGTCCGAACTCCTCCACATTAGACTCGAAGATTTCAACCCGTCAGAAAGCTGTCGCTCAGCATTGATTATTTCGTTTGTGGTGAGTTTTCAGTGCTTTACTAGCAATCATACCAACCCCGCTGTAATACAGCCGTCGGCATCTGCCTTCGGCCTTGCAATCGTTTCGGTTCAGTCCAATATGTGCACGAAACGGCCTATTGTTGCCTCGCTATTATATTCTAGCGTGACAAAACCATGAGAGATACTGATAGCAAATTCAAGTGTTAGGCATGAGCAAGATCCATCTTGTCTGGAAATTTGAAGTTACTCATTCCCTCAAGTACTGTACTCTCGCGAGTATCAGTAGATCTTACACATCACCCCTGGCTTTCTAGTTACTCTAAGTGCTCCATGCCGCTGAGCTCTTCACCAAAAACAATACTTATCGAACACAGAAGACGTTTACTCAAGAAAAGACGTTCACGCTCTCGCTCTCGCTGTTACCTATCACTTCGCCGCCTTAGAACAGTTTGAATACTACCCTGCATCATCATTCCTGCCACCATGTCCAAAAAAGTTGGCACCAATCTGGCGGAATCATACACGAACTTCCTCAGGAAGAGCTCAAAGCGTCCATGTCCTATCCCCGGCTGCAATGAAGAGATTCTCGGGCTAGACAATAATATCCGCAACCACCTTCAAACGCGGCATGCGAGCCTCTTAGCTAGTAGTGATCTTATCGCCGTCATCCAAGATATCAAAAAGGGCGTGTATGTACTGCCCTTTTCCGATTGGCTACTTGGTATCGACTTCAACTGACATATGTGACCTGGAGTGATCCGACTCGCAGCGCATCCGCAGAGCCTCATGCCTACACCCGGGACCAACCTACATTTTCAAGGGATCCGGGTGGTGGCCAAACAGTGCCGCCTAGGACAACCCATGATGAGTCCTCAGTCGTGAGCCCACACAAGCGACGCAAGTCACCGGACTCATCCGCAAGGCCGAATAGACCAAGATCCGCCAGTCCTCCAAGGCGGTCACGTGCTCGGCCTCCGGGCAACACTGAAGACTCAGACTTCCATCGACGCTCTCCTCAGCAGGGCAAACTCTGGAACCCGGATGACGCTCACGCATCCTCCTCCCCTCGGACTAGAACTACTACTAAGCCAACTAAAAACCCGACGCAACATAGGCCTCGACCTGACTCTACTGAGCAAGATAATGATGTTATCGAGCTACTCAAACAACCCGAGACTAGGCCTATTAGCCAGGAGCAGCTGGTCGCAGAAGTTAAGGGTATCTATGCTGGGCTTGTCATGGTCGAGTCTAAATGTATAGAAGTGGACAACGCTCAGTCGAGCCAGAACGATCACAAACTTAATAATGAACAATGGCAAGCCTTGATTGCCCTCCACCGGACGCTACTGCACGAACACCACGATTTCTTCCTTGCCTCCCAGCATCCATCCGCAAGTTCGGCTCTACGACGCTTGGCTTCCAAGTATGCCATGCCAGCGAGAATGTGGAGGCATGGCATTCATTCATTTTTGGAGTTGCTTCGCCATCGCTTACCAGACTCTCTGGAGCATATGCTGGCATTCATCTATCTGGCATACTCTATGATGGCACTTTTGTATGAGACTGTCCCAGCCTTCGAAGATACCTGGATTGAATGCCTTGGGGATCTGGGAAGATATCGGATGGCCATCGAGGACGACGATATCCGAGATCGGGACGTCTGGACCTCCGTTTCACGGCTTTGGTATAGCAAAGCATCCGATAAATCACCTACTACGGGCCGTCTGTACCACCATCTGGCCATATTGGCAAGGCCCAACGCCTTGCAACAACTTTACTACTACGCCAAATCTTTATGTGTTCTCACACCTTTTGGTTCTGCGCGGGAATCCATCTTGACCCTTTTCGATCCCCTCCTATCTCCTACCCATAGCCAGGCTTCACGACTGATCCCTATCGATGTTTCGTTTGTTAGGTCTCACGGTATTTTGTTCAGCTCGAGGTTGTTGGATAAGTACCATTCATCCGTCGATGAGTTCTTTGGGATGTTAGACAACCATATAGGTCGGACCACCCACCGATGGATGGAGTCCGGCTACTATATCGCAATTGCCAATTGTTGCTGTCTTCTATCATACGGGAAGGCGGAAAACGTTATTATGCAGGAGATCAAGGGTAATAATCTAGAGGGAAAGACTGACCAGACCACGGAACCCCGGGCTGTTGAAACGAAGCCCAACGAGGATTTTGGTCGGGCACAGTACCTAGCGAAGGGCACATACGTCATCGTATTCTCCCGGTCTGGCGACCCTAATATTCTTCCTTTTGTACACGTCGTTTTGGTTTTCATGTTCCATCTTTCACGATTTCCAAATGCAATGAGGCACACCGAGAAGTGGTTTCCATGGACGCAAATATCCGACTTACTCAACGACCTATTGAAATCATATCACAGCTACAGCCGCCTTCACGATATCCAGTTTCCTAGAGAAGGTAAAGACGTATCGCCGCGCCCTTTGCCAGAAGACTTCGCCATGAGGGGTCTACTTT
Source organism: Xylariaceae sp. FL0016 (assembly GCA_022578815.1). Lineage (NCBI taxonomy): Eukaryota > Fungi > Ascomycota > Sordariomycetes > Xylariales > Xylariaceae > Xylariaceae sp. FL0016. The sequence goes on from MU388752.1 coordinate 378,342, forward strand.
GGGTTACGGACTATTATCCCGAGGACTGGTACTCGAATGAGAAGATTGATGACGATGAGAAATATCTGGAGGCTGCCTCAATGACTGATGAGCGCAAGGAGAGGATACTGTGGGTCGGGTGCAGGATTGCTAAGACAGGAAAGTGGCTAACGTATGACGAAACTACTCACCTGTTCGGTGTCAATCCCGAATACCAAGAACAGGAGGTGGATGCTATTGCAAAAGATGCTGGGTCGATGGAAATTTCAGAGGATTTTACTCTAACGCCGACTTTTGCCTCGGCTACTACAGCCTCCAGGACAGCTTCTTGGTCCTCTGATAAGGATTACGATGAGGTGATGGATGTTGATGATACGTTGACTAACAAACCGATTGTTCATCTTTAGATGGTCATCGTCAATACGTTATCATGACATCCGGTATTCCAGTATCTGGATGTCGTGAGCACCCTGAGACCATTGTCGTTCTCTTCTGGCAAGGCATCAGATCCATGGTCGGTTTAACACCATAACGAGATTGTAAGCCGCGTCTCCTAACGAATCGGAACGTCAACAGGTGTTGACAACCACCCAAAACGCTCATTCACACCGGATTGCGGCGGACTACAATCCTTCAAGCATGATTTCTGTATGCAGATTGTTAGTTGCTCTCTACCGGACGCCAGTATAATTTTCCAACCATGTTTTACGTTTATAGTAAATACATAGCTATCCAAAAGTGAATACGTTTTACTACCAGTATTTCCGGTCCACCTCAACCTACTCTTCCGATGGTCGACAGTCCGAGTGGCCCTTGGCCTCGGCCTTGCCGCGACCCAAAGAAATCGGGCGACCAAGCAGGCTGAGCTCCAAGTCGCGCCGTGGCTGCGGAGGCAACGACTAGGCAGCCATGTGCGCGCCATGTGTGCGCCATCCCCGCACCCCTACCGATGAGAGCTTGGGTGATCATACCATTACCCCTAAATCCGTCGCTGCATGCTATGGGTATACATCATTAGCTCTCTAAGATCTTCGCAAGATCTCCTGCTGCCCCTGATTCAGATCGAGAACCGTTCCGGGCCCTCAAGGGCCCCTGTCTCGAGACTCATTCTCAATTAAAACATTACTGACACAACTCAGCCATCTTTGTGGTATTGGAAGCACGGAGGACGGCCCCGGGCCTGCCAATGATGTCGGACCAATCTCACATCAGCTACTTTGAGCGAGGCGAATCGTTGGTGAGCTCGCTGACGTCTTCACCGAGGTCATGCATACACAGACGGTGATGGACAATAACGGTGCGATGGGTGCATGGCGGTCTGGAGTCCTCCCGTCGGGCTTATGCAGAAGTGTAGTAGTATATGTTTCATTAGGGGCTTCCAGCGTGCGCCCGATCTAATATTGCACATGTCATGTGTCTAGGTAGCTGATTCTAGAGTTTAGAAACACCTAGCGAGAACATAATCTCACGATTCATTGACTGTACCCATCGTCTTGACTGTAGTCTGTCCGCGTTCACTTAGGTGCATAGCGCCATGAGCTCAGAAAGACAGCGCGGTAAGTCGTGATTGACAAGCCATTCCATCAGAGGCACTGGTGCAGTTGTCCTATGTATGTTGTCCTTTCGAATATTGAACGAGTGATGTCGTAATGGGGTCTCAAAATGGTGGGTAAAGGCCACAAGCGAATGCACCTTAAGTATGCAGCTAGGGAGTACCTACCTAGTGTCCCGTCTACCTACCTCCCACAGGCTTATTACATTGGAGACCAGCTGAGCTATAAAAATAGGGCACAGGACACTTTGATGCACACCCTCACTGCGCTGAGACTGCAATACTTTGTCTCACTAGTGATTGATCATGAGATGACTGAATTGCCAATCAGCAACCCCCGGTGGATGAAATGCATCAACGTCGGTTTCGGAAGAATCACCAAAGTTGACGTGATCGATACGCAGACACTTTATGCAGGCTGCGCGCCGAAGGGGGTTGGTACGGCCGTCTTCGCCGGCGGGAACTGTTGGGGATTGCTCATGACCTAGCGAAATGGACCAGTCAGGATAACCACTTAGGATAATCAGGCAGAAAGTACCTCGGAGGGAGAGTTTCCCCGCGCGTCCATTCGCGCGGTTCAGGGCGGAACTTCAGCTTGTCGCTGATGCCGGGGCTTTTGCCGACGGACATTACGTTCAAAACTTCATCGCGATCCAGTAGAGCCTGCATGAATGGAGATACGCCATGATGCTTGGGAACCACACTTCAGTTGTCCCAATGCTGATCTTGAATAATGCATTTCTGCTGGGCGCGAGGTGCGGCTGTCTGCAGTGCCTGTTGGCAATGTAGGCATACCTACTTTGCGAGCCATACACCGAAAAATTGCATATTGACAATTTGAACCACGGGACATAGATAAGACGGACTTGGGTAGCTGGGGGGCCGAAACGGTAGGCTGCAGAGTAAGCTCTTTGGAATTAGGTTTCGGGTGGTCGGAGCAGTTCGTCAAACCTCGAACACTGCAAGAAGTGCAAAATCGACTTCACATAGCGGCATTCCAATATAGGAAATATATGTGAATAGTTCGGTACAAGGCCAATGCATGATTTTTGATTGTTTTGAATGCTTGTGACATATGCTCGCTCGGATTGCGGGGTTTGTGTTGTTGGCCGCCTTCACGCGGCCTTTTGAGCAAGGTAAGCAAACAAATCTGAGAGGCATCGGGGACACGGTACGAGATGGATAAGCAACATCACTCACCGAACGAAAGGAATCCTAAGACGGAAGGCTGTCGTGAGTGCCTGTCATTGGCATAAGCCTTACGAACGTAGAGTCCTACGAGGCTGGTGTTCACCAAAACTTCGGGGAGCATGTGCTGACAGTTTAAGAGAAGCAAAGCAAAGACAAGGCAACAGCACTGCGACACGGCGTTGCAATCTCATCCCTTGCAGCCTGCCAATCCCACGATCCAATTCAGCCCGCGGCGTTACGCCCTTCGCTGTCTTGAGGAGCACCATCCCTAGCGTCAGGATTTGCATCCGGCAAGGCGGCGCCGTGAGCCTTGATGATCCGGCCTAAGGACATGTTCGACTTTGATCGAGGCTGTAAGCTAAACCAACCACATTCGAACCCAATGCAAAATCAGGGAATAAGTGAAGGGATGTACATGAGGCGTATCGTGGGATCGTGCGGCGCCTGCCTGTGATAGAAAGAATCCTCAATCTTGGGACACCCCTTCGGTTGGCCGTGTAGTGGCCTAGTATGCACACGCATTGGTCTACTTCCAGTCTTTAGAGTTGGGTCGATGTTGTTATTGAGACTTTGAAAAGGTGTTGGAGATCGCACTCACTCTTAGGGAGGTATTGGGGGCGGGCTGAGAAGCGTCAACCTTGGAGCAGTGGCGCAAATTTTATGTCGAGCCACTTGCTTTGAGAAAAGGAGAAATCAAGCACCAGCTGTCTTCTTCAATTTGAAGAGTTGCGATCGGTTTCTTGCAATATCTTTCAATAGTATGAGACTCGTTGCATGTTTCGAAACTACTAATTTTGTCGTGGATGAGATGGCCGTGAGATAAACCTCTGCCCTCAGTACTATGGTACTCAAACTCGTGGCGCCCCGGTGAATGGATCGATCAAAAGTATTGTGCCTAGGACTATCAGTAGATTCTTTTTTGCAATGCTTTAGACTGATCAGATCTTTATGCTGAAGAGATAGCGGGCGCGTACATCGCAGAAACCGCTTTGCCCGTGCTGTCGGCAGGGCTCATAAACAATTGCGCTGAGCTGGAAAATGAGTTCTGCATGACGCCTTGATCCTATACCGAGGATGTCGAGATGTAAATCATGGAGCGGAAGTTTTCGTGCATCACATCGACAGCGACAGAGGTTGTGATTTTTGCTGTCGTCGTCGTTCGCCTTCGACGTTGTGCGATCATCTGAACGATCCAAAATGCGCATTTAGCCGAACGAGTCAACGCTGAGAGGCATGTTAAAGAGTGATTGATTCGGCGCTCTATCACAGCTATTAATCATCGCGCTCACAATGGCAGAGCCAACACCAAGTGGGAGTTCTATTCTCGCATGCCTGCCAAGCCGAACCACACGTCGCAGGAAATGATGGCAAGAACGTTTTCGCAGAGTGTTTTACAGCTATTGTAGGTTGCAGCCCAATAGCAATGATAAAGGGCAATCGGGGTCTTCGATTGCATAGTATACGCACTGCTTGGTAAGGTTCTGAATACGAGTGCTCTCTCAGGGGTAAAAAACGTCGATCCGATGATGACTGCACAATGCCCGTCATCTATCTCAGGAAAATCGATAGCCACGACGGCTGCGTATAAACGAAGGAAGATTGTAGGAGATAATGGAAAGTATGGGTAGCGCAATATTTTGATCCAAGCCGTATTGAACGTGATATGGTGGATTGGGTATCAATACCAGGTTGGTAAGCCGGAGCATATTACTGCCTGACAGGGAAGTATCGAAAATATTATACCATGGCAGCACAATCACGTGGATTGGAATACAGTCCATGAGTATCGTTTGATGCTATGTTCATTTCTAAACCGGTACCCATTGTCCGTCCCCTGGAATTTTGTCACGGCATGTATGGTCCTCGCTCTTCAGCGTCAGACCTTATATTCATTATAAAAGCTGTGACAAAAATCTTCAGTACGATGAGATGCTACCTTAGAGTAAATCTCAAACGTAACTGAGATACCTCAGCCATCTGAGTTATGTGAGTGGAAAAAGTAAAGGAGCAAGATTCGAGGGATGCCCTACGCCATTCGCGCACATGGTTTGCGCGAGTGTATCCAAGGGTTCCGAAGCACTCATGTAAGTGAGCAACTACTAGCAAGAGTTTTGCTGTAATTGGATGTAGGCAAGTGCTCGCGCGTATCAGGAATATAGGATGCGAAACTGTGGGCAGGCATAGAGGTTCTCCTCGGGAATTGAGAGGGTCAGGCGTGAGAGTAGAAGCGACTTGCCCACAATTGCCGCCGTATCATATGAGTTAAGAAGAGTTTGATAGATCGTTTTGATATTGTTATCAAACTTGATGCACGGTTTTCGGGTACATCCGCCTCGCGCAAAGCGATTTGGTTAAGGTCTGAATCGATCTTGGTTACGTTGAGAGCAGATTTGGATCAAGGAAGATCTTTCATAATTGAAATGGAAGGGAACCAAAACGCTCAGAAAGTCTAGTTCTGCGAAGTTCTCGGTGGTTCTGAGCGAATAGCACGATATAAGGACGGACTGTCGCTGGCTTAGGGGGTGGCCACGCTTTCACTTCGGGTCCAATAAAGCGCTTCCCCCAACGGCGATTCTGGGTGACAAGAAGTCGACTTCCTAGAAGCGATCAAAGTATATCATGTCTCTCGAAAATGGAGATCTTGTTTGCAGATGGCGTCAAATTCCACACTCAACGTGGTCGGTCACCAGTAATTTTGGCCTTGGAGGAGTTGATCCCGGGTCGACGGACATATCTTACGATCATCGAGATTCGGGTTCAGGATGTGGGCTTCGTATATGACTTCCGGTATGTGGAAGATCCGTGTCAGATTCGGCGCAAGGTGCCTACGGCATGCTCTCAACGATCCCGAACACGTCCACTGCCCCTATTTGCGGCTCTGGCTGGGAGTACAGAGCACAGACCAGGTGTTGCTGGACTTGTAGTGAAGGCTCTGAGGTCCCTACAGGCAGCGCAGCAGCGGGGAAGCACAGCGCAGGAGCCGGGATGAATTGCGTGCATTGAACGCTAGCCATAGCGCCAAAGTGACCGCTGCAGTGACAGGTGATTGGCCTTGGGCCAGATGCGACAGCAGCTACCTATGTATGTATGTACATATCACATCTCTTCACGACTTGCATCGCGACTCCACAAGCCAGCCTACCAACTCCCCCCAGTCATGCACCCTCTCTTCTCATCACGAACCGCATCACGCGTTATCCATTTCGCGGCAAGTCCTCATTTCCAATGCACTCCAACTCGGGCGCTGAACTTTATGGTGATTGGTCTACTATATGGTATCTCATCATTCATTAATTCCCTAGACTACTCAATCTACGACGGCTTCGGTACCCTCCAAGTCAGCGAAGAGCCGCAATTGATGCTCGTGCTGCTATCCGCATTTGGAATCTCTGCAACTGATGAACCGCCTTCTCCGCACCTCATCACGACTTCAATACCCTTGGCTAGTGCTAATATCTGCCAGCTTACACACATAACGGTCCAAAGCAGCTTCCCCGCGGGTTATCCTTACCCAGGCATGGTAGAGGCGGCTTCACTTACTTGCCTAGTAGGTTTGGGGATGCAGTGGCGCCATGCACAAGAACGGATTCTGAATAAGACCAAATGATAAGAAGGGGCATAAGGACGATCCAAGCTATCTCCAGCTCATTGCTTCTCACATACTGCGCCTAGAGTGAGTTTGTGTGCAATGGTATTTGAGGCTCAAGTCGTGTTCCACGAGTCATCTTAGCTTAGTAACGCCTCCTAGCGAGATCACGATTGTCAACACCAGCAGCATTGATGGTGTCCCCGCGACCAATAATATATGTTCTCATGCTGACCTTCAGCCGGGCCGTTTTTCACTCAATCAAAATTGACTTCCTGCGTCCACCCATGTTGGATGACCTATGGTGAGGCTTGCTCACATGCGGTCTCCGTTCGAGAAGGCTGTTGAAGAGACACGAACTGCCGACACCAACCTGTAATCTTGCAGAAATCTTACCCACTCCAAGAAAATAATCCGAGAAGATAGTCGTCCACCCAATCTGAAGCTGTCTAGCATCAAACAGTCCTCTCCGACTACGTTTGGGTTGTGAATCGTTTAATTGCGATCGATTGGCTGATGTGCTGCAAAGCATACCTAGTACCTAGTGCACCGTGAACGAGCACTGTTCGAGTACTTGCCATCTAAAAACAACAATGCCTCCATTACATGTGGTCCCAGACTGTCGGGTCCTGCGGCGAGGCGTGCAGATTCAGTCACCACCAACTCGTTCATTGCTTCCTTGATTGGAGCGAGTCTCTCCCAAGGGGTACACGGAGGCACTGGCTAGTCAGGACCAGATGGCCGTGAATGTATGGTCCCCGATGTACCTAAACCTGAGACGAGGTGATAGCTTAGGGTGTTGGCCTAGAGATGCTGCGGATCACGTCTAGGACGCAATCTCGGTACGGAACGAGGAGGTAGCCAGTGGGTTGGCTTCTGTTGGCCTTGTAAGCGCCGGCACCGATCTCTCGGGAGCGGCAAACTCGTTTCAGCACTCTTCGATAGCATAACCGCGTCAACGCAGGGCCGCATTGACCATGATGTCCATCTAGGCAGCTGTTACTGTAGATGTTTGTGTCCAGCGCTGGCTGCCTCCTGGCGAACTTTGGACGGTGGTTGGCGAACGATTAGGTTGTGCCTTGAGTGAGAGGGAGCCATGCCAGCCTTGTCATTGCAGGAGCATTTTATGAATGCGACACTTTGCTTACTGCGTTTGACCGCTGATTGAACTCACCGTGCCTACATATGAGGCTGAAGCCACTGAGCTTGTCTCCTCCCTACTGTTGGTTGAGGAGCCTCCCCTTGCGTCCGCCAAAAAATCAGCTCCAAGTCCTAATGTACATGCTACACGAGTCGCGCACACTGTCCGATCTGTGCCTGGATTCAAACTCTCTCGCCTCGTTCAGCGGTAAAGCGTAACCGAAATTGAAGCATTGTCTATCTTGTAACCCGACCACAGAGATCCTCGCGGCCGAGTCCTGCCTATTCCTAACCGCTCGAAGTTCGTTGATGTTCGGATTATTCTAGCACCCCAGCGGGGGACGTTAGTGAAAAGAAGAAGGAAAAAACAGGCAAGAGGTTGCGCAGCTTTGTCAATATGGCCTGCCTTACGATCACGACTCAATAACGTCCAAATTCTACGCTCCCTGCTGCTTCGATTATTGTCCCCAGGCACGCCTTCCTCTACGGCCCCTAGAGAAAGGATTGAGCAAATGATGTGCCCCCAAACCTTTGATCTTCATCCGAGTAATGAGATGCGAAGGCTGAGAATTTGCGGAGTCTACTTCCACGCGGACGATAAATCTGCGTGACTGTAGGGAATGGTAGCTATCGACACGCTCCCGGCGAAACCAGCCACGACGCGCTAAGGCCACGAAAACTCTCCCTCGAACTCACACCGACATCAAGTCTTGCCCGCGCGATCCCGATCCATCACCATCGAACGCGACCCTTCCTTTCCTCTTGTCGAACGAAGCTTTGCCATTCGAGGTGGGCTCAGAGCCATAAACAGACCGAAGACTCCCTCACGACATGATGGCCACGAGCACGAGGCAGCTGCTTTCTTCAACCAGTAATCGAGAAACACGACGCGTTTGTTCTAGTGGAGATTCCATGAGTTCTTGTCAGTGCATTATGTTGTACGACGATTGCTTCGCGAAACCCCTTTCACCTCAAACCTGGGCCGCGTTTCACGCTCCCTTCCTATCTCAAACTTATCACTGAACAGAGCAAGTCTCCTAACGAGGAGTGCGTCACTTGTGCGCTACTCAGCTCGCCAGCACTGATGTCATGTGGTAGACCGAGAAAGGTGTCACGAGCTTGGGGTGCGACATATTCGTCTACTTCGGTTCTTGACTAACCACAGAAGCGATGAAGTACGGAAAGGAGACAATCTCACTGGAGACGATGGATACCAGGAAGAAAAGACAGGATGTATAGTTGCGCTCAACGTGAAGTACATAGCTTGTGACTAATTACAGGTTGCGATGGCTCGCGGTTCACGTCCCACAGATAAAACTCTGTGTACGAGTCGCAGGTTCTCGCAGGTTTCGACTACATGAAGTATGTTCCTACTGTGACTCTCAAGTTTTGGCTATCATTAACAAGCCAGTTCTTCCGGGTACGTCACGATGTGGCCTTCCAATTTACCATGTCTCCAGTTCTCTCCAATAACACGCCCGTTGAAGCTTACGCAAGTTATATTTTGAGGCCGTCTTGGTACTCTTGGAGGTCACGGTACTTCGAACTTAAGCCCCTGATAGTCTATTTCCCATCTAGACTATCTTACTACCCATTCCGGCGACCATCGTACCGATTCTTATATGTCAGCCAGGCTCGTCAATGAAACCTTATGCGCTTGGCTCTGATCTCCGGGGGCTCTTTATCCTAGATACTGGCGTGTATTGCGCAATGGTCATTTGGTTCATAAGTATAACTCCTGATAAGCCATAGGAGTTAGCCTTCAAGAAGGTTCTCTTGTGCGTGCATAGTCGCATATGAGTGGTCTTCACTTTTAGTTAGTGTGAAATTATATCACAACGAGGCCCCATCACTAACTTCAAGCCTCCGAAGTTCGGATCGAGCACGCCTAGAGCCATGCCGATAAACCATGGGATCCTGGACGAGGCATCCGAAGTCTTGCACGGCGCCTCTTTAGGATGCCCCCTTCCTACATTCTTTAGGTTTGGGAGTGGATGCTCTGGAAACCGAACCTACGAGTAAACGTATGTTGCGACAGAGCAGCCTAATTTTCGCTAAATTTCTCAAGTCTGGCTGTTTCTGACTCCATTCCGGAGGCTTCCTCGGTCCGGACACCACTCCATCTCTCCGAAAGTGGACCAAGGAGTACCGACCGCCGGACTTCCGGCATCTTTTCAGTTTCGGTTATAAGTCACACAACTTCCAATAGAGATTAACTACAGCAAGGGATTCTTGAGCCCCTGGCTGCTTGATCACAATCTACTGGAGATCGCGAACATTGGACCTGACTTGCAATGGAGCTCTGCATGCAATTGGAAAGACCTAGTCTCCTCAATGTTGCAATGCCCTTTCACTCTACAACAGAGCCGTTCCTTTCCTACGGTCATGCCAACGGAGATTAGCCTTCCTCAAGCTCCCGAATACTGCAGCATAGTTGTCTTAAGTCTCAGTAATGGGGGACGCAAAAGCAGCCGAGTCATTGTAGTTAGTGGATTCAATAATTCCTGATTTCCCGCTTGATTGGCTTAACTACTTGGAATGAATCCTGCATGTAGATAGATCAGAATTGGCACTATCGTCGCAAAGGGCTTGTCCTTCCAGTCAGAAAATCACATTTCGGCCAGAGCGGGCAACGGGATTAAGTCTAAGATAATCAAGAATGCCATTGCTACCAAGACTAATCACCGTGATTATTCGAGAAGATGCGATATTGTCTTGAGCCGCCGTATCAGCGGGGGTGGCGTTGTACGCAACGAGCCCTTACCTTCACCCACACATATCGGCAGATGTGTTTTCATTTCTGGACGACATTTGCCCCCCCAAGACGAAGTCTCCATACTCCCAGAGCCCGGCTCCATCCGAGGTGTGTACGGACCAAACATATAACTCTCCTCGAAAACAAATAAGATAAGTGCAGGTGTTCACTTCGTGGCTTTTCTTACTCCAAGCTACAATCGATAATGCGTGGGCGGCTCGCGCCACCATTCGGTCATATTCACCCGAACTGGTGACGATAGTGCCAAGCTGCTGTAGATGGCATACTGCTTTAGATCTGCATGCAGATAGTAGACGCCACATTGACCAGCCCCCCCGGGTCGATTGTTGGCGAATACACACCATCACGTCAGCGACCGCGTGAATCCCTAGTAGTTTGGCCGTTCGAACCGGGAGCTTCGACCTTGCGAATTCCATGGTTACTCAAGAAAGAATATACTTCCAGGTCAGTAGAATCACGACCTTAGCCCGCTCTGGGCCATATTGCACCTGCCCGAATGAATTAGACCCTGAGTATGGAGGGCCTGCAGATATCCTTCGGCGGCTTGAAGAGTCTGTAATCAAGTTGACAGCATCGTATACGGCGTACCGGATACTCTCTTTGAGCCAGCCGGTGCTCGTGGTACAGGATTGACGACTGATGAATTGACTGCCAGAACCGGGTTCCTGCACCTTTGCCGCTCGGAGCGTCCTTATCATTTTAGAGCCTCAGAGGCGGGTGGTCTAATGCATTCCGAACCATTCTTGGATTCCAATACTTCCTCTGTTCAGCGTTTCATAGTGCTAGATTGGCGTGGAGATCCCGCCTGGTTCACACCGGCGCCTCAGGCCCAGGCTTTCATCTCGTGAGCGCGGAATCGGGGAGCTGGAGTCTATGCTACCCCTCCTAGTAAATGACAGACAATGGAGTATTCAACTTTACCCCGTATTGCAAGCTTCTCATCATACATGCTAAATGCGACGCCATTGACAGGTATGTAACCTTCATCGTTTATATGGTGAGATGTACTTTGCCATACCCACGTAACCAGCGCACTAGCATCACAGATTTTGCGGACAAATAAACCAAATGGGATGTTTCCGAAGTTGATCGACAGGGTGCAGCACATGACCATGCGAGGAGACGGATTCGGTCACCATTCACGTATGCGAAGATCTTTCGCATGCGGGAATCTCGGGCTGATGGCCCAGGGCGTTTCATGAGACTGCTCGACGACAGCGAGAGACTACATGTCCGGGAATCTAAAGCACCTACCTAGTAGTGCCTTCGAAACTCCAGCTTCAACTTGGGCTGATTGTGGAACCTCAGACACAGTTTCGAGCGTCTGGATTTGCTCACATGGCACAGGGCTGAGCTATTGATCTGTCAAATACGACGCTTGTTAATGTCGAGATTCCAATACCTCAGCAATCGAGGTTTTGATAAATAACAGCTAAGAGCGGTTCAAGTTTGAGGATACTTGGAGTAATAGATGCGTAGTTTCTAATCATGGGTATTCGTATGGCGCTAAGAACGGTACGAGTTTCCCTGACTGTTCCGATTTGAGTACCTGACTTGCTTGGAGCTTTGCTAAATATAACCTGTATCATACTAAGAGAGGTGACACCACTACTTTACGTTGTCAAAAGAACCTTTCTGGCTGGTAGACAGGCATCCGTGATCCGGTGACGTGAAGCGATGTCTTCACAAAACGGGTTGATATGGGTCGATCACCCGTGCCGTCTCATGCAACGTGTGAAGTATCCACAGAGTGCCATCAACTGCCCCTGCTTTCGACTATTCAAGGTTCTTACTGCCGCCACGCAGCTCGAACTCACTAGACAACACCCTCGACATTCTGAACTAGTCTATTCTCCGCGTGTCGTGCTTGAACTTGCCGTCATCGCTGGGAATGTGGGGTCGTCGACTGATCGAGGACGTTGCAGTGGCCAGGAACGAACCGTAGATGGTTGGATCTCCGGGGATATACAAGCGTATATCGCTGAGGCCCGAGATCAGATCTCATAATAAAAGCTTTAGAGATTGTCTAAATATAACACTTGATCCTCCCCGAGGGGGGTTGGCGTCGATTCAGCCGACCAGACACTTGACTGCTTCTTCTGTTCTAGCTCCTCTCTAAACCATCAATTTCAGAGTCAACACGCGCTGATACTTATTTCTGGACATGCTTCCTCGGGACGCTGCGGTCAGATTTCTAAGTTTAGGTAGTAGTGCTTGTCGGACGAATAGGGCACTCCCCTCCTGGCTGCGAGAACCTCCCCTCTTCAACCACGGCCTACGATGATCCAATGCCTATAGATATGGTCGAATAGTGATTTCTCCTTTGATCCCGCTATTCAGACTCCGGCGCGTCTGATCCTTGCTGATTCTTCACAGCGTCACTATCTTCAGTTTGCCTACCACTTCCCTGGAATCTGCGTCCAATCAACCGTATAATGGACAGAAACAAGGCAACCGGAGCCTCACTGCTGCTGCCTGGCCACAGGAACGTCTCACCAATAACGCGGTCGTACAACTCAAGTAATGTTATATTCTATTCAAGATGGGCTATGAGTATAAGCCTCAGCAGCTTCTGGAGCCGCGTCCCCAGACTAAGCCACCTCGTCCCTCGTTCATCCATCTCGAGTACCTTGACTGAGGCTGTGTTGTGCTGTCGTTGAATCCGATTCGGGCCTTTCACCGCTCGGCTACTCTGATCTAATGAATATCCATCTTAATTCAGTGCAGTGTTGACATGACAATCGGTCGTTGAGCACCTTTTTGTATTCGCACTGGCGGTGTGGTCCGCGGATAGAAAACAAGGCATACAGGAGGCGACAAGCAAGATAGGTTAGGTATCAATCAATCCTTGACCCACAGTCGCAACTGAGAGGTTGTTGTCAGGTGCCCGTATATATTCCCCCTATTCTCGCTCGCCCGACGCCTTGCAACAACGTGCCACCGACCTTAAGATATGATTCACTTGTACCAATCTCCAGGCCGATACACATCACACTCAGTTGAGATTCTTACTCTGAATACCCGGAAGCCGAAACTTAGTTTGCTCAAGCAAGAATGGGCAAGTCCCGTCGACTCCCGCATGGGAGATCATCACGCTCCTCCAGGGCGGCCTCCACTCCTTCCCGGGACACGCACGGTCAACGAGAAGACCGTAACCAGTACGCTCCGGCACAACAAGATACCTATGATGCTTGCGACGATGGTTATTTGAGCTCCAGTCCTCGCGACAATAGGTATCCCCCGGCTCAAGTTGGAGATACGCAGCCTTACGTCACCAGTCCGCCGGCCACCGTAACCGCCGACACTGCTTCCACCTTCCCGTACACCCCTCTCTCAGCATCGCAGCCTGAGTATCGCTCGCATCATGCGAGTGGTTACTGTTCTTCTGCAGCCGTTCCTCAGTCGGCGCTTGCATACGCAGTCACGGGAACCGGGAGTTACACGTATGCAACGACACCGAGCCAGCAATACACCACGCATGGTGATGGCGCATCATCGTGGGTATCCAACAACGCCGCAGTCCCAGGCTATCAAAGCAGGACGGATGACTATAGACAACAAGGTGCCTATGACCAGACCGCTACCTCCAGTTACCTGTTCTCCGGCCCGACGAACGATGCGTACCGCGGTGGCGGTTCCGGCGGCGGGTTTAGTGCTCCACCACCGACGCCTTTCGTTCCGGCCAGCATCGGTTCTGGGAACACTCGGACGGGTGATAGCGACAGCGTGCGCGCTAGGCAAGGATCCGATACGTATGTTACCCCCCTGGCTGCATGAAGTGCGATTTGAGCGCCTACTGACACTTGTCAAGGTCTACCCAGTTCAGCTCGGAAACGGTAACATCGTCGTCTACGGAGCAAAGCCGACGCAGTGGCCGGGGAGGCGACGACTACCAACTCAGAGAGTTCCTCCGTAGCCGGGATAGCCCTTGGAGTACGCTCCAGAGCGATAGGCAGTCATCGTCGCGCCGATAGAGGCTGAGCCGGAATCAGCAACATTCGTCGACAGAGGCCACTTGGAAAACCTCCTTCGTTGGTAACAATACGTGCTGGACTCGTATCGGACGCTGAGCGTCAAGACTTTTTCCGACCATTTGCGGGACGCGGGCCGTCGTCTTTCCTCCTCTATAGCTGCCGAAACGGATGGGAATGGGCCTCGAAGTGAAGAGGAACCGGGCATGCTCGCCCGGATTAAAACAGAGTGGACAAAAGGGATCAGACAACATGCAAATGTTCGGATACAGGAGTTTCAGAACACCCTTAAGGCTCCCTTGGGATTATACAAGAATAAGATTGCTTCTGGAACCTCAGTTTACTTCCCGTTCTTTGACCGAAGACATTGTAGGAATGTTTTTGCCTAAATAGGGGCACGTTCCCGTCTCCCTAAGGCTAACATGGCCAAAATCTCAAAGAATAGCCAAAGTCATGCGCCCACAGAAGAAATTGCAATGTCTGGCACATCGACCCTTTTAAGAGACATTCTCTGTACTTGCTGCCAATACTTTTCCCCCTTCTCGGATCATGATCGCTGTCCGCAGCGTCCATTCATGCGATTAATAGAGCTGAGCTGTGGCTATCCGAGATTGGTAGAAGACGTTTCACCCAATACGTTCCGTTCCTTTCCTCCTTAGCGGTGGCAACAGGATGCGAATGTCTGCAAATAGAGCATCCGGTGTCTCGGCACCGGACTGACCGCTTCATGGTAAGCTGGCCCTCGTGTCTTGGACAGTCACAAAGGGGCGAAAAACAACACCACCCACTGCGAAGTTTTCAGCTTGAATGTTCTGATACTCATGGGCTTGACAGAGCCACATCAATCCTATTGGCTTGAATTGTAGAGGCGAAGTGTGAGGATGCTTGCACCGCCCCACGGCCAGACCATTGCGCACCAATGCCATGACCTGAAACCTCATGCAGGATGCCTCAGCCTCCAACAGCCAATGCTCATTGTCACAAAAATTACAAAGAGATTTGACTCGCGCAGCACGCGTCCTCCTATTCTTCTAAGTGCCGTAATCGACGGCCAGATTCTTGTAGTCAGTGCCGGCGAACCACTCAACTGAATATTCCATCGACTGGACTGTGGCATGTGGACGCCCCCAATCGTCATAGATCTTGTTGTTCAGATTCGTGAAAAGCTCCTTCATAGATCGCGCAATGAGCACCTCATCTGCGCTACCTCGCTTCTCAAGCCGATGCCACGACCCGAACCCAAATTGCAGTGGTAAGACTAGTCGCTTCCTCGTAGCAGTGAACAGTATGTCATTTCCTCGGTCCTCGGGTCCCAACCCATATTGAACCGACATCGCCACATGATTCGCGTTTCCGATGTCCTCTTCAAGAATTGATGAGAGATTGGATAGAATACCGGAGGATGGAATCGTCGCGACAAGTGACTCCAATAAGCCACATATGAGTATGCGGACAGCCCAGTACAAGAGCAAAAACGCGTATAGACGCTGTGAGTTGAAGCGTAACGAGAATGGGGCCAAATTAATAAGCTCATGCATGGTAGTAGGCTCGT
Organism: Xylariaceae sp. FL0016; assembly: GCA_022578815.1. Taxonomy (NCBI): domain Eukaryota; kingdom Fungi; phylum Ascomycota; class Sordariomycetes; order Xylariales; family Xylariaceae; species Xylariaceae sp. FL0016. The sequence goes on from MU388752.1 coordinate 394,089, forward strand.
ATTGGAGCAAGCCAGCGTCGATGACTTTTTGTATGAACTGAGAGCCGATTGAAGGTTGCTCTAAGTCTCTCGCTACGAGGATGGCTTCGTCTTTATCAGCTCCATCGTCATAAGTCTTGATGCGTCTGATCAGTTTGGCAAGACGAGGTACGAGTGTGTACGCTCGGGACGTATTGCTCCAAGCCCCGTGCAAAAGCTCCGAGAGCACACCGGGTACCCTGATTGGTGGTGCGGTTATGTTCAACCAAGAAGGATCGTCGAGCTCGTGATTTTGATCCGACAATAAAGCCGTCAGAAACTGTATCAGTCAGCAACTCTGCGAATCGTACAGGCGGAGATTATCCAAGAGTTAACTGACGCCACCTGAGGAACATGTGTGATATAAGACCCGGCTGGCCAGCTCTTCATCTTCAACACCTGCCTTCAAAGTCTGGCGATGCCGTTGGAGAAGAGCTGTCAAACCCTGGGTATGATACACTACCGCACGCGTGCTCTGCATCACGAATGCCTATGGAATGTTAGACCTTCACTCGTGAGGAATCACGTAAAGATGCAGCCAGAGGGGGAGAGGAGTCCCTCACCTCAGTAACCAGCAATAGCTGGATAGCAAGAAGAAGGCCCCCATTGCATGTCTGATCCTCGCTAGCCACCAAAACTTCCCTGACACACCGTACAGCCTTCATATTTGATTCTCGAAGCGCAAGCTCATTCTCATGTGTTCGATGTGCGAGCATCTTGAAGCAGTTGAACAAGCAAGAGAGGGCCGTGTCAACTGCCTCACTGCTTCCTATGTACCGCGGCACGAGGAGAGACCATGTCCCGCAGGCGTCGATCGGGTTCGACTCCAAGGTGTATTTGGAGTTCAAAGAGGCCCACTGAGCAAGCAAAGAGTCCTGCTTGCCGTACAAGTCGCCCCAAATCGTCATGCCAGAGTTCGGAGATTGGCTCGCGAGATCGCCTGGACTCGACCATGTTCCCTTTCGAATCGTGGTCAACGCTACCCGCCTCCCGACCGGCTTCACAGAAGAATCACCGTCGGAGCCGGTGCTGTCGGATTGAGTCTCCTGCACGACTCGGCCCTTCACCTCCACGAATCTGTAGTTTGTCTTGCCATAGGCGGTACGCGTGCAGTCCTGGCCCTTTCGCAGGCAGTTCCCACACGTGGGGAGCTTCTCGTCGCACTATGTACATCGTCACAAAGTGCTCTCTATAAACGCTCCATACCGATGATCAGGGAGCGCATCGGGGAAACACCAACCTTGATCTTAGCCTTTCGGCAGGCACCGCACTTGGCTTTACGCGTCATGGTGCCGCTAATGGGGCGCCTCAGGCAGGAGGACCCTTAGTCGCATTCGCATTGGCAAGATAACCAAGAATGCAACGGAGTTGCTTTGGAAGAGACCGGAGCTGGAACTACCAAGAGTGGTAAGACTTTCTTGCGAGGACGGCCTCATGAGGCGGTGCTCGCCGCTCGACATGTTGTGTGACTTTACTAGAAAGTTGAGTCGCAAAATCGTGTTCGGAGCGTATCCTGTAGGGCATCTGTAGGGCATCTGTAGGGCATCTGTAGGGCTGATTTACTAGTAGGCACGTCAGTGGCTGACCTGAGGAATGCGAATCTCCACACACTGTTTTACCCCTTCCTTTGAGGACTAACTGTACTGGGACGGGAAGCACCGCACCGCACCGCACCGCTTCATCCGTGTCACTGGCCCGCGACGTAGCGGGCCACATTCGATGCGACGGCAATGCGACAGAACTATCCCGAGGCTTTTGGCAAAGAAAACGAGGTACAGCTTATGGAGCTTCTCAGTAAGGAATCGGCAAGGAGAATTCGACGACGAGCGGGCCGAGCCGCTTTCGTTCGTCCTTGGCGCTATACGGTCTCACCCACGACTTTCCCTACAAGTCCTCCAAGTACACTGGAGTACAGAGGTTTTAGCCAGTGCAACTGCATAACACATTCGCCACAGCGCAAACGGAGGCCACGTGTGCCGCGCCAAGAACATGAGCGTTGTGAAAGCCAGCGACATCAATACGCATACGAGTCTCGGAGACCAGGCTTGAGCTGACTCCTCTGCTAACTTGAGGTTCGCTACGAGACAGGTATGGTATAAACAGCATGCGTGACGTCGGCCGCCCCAAATTCACAAGGAAAATGGTGGGCAAACGAATCTGTCATATACAAGAGCCATTCCACTTGCCCAAGAATACAATGGAAGTCATGAGGTCCAGTCAATCATCATCATCGCAATGGTATCTGCGTGGCGTGAGGGAGTAGTCTTCCTTAGAGACAAGCCGGCGCGGAACCTTGAGCCCCGTCCACATATACAGTCCCATGACAACAAATTCCATCAACAGCGCCAGGAGAGCGAATGCAACAGGGCTGCCGTTGACCGGATTCCAAGTTGAATCGGCATCGTCCTGTGTGTAGATGTACAGCAAGGCATACACAGTCCGCACGGTAAGGAATGGGACAGGACAGGACATGTATCGCAGTATCTTTTGAGCCAGTCAGTCAGACGTCGGTTAGGTAATTGGGATCAGCCTGACGGCCACGTACCTTTACAGACACGCTCGTGTGTCTTGTTCTGTCGTGCCAGAGCAACACCTGCGTCCATAAAAGTAAGGCCAGAGTTGCTGCGGACATGACGTGGCCAACGGTGTCGAGTAGGTGACCAGTGTGCTGGTTTACCCCATCTGAGGCGAGAATGTCGCCTACGCCGACAAGCAATGTAGCAGACAGGTAGCTGGCTCGAGCGAGCTTGGCGAGTAGCACGGCACCCTCCAAACTGGCCGGTTGGCGACTTTCGGCAAAGCTGTCAATGACGAGACACATTAGCTGATGGCAGTTGGGGAGAAACCCGTTAATCACCACATACACCTGGAGCACCAGTCCGTGGGTGGCCACAAGCAAAGGGACAAGCCCAACATTCAGCAAGACTAGCGAGGTGCGGTACAGCTCTGGCGCATCTTCCACATGGCCACCAGCGTTCTGGTAGGTGATTGTGACGGGCCCGCCGGCCAGGCGCACTTGATGAAGCATCCCGTCAGTAAGAAAACAGCGGAACAGAGTCGGAATGATCTCGGTCAGGCGCTTACTGCAGGTGTACAGAACGAGGCAATTCCACGTGACTGACGGAGGCCGGTCTCGGTTTCGGATCAAGATGAAGATGCTGAACGGTGCCAAAGGAGCATAGAGTACCGTTTGTGTGATGGCGACGATGGTGTGTGGATTCGGCATGGTGAAGAATACACATCCAACGCAGGTGGTGTCTAATGAACGGTCTAGGATGGTGTTAGAGGCCGTGAGAAGGGAAGTGAGTCAATGAGACTGGAGCCAAAAGATGGTCATAGAAACCCAAGGCCTATTAGGCGTTGAAGGCACGAGGGGTTCCTCGCCTAAGCAGCGTATCCCGGGAAACTCGACTTCGCTGAGTACCCAGTGACGGCTGGGGGACCACTGAGGCCATACTCGAAGACACGATGGCTTTGAGGAGGACTTGGCTGTTCCCAGACTACGTGTATGCAGATGTGGTTGGCGGGGGAAATGATCACGAGTCAGGTCTAGAGAGAGGGGAAAAAAAGTCAATATCATGAATATATTAAAAAGCAATAATTCATGTGCGCCAAAACGCATGTTCGAAACTGGATGTATATACATGCTAATGCGAAAATCTATATTCAAAGAATATGAAGTGCTGGGCACGAGGACTAGCCAAGGAAACTTATACTCCAAGCTAGACGAGCCTCTTGAGGTGCGATTGTTTACAACTCGAACGTTCTTGAATCAGTGTGAAATTTCGTCCTCCCTGGACCGTGAACGACGTCCCGTTCACTACCTGACCGTTCACTTTGATGACTGATTCCTGAGTCCCCGTCATCATGGGCGACGGCAGATGCACAGTACCTTGTGTACCGACAGGTCCTTCGATAGTCATTTTCAGTAGCCCATCGACGAACTTCCAATCAACTTGGATAGCGCCGTGAGGGGTGGGATGCTTTCCCTTAGCCCACTCCAGGCCAAGGGTCTGAGGCACGATCTTCCAAGTCTGAAAGCCCGGGGCAGTAGCTTGAATACCGAGGACATTGCGACTCAGCTCTGCCGTAGGTCCTGATGCCCACGCGTGGCACATAGAAGTCGTGATACCCAGACCAGGCGTTCCGTCAGGGAGCAGAGTCTCCCAGAAGCAGTTGGTGTAGTTGGTACTCTGAGGGTTCGCCATGGGAGCCCACAGCGAGGTCAAGAGTGTCTTGACGGTCTCGGTGTCGTTGACCATGAATGCGGCACGAAGGTGGTAGGCAGATGAGTAAGGGCTGATCTTTTGGGCAAAACCTGCCTCGGTGGTGGAAGGGGAGAATGCCAGGGGTCCCGCCGGGAGGTAAAGCTCAGAGGCCATAGAGCCAAGGATTGTCTCTGCTGAGTGGTTTGCCGACGCGACTCCAGCTAGGATGGCTAGCGCGTTCGCATCCTGAGCAAAACCATCCGTAACAGCTTCTGAGAGGATGTATGCATTCAAGTCATCGCTCCAGAGTTGGGTATCAATAGCGTTACGAAGAGCCGAGAGCCGTTCCTCGTAGGATGTGGTATCAACAGCAGAAGCCTGAAGGAACGAAATGCATTCCTGGAGGGAATAGGCATACACCATGTTGAACTTTGTCACTACGCCGGACTGAGTTGGGTCATAGTAGTTCCAATCTCCCCCAATGGAGGCATCAGAGATGTTCAGTAACCCGTTAGAAAGGACTTGCGAGTTGGCCCACTCGAGCATATCTATGACTGGCGTCGCCCATTTATCTGCGAATGATGAGTCGCCTGTCATTTCGTAATATTGTGCGATGGCCGTCAGGAAGTTGAAAGAGTATCCAATGAGGCCCGTCGTGTTGATGTCTAACGGCCCAGCGCGAGGTGGCTGTTGTATCTTAGCCGTTGGGATAAAGAAACCTGGAGTGGCTTGGAAAGACCCTAAGAGGTCAATAGCACCCTCGACAAAGGGGCCGCCGTCCGTACTGGCAAACGCGCTGCCCAAGGCGATGTCCAAGTCGCCGGTATAGGCAATACGATCGCGCCTTGAGCCGTCCACAACTGTGTTATTAGGGTTCTGTCCCATCAAGAAATCGTCCCAAAAGGTGTCGTCCAAGAATGACGCAGAGTATGAGTAGCTTCCATCCGAAGAGTTCAGGTTGAAGTTGCGGAAGATTGCCGCATGGCCATAGGAAGCGCCGAGGCCGGCAGATCCATAGAAGGAACTCGTCTGCGTGAACGATAATAGTTCCAATCCATCAATTGACACCGTGACATCAGTGACTGCTGCTGTCGCTTCAACAGAGTGCCAAGATCCAAGAGTGATATTCGTCGGTAGCGAAGCTGTTGCCAGGGGCTCAGAGTCCCTCTCGGTTGAGCCGTAGTGAGCCGAGATGACCTTATTGGCGATGTCGCAATAGATGTAAATACCCACGTTCAAGGTACTTCCGAGGACCATGAAGCCGAAACCTCTGGTAATTGGCTTAACCTCAAAATTGATCTGGTACTGAAGAAGTTGTGCTGCCTCAATAGTCTGTAGAACTTGCGGTACCAGACTCTCTACTAGTGCTCCCTCGGAGGTTAACTCCCAGAACAACGGGATCGTGTTCTGGGGAATCTCGCTCAGCTGCACAGTCCTTGCCCCAGCATGCCAGATTCGAGTCAGTTCTTCGTCGGAGCAAGAGAAAGAGCCGGGTAACTGGGTGAGAGGTGTAGTGTTTGTCGTTGGGCTGACTCCAAGGTTGCGAATCTCAAGGCTTCCAGCAGTGGAGAGATTAAGTTTCTGGTAGCGGAAGCCACCCTGTATCAAACGGTTCGTGAACGTCGTGGGCTCTTTGATGTTGTAGGCGTTGACACGGTAAGAGTCCATCGCAGCAGCCAATGCCAAAGGGCCATCACTCTATATCCGTCAGTTCTCTAGTGCTGAACGCCCAAGCAAGAGGGGCCCGAAATTACCATGTAAAGATCCAATCCAGCTTGTGTCTCCGAGTAAGTTATCTCCAACACCGACGTGCCTCCAGAGTGACTAGCAACCTCGAATGTAGGGATCCCCTCAATGTTATGTCCGTAGTCTATTACGACAATATCTGGTTCCGAGCCATTACTTGTCATAGATACTGTGCCGCCATCGGGGCTCAGTATCAATTCTCGAGCTTGTGTTGATCTCTTATTGAAAGAATGAGGCCGAGATGTGGACAGAGCCCCGACCAAGCTCTGACACATCAGCAGGAGCGTCCATGATGAGGCTTGCTTCATGTTCATCTGCTCAACGTTGAAATGACGAGGGAGACCGTACGGGAAATGAAAGGAACGAGCGAGTGACGAGACAAGGTCACCTATTACGGTTTTTTTTTTCCCAGCAGCCTGACGGAGAGCATCAATCTCGATATCTCAGCGCGGGGAAGACCGGCATATCTATACTTCTTAACTCTGGGGATGCCGTAATGCTAGGCCTATTTGGATGGCATCGCGACTGGGGAGCATTGACGATCGAAATTGCGCCAGGTTCGGGTTCACTGTAAGTCGATCCCGAATTATGCGAGATAGAACCCGCTTGTGATCCGAAGAAAAGCGGGTATAGTCCGAATCGACATCGCGTATGGAGCGCTTGGCTCTATGCCATTGCTGCTTTCTACGCTTCACTGTGCAAACTGGGCAAATATAGCTCTAACTAAGTATCGTTACATTGTGACAGTGGTGATCTCACATGGCGAATGCCGGCTGCCAACCGTCATCACATGAGATCAGATATTTCCGAGCTGTGCAACGGCGACGGCGGCCCTACTAGTATATCGTCGTATTAGCTCACTGCCTAGTCCCCCACAGGCTTGCGTCCCCGCGTAAACATTACTCAAGCTAGTGGTATAGAACAGTAAATTCATCATACTCGGGACAGAGCCCACTTGACTCGGGTTATTTGCGAGGCAGGTCCGGGCACTGTCGTCACGCTCAGGCAGCATCGAGTATTGGATCCAAAAGATTATCAGTCATGGAAATACTATACTCTTCGTTCCCATTATTACAGTACTGTGCAATCGAAGTTTGCTCTGGGATGATCATACAAGTGCCAGCATAGTCCAGAAAGTCATGGTTCTGCTGGCAGGAGCTTCGAATTAGTATACATAGCTTCGTATCACTTATTCAGGTAATACTGCGCAAGGAAATATACCAGCTTGCCAGCCAATAGCCTCGCAATTCATCCTTAGTATAGCCTTCAAGGCCAAGGCTTTGGCCTTGGGCTTTACTGTAGTTACTGACATCTGTTGAGCCAGACGCTTGAGACGGAGATTCAGATCCGTAAAGATGCAGAAAGGCTTGAGCGGGGGTTCAGAAACCAGAAGTTCATCTACGGTGCAGATGATTTGGCGAAGCCAGATGATCGAGGTTGTATCAGGTAATTGAAAATGTGAATATGTCCTGGAGAGAAGGTCATCATCTATTAGAGTCCGAGACGACGGTGATAGCCCCGGCTTAGGCTTATATCGAATATGCAATGAAACTAAGATAAGCTAAGCGTACTTGCATTTCACTAGCAATACTGCCGAAACGCCAGTCCAGGCCATCACCATCACTGCATAATCAAACTTCGCCATAATTTAGCAGCCTACTTCTGTCCAAACCTGCCGATATGGCGCCGAAACGACCAGCAGATGGACAACCTGCCGCGCCTTCAACAAAGCGCCGTCGTGACCAAGCGTCTTTCAAGTCCAACAATGGCGCTGTCGACCCCAACTACGGCCAACGCGGCGCGTTTGGCGATCTTCAAGATGGTTCGACTGTACCTGGCGACAGCGACCTCGACTGTGAAGATGATTCAGAAGCTCTAGCCTACCTCCGTTCTGTGCGGTAAGCTTCCCCGAACTCTCCATATGTCTCTGTCTTTCCGAGCTAAACCGTACCCCTCAGTTCCTCACGTAAATAAATGATGCTGATATGGTGAGCACAGAGTCCAAGCCTCCGGAATCCCCCATGTTATTGTTGCGAAGAAAGCCGGACCGTCACGACCTCCCGAGTCTGCTGTCTCTATAAAGAAGGAGAGAATCGGGGATGGATACGAAGAGGACGACACCACCGATCGGAGCATATACATGAACGGCACTGGGGACTTTCGAGGTTACTACCAAGACGGCGCATATGTGGCTTACCCAAAGGATCATTGGGATGTGGAGGATGAATATGAAGAGGACTACGAGGAGGGCGATGTCGATGCCGACTCAGACTACGACGAGGATGAAGACTACAACGAAGAATCTAGTGACGGCCGTCCGAACAGCAACGCTGACGAAATCCGCGACGCCTACTTCACGTCCCTGACCTCGCGATTTCTCGCTTCCCACGAAATGCTACGGCGCGAACCTCCAAAACATGTCCTCAAGGCACTATCTCCTAACCATCCCACCGATTTCGCCAACCGAAAGAAATGGTGGAGTTGCATTAGTTTCCGCGACCCGTTGCCTGCCCAAGTCGCAGGCATGCACAAGGATACCGTACTCCATGTCCTACGCCTTATAGTTAGCGATCGATACCTCCGCAAGAAATACGAAGTCTCCGAGCGCACGAGCCGTTGGCTATGGGCTCTGCTTGCGCGGCTGCCGGAGAAGGGCGAGCTCGACTACCAGGAGATTGGGGTCATCCGCGACCTGGGAAAGCGGGCCGTGCTTCTGATGGTTAGTTTGACCGAGCTAGAGATTTTGAAGGAAAACTGCGATGTTGGTGCCAGTAGCCACGACAGCCACGATGAAGGAGGTGTGGACGACGATGGCTGGTATGAAGACGACTGTCAGGGCGAAGCTTGCGATTTTGACGACTCGGCGGCTCCCACAAACGACCTAACACATGACTGTAAAGATGCTTCAAAGAATGCGATCGAGGAGAAATGTCAAAAGACCACAGCTGCGCCAGAGACCGACACTGTCAAGGCGATGGGGAACAGTACCAACCCAAGAGCCGTGGAAACCCACGAATCCTCGGATGTGGAGATGCAGATCGACGACGAGTCAGATCTGGATGAAGGGGAAGTATCGGACACCGCCCCAGCCCCGTCCACCAGAGAGCTCGACACTGACATGGCAGCGGCTAAGGCGCGGCTGCTTCGACAGCTGGACGAGAACAATGCGGCCGGGGAGGCAGAAGACGCCAAGTCACGCGCTGACCGCGAAGCCAGGGAACGCAGCAGGATCAACCAGCGCGCAACACTCAACATGATCCTGACCGTCGCTGGCGAGTTCTTCGGACAGCGAGATCTGCTTGAATTTCGAGATCCCTTCGGAGGTTTGCATATTGAGGGGTGAGTTCCTCGTGCCTTGTGCATCTAGCTGCAGATACTGCTTAAGTCTGAGAAGCCCCTAATATTGGGTTTGGGTGAAGTTGTGGAGTTAAGGAAGGTCACTTTGAGGGTGAGTTAAATACCTGATATGATATTGTAATGCTTTCTCGTTGCGCTGCAGCTCTTTCCAAACCCTCGGTGTAAGTAACTTAACACAAGCAGTGTGAGAAAGCATGTTCTTGCAGATAGTGGCCTCAGGCAATTCCATTGTATCAAATGCATAATATAAAGCTTGCGCACTACAGACAACCTTTCGTGGTATACACAACTGTAATACAAGTAAGATTCCGTCCCTTCTGCGATCACTGGTCCAGGATAAGGATCAGGCCCCAAGCGCCATCCATGCAATTCGCTAGCCGTCCTGATCCTGAAAGGCCATACTCCGTTTCGCCTGTAGTTCCTGATGGTATCGTAAAATCAAATGCATGCGAACCCCAAAGCCACTCCAAGTACAATAAGCCTGATGAGAATAAACTTAGGCATCACTCATGTCGACCTCCCAGGTCTTCTGATCTAGGAAGTCAGCCTCCCCGAAATCGCTGTCGACTATCATTACATTCTCCTGCTCAGTGGCACGTGTACCGGCGAGCTTCCCACGAAGCCTTCCCTTGCGAGGCACGGCCATTATGCGGCCATTGCCCCATCCAGTAGGGGCCAGGCTGCGAGGACTGACATCGCCGTCGAAGTTGAAGCTGAAGTTGGCGAGGTTGCTGGCATTAAGACGCCCGGATGGCTCGTCTTCATTGTCCTCGGTGAAGAAGCGCTTCCGCGTCTTTGCGTAGGATGAAGAAGAGATCGTCGAGTCGACGGTTTCTTGGCTGCTCGTCAATCCCGGGACATCGTCCATACCGTCGCTTGTATTATTGGTTGTAAGAAGTGCTTGGTAGGCCAGAGCCGGATGGGGGTGCTCTGATTGCGTGTCCATTCCGCCGACTTTGTTGATGCCGCAGAACGGCAACAGCTCTTTCGGCGTGGAGAAGGCGTTTGCACGCGATCGTTGGCCCATGTCTGCGTCTGCCGAGGTGTCGGGACTGCGATCGTCCCAAAGTGCGAAGGCGCTGTAGCTTCCGGTCTTATATCCTTCAGGCACGCTCTTGCGCACGCGCATGCCCACGCTGATGAGGTTTGCTTGGACGGAGGCGGGGAGCTGCGTCGAGGGGTCTGCTTGTGTTTGTGGCCGCGGTGCACTTGTGTTGTTGATGGAAGATGAAGATGGTGATGAGGCTGCGTTGCTGCTGCCGAAGAAAGAAGTTATTTGGCGTTGGGCGGGATCGCTGGCCGCCCCTGCGAATTGGCGTTTGGTTCTGGGGGCCGACATGGCTGTGTTGTTGTTGACGTTACTCAGCCTGAGTCGGACTGTGTATGGGGTATGTTTCGGGGAGATTGTCCAATGCGTGGGCACTGGGCTGTGTATCGCCTCACGATGGACAAGTCTCAATCTATCGCGGTGTCACGAGTCTGATTGAGCCGTCGAGGGCTGTGGATAGTGCAACTGATTGGAGTGAGCGTACTATGTGCACGGAAGCCAACTTTAATGATCGTTCAATCAATAGTGAAAGTTTGGGGTTCAGGTGAGCTTTCAGAGCTTGAGGAGCTTGGACAGTAGAAATGAGTGGACAGAAGATAATCCCCTAAAACCCCTTTGGATGGGTTCGTCTCAGGTGTTCAGATGATGAAATGAGGGCGAAGCGAAAACTGGTCAGGAGGAGGCTGGGCTCCGGCTCATTGGGTTTCGTTGCAGTTGGGGCTGATGAGACAAGATGTGGGGGAGAGAGGGACCTGGACAAGCTTCCAAGGTTGCGAAGGCGCGTTCGGCAGCCGGCTCCGGCGCGTTTTTTTCGCGTTTAATGGATCTGCAGGGAAGCGTGATCCTCAGTGACGTTCGACGTGGCTCGTGCTCTCCACCTAAAGTCATCACTGTCCAATGGATCTGGCTGACCGATGGATTTCGGGACGATGTCATGATCAACGCTGACGGAAGCCTTGCAGAAGACATGCCTACTGGTAGATGTAGCCCTAGGTAGCCATAACAATTGTATCATATGAAGCAGGTGGTGAACAGTGCAGGTTTAGTCAAGCCCATCAATCGGCACATCCTAAGAGCATGTTTGGTCGCAGCTCTCGAATCATTATCGTTCGTGAAGTTTGCGAGTTGCGGGGGAGGGCAATGGCCCAATTGCTAACGTATACCATAATTCAGTGACGGAATCTATTAACAATATGCATTCAGCAAAAATGGTAGAAGTCCAATGTGATATTTAATACATTGACTGCGTAAAACTCAAAAACCTCTGTAACTCCCTCCTCGCATACATTATATCGAAGATGGTGAATGTAAGTAGGTGCTCCATTACTAAAATGCCACGATATTTCCCAGGTTCTGAAGTAATGATATACGGCCCTAGTGCCCGATCCCTTCGATACATTCGCTCACAGCAGCGAGAGCTTGGCAGATGACTCTGAAAACTTCTTACCGAACATGACATTGTTGCTGTATTGTGAAGATGACTTTGAGTACAATGATACGAGTTGTGAGGAAGTGAGTGCTTCCCTTGTCAAGCTGTGCCATCATTTGCCTATCTAATCATTCTTCAACTACTATTGATTACTGAAAGTCCAATAACGTGACTTGCCAAGGATCGAATATGAACACCGTAGCAGGATAATATTTTTTTCTTAATCGTACACGCCAGTTGCGTGGAGGCAAAACAATCAAGGAGGTCGTTCGCTACGCACCCTCATAATTAAGACATAGAATTTGCCCATATATTAGAGAAGACTTGGGCAGTATCGCTGATGAATTCGTGGTTATGTCTTACTTCAGAAACGTATTTGAGTCGAGGAATGGTGGCAGATCACGTCACACAAAATGTCAAGATATCAAACATTGTAGAACTCCATGAATTCGCTTAAAGCAGTGAAGGAGATTATGATCACTGCAATTGGGTATGTAGCGATCCTCAATCAGCGTTCCACGTCCTCGCGTCTAATGCCACCGACCTGCGGAAGGTCAACACCAAGACACTATGTGAAAGAGCCGTTTCCAGCTATCCACCCATGCAGAACGACGACCAATCGGGTGGAAAGTAAAGTTCTTCATAACCCATGGTAACGTGAACAAAGACGAGAATAACGAGTCGCAGGAAAAGATGCAGGATGCAAATATCAGGATCCCAAAACGCCCCGTTTGTATTGAGGTACTTTTGGTATCCATCGTCTATCTGCAAGGCCGTAGGTGTTGTTCGTAGGTCGAGAGGGTAATTTCCGTAAGACAAGATCGCGCCCCTTTTTCTATGCGCCCATGCCACCAAGCAGATTACTTTGCAGATATCCGTGCTGTACCATCAAATCGTGACCTATGCCCAAGAACGAAAGAAAGGAGAAGCGATGCATCTACTTTCTTCGGAAAGAGCAGCCCTCGGTTAATCTAGCCTTACCACCGGTGGGTTGGCATAAGACGGTAGTGCAGCCCTGGCAGATGACGACAGTCTGGGCGTGGGAGAAAACTGTGGTGATTGTGAAGCAGCCGGGGCACTTGACGTCCATGAAGAAGGATCGGGGGGCGGGCACCAGGGTCTGATAAATTCATTAGAAAGGAGACATGAGCGTAGATAATCATTACTCGGTCATACCTTGAGCTTGTGCTTCTTAGCCTCTGCGGCCGGGCTAGGGTTGAGGAGATCGACTGCGAGAACCTGAAGAAAAATTTTGTCAGCATAACAGTATCGTAACGATGGTAGCGATTTGATGTAGATATCCTCCTCTCCTCGAGCAGCGGTCGTCAGCAGAGTTCCAACCCTAAGTATCGACTCTTATCGTTTCTTCCCCGAGATGGTTTCGTCGGTGTCGCAGAAAGTCGTCGAAAAGATTGACGTCCATTGGTCACGCGGTGTGACGGATGATGTTGTTCACCAGCTTGCTCGAGGACTCCCAATTGCACAATGACTGAAACTTACCATCTTGACTGATTTTCCAGAGAATTATCTCGGTGATGTTCTTTGGCAAGCGTGGGGTTGGCTGATGAAATCTGATAGATTTATGCAGATTCGTGCTTGCGCAGTGGATGATGGCAAGAGGGGAAGAGCTCGTGTGTAGAGTCGAGGTTAAAAGTTCGCCTGTGGAAATTTCGGGGGAGGGCAGAATTTGGTAGGCAGGCTAAGCTCCAGTGTGAGTGCAATGCTCCACAGGCAAGAGGCCCTCAGAGACCCTGCTGGTGTGGCCAAACCAAGCTTAGCGGCAAGGAGGGCTAGGGCTTCGAGTCCCGCTTTTTCTGGAGAAACTCCCCCGAGTAGCCGAAGACACACGGGTATGCCAGCTGAACCATCACGAAGTGGCAGGTGCTGGATCAGCGCCCAGTCAAGCATTAGGTAAGGTACCAGCTATCTTATCGCTTTCACCGATGGAGGGGTTGATAATTACTGCCGTTGCTGGCTGCCTGTTCAGGGTACCGTATGTGATACTTTCAGATAGTGCTCATAACCATAGGTGCACATAAAGCCACGCAACCTAGTAAATACGACAGGTTCTTAACTGAAGCTTACCCAATAATCATAATTTGATGCGGCCGACTGCATCAGTATTACATTCCGGCAAAATCCAACAAGATGGCCGCACCTACGGAGCAGCGCATTGCTGTGCCTATTGACGATCCAAACGCAGATACTGAGTGGTGCGACTATCTGTTATACTATGCTGTCTGCTTAAGATCCAACACTAACAGGCCCAAGGAATGATATACTCCGAAAGCATGGCGTTATACCGGAGAAGCCACCCTCGCCGACCCCAATGATAGAAGAAGCGATTCTCGAAGGCCGCCGAATAGCGCATGAAAACAGATTAGAGGGCAAGGATATGGACGAGCTGGATGCGCTTGAGGACGATGAAGATGAGGCTTTCCTTGAACAATACAGACAGAAGCGCATGCAGGAGTTGAGCAGCCTGACAAAGAAATCCGTTCATGGTTCAGTCTACCCGATAACAAAACCCGAATACTCGCGCGAGGTCACGGACGCTTCCAACAACGGCCCAGTATTTGTCAACCTTACTTCTTCGATGGGTACCAATGTTGAGTCAAGAGTTCTATCCGAGCTTTGGGGGGAAGCAGCCAAAGAGTACGGAGATGTCAAATTCTGCGAGATCAGAGCGGACAAGGCCATAGAAAACTATCCGGACCGCAACTGCCCAACGATACTGGTTTACAAGAATGGTGACATCGTGAAACAGATCGTTACCCTTATGACAGTTGGCGGGGTTCGAATAAGCATGTTGGAGATTGACAATTTGCTTGTCGAAGTTGGGGCTGTTGGTGAGAAGGATATGAGGATAGTGAAGAGAAAGCGAGATGCGGAAGACGCCAAAGAAGAGCAGCTGATGGGTAAAGGAATCAGGAGTGGCAACCTTAGACATGCAACGGGCGTCGACGACGATGATGACTGGGATTGAGAAGCTGATTCCGTGCCCGATGGAGCGGTAAACCTCAGGTGCACCATGAGCTAGTCCGTCGTGTCGCAATCCGTCACTGAACGCTGTGTCAGCTCGATGAAAATGGCTTGCGAGAATGGATGGCAGACAGCCAATGGCGAGCATAGCTGGAACCAACTCGAATCCAATCCGTTCTGGCCCAGGCTACCTGCAGTAAGAAGTTGCGACATGAAGCTCCTCGGACTCTGGTCTCCGGCTTTTCTCTCGAAATACGATGAGGTGCAGCTGCTGTGTTGAAGCGCGTTTACACCCATGTGGACAGGATAAGGTGGGTTAGGTATTTCAATACCTTTCTTCGCGTACTGACGACGGAAAGTGGGGCTACACGGACGCGATGCGCGAGACCCTTGGCCCCTCCATGGTTTTGACTCGGTATTCCAACTCGACCCTCCAAGAAAGTCGCGTGCATTGACGCAACCACCTTTCCAATCAGCTCCAGGAGCTCGTCTATCATTGAACTTCGACCACGACTGAACCCTGCGCATCTACAAACCGTACCTAGCTCCATCGCCGCCTCTATCATGCCTAAGTGACCACAATGGCTGAAGAACCAACACTCCCGACACTGCCGGCCGTCGTATCTTGGGATGCCGACACCCAGACTTTCGCTAATACGCGAAAGCGGCAACGCAACCAACCCGACGCGCCGTCTTCACTTTTCAACTCTAGCGACCCGGCTGTCTTTTCCAGCGATGATGATCCGCACGTCGACAACTACATGAATGGAAAGCACCGAAAAAAGCGCTATGTTGGCTCGTGGTATCAGCAGCAGCCAGCTTCCTCGGATTCTGCATTCAGCGAAGAAAGACGACCGCCACCCGTCAAGACGAAGCGATCCTTGAAACGTCAATTGGACTCGGGCGTTTGGATGGGCAGCGATGCGTCTACTGACTTTGATGATGAAACATTTCCTACACACCAGCCTGAGCCAAGGCTATCCCAGCTGAGGTATGCACGTCCAGCCGTGCCTATCTCCCCAACAGAGGATATTGTACGTCAAAAGATACAGACAGCAATTGACGGCGGAAATGAAGACATTGATTTATCGTAAGTCTCACCCAAGCTTCTACTAGACAGTTGTACGATCAGAATGAAGTTGGGAGACTCATTTCTGACTAACCGCTTAATAGTTCAATGGGGATCACCGACCTATCCAATGTCACTATATCTCAACTGAACGAGTTCTCGTGTATTCCAATAGTTGCTGAGGGTGTGCCTTTCGAGCAGAAAACCCCCGAACTGAGACTGTACCTGTCGAGCAACCCTCTACATCGGGCCCCGGGCGCTCTTTTCAACCTCGAATACCTGACTGTTCTCAGCCTACGGAATGCCCAAATCTCGGAGCTCCCTCCAAGTGTTGGGAACCTCCGCAATCTACATACTTTAAATTTGTCTCTCAATCGACTTAGATACTTACCTGCGCAGCTCCTGGACTTGATCAAGTATGGGGGAAAGCTACGCAACTTGACCGTACATCCCAACCCATTTCACCAACCCAGTACTATCATTGATTCAATAGATGAAGAGTACGTCTGGGACAGCGTCGATAGTGGAGACGACGATGGAAAACACAAAGTTGGTAGCAAGGGCCGTGTTTTGCTTCTTGAGGTCCGCAAATCCAACAACACAATTGTACGTTCCTGGCTTGAGGAGAATCCATTAGGAGACGACATTACAACTTTACACGAGGACGACCCCTTCTTCTCCAGGTGGCAGGCATTTATCGTTGCGCGATCACCAGTACAGTACAGCGACAGTAGGGGCGTGGTGCTTTCTAAATTCCGACTTCCTAGTGGTGGTTCCGAATGCGATGCCGTCGAGACGGAGCAACTCTCCGTTGAGTCGACCCCATCACTCTCGGGTCGGGGACAAAACTTGGCCGGAGCCAGGAGAAGTCGTGTCTTTTCTCTCTTCGAATTGGCTCTTCAAGCCTGTGCTCGCACCCCACAGCTTGGGGAACTTGCTGAATATCTCCCGCCTCAAACACCTTCTCTGTTTAGTGATGTCCTGGAGCGCACCGTTGAGCAGGGTGAGCAAAATTCGAACAATCTCTGCACTATCCCATGCTCTGTCTGCAAGAGACCGTTCATCATGCCCACGGCCCAATGGTATGAATGGTGGCATCTGGATCAGCCTGGCAACCCTTACGCAACACCCGCAGACATACTTCTACCACAACTTGAGACATTTTTTCAGAAGAAGATAGGAGTTCCTTTCTTACGCTCGGGCTGTTCATGGAATTGCGTACCAAAACAGATGAAAAAGGGGCAACTTCTTCCGGGTCTCCCAAAATCAAGCATTGAGTTGAGGAGTTCATGAGTAAAAGCAAAAACGTATTAAATATAGCCGTAGCTACGATACCCAGGCTTACAGATATGATTCAGTGCAATTAGTAGTTCACAAGTTTTCAAGGTCACCCACGTGAAGACTGTGTGCTAGCTGTCATTTTATCGCCATGTGTAGGTATGCTACAGGGAATGTATCGTTTGTGTGCAAGAACTATGTCCTCGAACGATCTGTTTCATCTTTGTGCCGGGTTGTCTTATTTGAAATAGGTGATGCCAGCTTACTTGGTTCCATCCAAAAAGCTGTTAGAAGTCAGACACTTGTTAGGGACACATGGGCTCCCATTGAACAGCGTTGATTCGGGTTGCACAGTGTCATGTATTGTTGCTTAGAATCAGTTGTCACCCTATGTTTGAACAGGTGATCGGGTTCATTGGGAAGAAGGTTCATAGGTCTCTTTCGCATTCTAATATCTATGTTTGTTGACTTCTCCGACTCTTCGTTATCCGGCGCATTCGTCTGTCTTATACTTGCTTCCCATAAGGTAACGAATAAAGTTTCTATCATTCTCACTTGATTACGCCACAGCTATCTATTGTGGAAGTTTTTCTAGAGCTATAGTTATTTGTAGCTTCCAAGGTCCTCCTCCTCTTGCTCTGACGGGTGGTAGTGATGCGTTGACTGCGTAGGTACATATCTAGAATACATACATGGCTTTTCAAGCCGGCGTCAGCATCGTTTGTCCCTGTTTGGTCGGCTCTTCGGGACGAAGCGTCGATAGTCCGATACTACTCGGTCGCCAGCGTTCGATAGATCGGTCCTCGCGTCGACTTGGACGCCGAAGTGGAGCTCGCCCTCCCGTCGCCTTAAGCATTTGACATTGTGGTGCAGTATCCCAAGCCTCCGGTGACAATTACAGCGCCACCAAATCCCTGGCAATACTGCTGTCCACCGGCTTAGCGTCCTGCCAGCCTCGCATGACAGTACCTGAGATGCAAGTGAGGGAAATTTGTAAATGGAGTGAAAAGTTCTGGTGTTTGGGGGCTCGGAAAGGACGAAATTCGCGTGGTGGAGACTCCGATAAAGCCGGGCGACCCATCCCTCGATCCATTCTTCTGCCCGGGCTTTTGGCGACAGCACGAAAGGAGATCGAGATGACGCAACTGAAGCATGACACCTATCATTTGCAACCCTGGGAAGAGAAAATTTTGGGTTGCACGAGGTCCTCGCAAAGTAATACTCTAAGTCGAACCCTATCGTGGACCGTCGTGTCCGGCGAGACGGGGCACTGGTCACGCTTACATACCCACGATTCCGAGGTTTCCGTGCTCTTGTTCTGTCTGTATTTCTTTGTGCTTCCCTACATATAACCATTGCCAACAATTTGCTGACATATGAATAGCTTATAAATCACGCTCAACACGCATATTTAAGACGACGAGGGAGTCTGGTCGCATGAGATGCTCAGCAGCCCCTGGTATTTGTAAGTCGTCGTTCATCCTGTTGCCAACATACACACGTATCCAACACCACAAAGCTGTGTCTGATCGTCATTACCACAACATTTCACGCTTTATTTTCTACTCTCTTCCTTTCGCTTACCATGTTAAGCCCTCACCAAAATCTCCTCAAAGCCCCTCCCACAGCCTCGCCCATGGAAAAGTTTGCGTGCTGGATGCGCCTCCGCAAATACCGTATCGAGGTCACGTACGGCGTCTATGTTTACACTCCCGCTGAGAAAGCCATCTTCTGGGCATTGTTTATCTTTCTTTTCACCCTTATTTCCGCAGTTCTATTGCTCTATACTGAGCGTAGGGTCGTCGGCTTGTCGCGCGTCGCCGTCAGCTACATCCAGAGGAATGACGTTGCTGGAAGTCTCGCAAAGCTGGTCTCGCACTTGCTGACGCAGAGAGACCCGATGGACACATCGACTACAGACCTGAAATCGCAGGTCGAGCTGGGCGCGGCAAATTCACAGACCGCATGAAGAGTTCGACGTTGGGTACCTAGTATGCTGCTTACTGTCAGGGTGTCTAGAGACGAACGTGCCTGGGCACCTAAATGGTCTGGAGGAATTGCGATGGTGATGATAACCCGATGAGCTAGCACAGAAGTCATGCGACTATTTTCAGAAGCTTCGAAGATCTCGATGTCGATGAGTCCGTCAGACTGCGGTTCTCCGTGCCAGAGACTTCTGTCGGCCTCAAAGGAGGACAATGTGGGCCGCTTTATCTCCGGACAACCCGGCCGACCGCTGCGTTCGATTAGGGATGCCCCGCTCGGCATTGCACTTGCAGCACTGGTCTTTTCACAATTGACAACCCGTAACGCGCTCGAGGGGATATTAGAGCGTCGTCGTTGATTGCCAAAATCACTGTCATCCTGATTGGCTTGCCTCGTCTTTACGACACCTTACGAAAGGCTTTGTGATCGAGGTCGATGTTTCATGAGAGACTTTGTCTTTGACAAAGGTCTAGAGTACCGACGCCAGGACAGTCGTCTCGAGGATGGCGGCGTCATACTGCGTCGTAGTCAGTCAAAACTGCAGAGAGCTGCTATTCAGCCCACGAAGTCCTCCGCAAGACCACTGAGACAAGGAATCGTGTCCACGACAGAAGCCGGCTACTGGGGTGCTACCGACCCCAATAGACCAAGTTCCGTACCTGCAAAATACCTAGGCCTTCTGTGCTGTTCTGGGGGCGATGAGACAGCGTTGATGGTCTCTGCCACCGAGATGAGGAAATTTCGGATCGATGGTTTTTACTCGGTGTGCTCCTCTGCAAGCTGGACTCGTTCTCAAACGCTGCAGACGCCACGACCAACCAATATAGCCCCTTATTTCGTTATCGTATCCCGCACCATGAGTAACGAGGATGAGTATCAGACTCAAACAAATCAGGATAGGGAAAGAATGAAAATATGTACCTGTTCTCCGGTCCGTCTCAAACCCATTCATAAAAAGCAGAATTGTGCCATCATGCCTGCCAAGGAGTTCCGAACAGCCACGGTGCCGGATACCCGACTTCGGTCCTCTGGGCATTCTCGGCGCTCTGTTATCCACCACCAACACGCTGTTCTCGTTCAAATTCTCATGAGAAGGATCTTTGCCCAAGACCTTGGCGAATGCTTAACTGTATTTTGCCAGTTCATAAGAGAAAAATTGCAACGGAAGAAAATGGGTTTCCGAGAAGACATCTTCGTTCCGTTTTGCTCTTGATGCAACTCTGCGACGCGCCGCGCCTTATTGTTGACACGGCTTCATAAGACACTTCGCATAAATCACTTCATATCTTAAAGTCTCAGACGTGCACCGTTATCGTGAGATTCTTCCAAGTCGTCATGAGTGGGGTCTTGAAATACGTGCGCAAGGCCGGGAGTCTGCTGGCGCCCCCGCCAGCCAAGTCTGACGATGGACGAGATCAGTGGCCTTCACGGGCAGCTTTTCTCCTGGCAGCTATGGGTGGTTGTGCAGGCCAGGGTAACCTTCTGCGGTATCCTTCCGTTGTTTATAATAAGTGCGTATTCCTGATCTCTTGGATTGACTATTGAATGACAACCTATCACATCTCAATCAGTCCTAAGGGGCACATGTCAAGTGCGAAGATAGCCTTGGTGATGCTTTGACTCGTGAGGAAAGAAAAACATGCTAAATTTCGATACAATGAATTAGTTACGGCCTACAGTGGTTCATTCCATACCTGATGGCTGTGTTCATGATTGCTATTCCTGCCTTGATCCTGGAGATCTCCATTGGCCAGGCTTACCGGGGCGGGACTGTCATCGCCTTCAATAATGTCCATCAACGCCTGAAGGGCGTCGGAATGGGCCCAGTTTTCGTGAGCTTCATCATTGTCCAATACTTCACTGTCAACTTGGCGTGGATCATGAGCTACTTTCGCCACTCGTTCACGAGTCCACTGCCATGGGAAGGGCGAATCACGGAGTTCTACGAGGACGTCGTAGTGGCCAACCCGGACCCCGTAATGGGCAGTCTGACTTCTGGCAATGCCGAGGTGTTCAAGTTCACCGAATACACAGACATCAAACTAATCGGAGAGACTGTCGGCTGGAGTATTTTCGTCTGGTTCCTAATCTGGGTCTCCATCTTCCGCGGCGTCGGAACGACAGGCCGGGTGGTCTACTTCACTATGGGCTTGCCCATTGTCACAACAATCATCTTCGTTGGGCGTGCTTGCTCTCTCGATAACGCTAGTCAGGGCATCCGCCTTCTATGGGCGACCTGGAGAGGCAGTGAACTCGCTTCAGGCACTGTCTGGCAGACGGCAGTCGGCCAAGTCTTCTTCTCAACTGGTATCGGCTTCGGATACTTCACGTCCTACGCGTCGTACAATCAGAAGCACTCAAACGCAGTCATGGACGCGATCCTTATCTGCGCTAGTAATGTGTTATTCGAGAACTTTGCTGCGTTTGCCGTCTTCGGCGTCGTTGGCTATCTGCGCATGTGGCCTGAAGAGGGGACGAGATTGGGCGCCTTCGTTGTCGGCTTCTTGACCCTTCCGGAGGCAGTGCTTCAGATGCCCGGTGCAAACTTCTGGGCAGTGCTCCTGTTCTTCACCCTCATAGTTCTCGGCTTCAGTTCAGCCTTTGTCATGCTCGATGTCGTTGCCACTTTGATCGTCGATTCGGGTGTCAAAGTTTCGAGGCCAGTTGTCGTTACCGTCCTGACTTTGGTTTCTTTCCTCATGTGCCTGCCATACTGCACGGAGTTTGGTTACTACCTCCTCGATGGAATCGATCGTTGGGTCAATAACATTGCACTGATTTTCGTCGTATGGTCCGAGGTCGTAAGTGCCACCACGGTCTATCGCTGGACTGACGTTGTCAGCCAAACTGGCCTGCCTGCCTTTGCCGTGTACAATGTTGGGTACTTGGGTCCACAGATCGTTGGTGTTTCGGTTGCACATGGCGTTGGAAATGCAGGAGCTGGAGCTGGAGCAGGTTTCGGATTATACATTGTCTGCTCCATTGCTTCTGTGTTCGTCGCAAAAACGCCGCTTGCCATGGCACCCTCTTTCTGGGGCAAAAACGGATTCATCAGTCGATTCTATTACCTTGCGTTCTATTCGGTAAGTCAAATCGTTCGGGTATTAGGTAGTGCTATACGAAAAACCCACTAACGTGTTCCTCTAGGGCAATCAATTGCGTCGCGACCTCAATGTTGTAGTGGGAGGAGGCAAGAACTGGAATATTCCTGTGTTCCTGCCTGTCCTGCTTCGATATGTCAGCGGCCCCGTCTTAGCGATCATCTTCAGCTTTGCATATCCCGAGTTCTACACCCTTCGATATGACCCCTTGATGATACTCGGCTTTATTGTTGCTCACATCGGCATGATACTGATCCTCCTGGGCCTCGTTATGCCCAGATATTACGCCGTCTTTATCCCCCCACATCGACAGATGGAGGGCACTGAAGAAACCACGGTGAATGAGGTTAAGGGGGAAATGCAGATCGAGGTGACAGTCAGTTCGGATCATGATCATCTAGAGGACGGACTGGGACCGAAGGGCAAGGATCGAAAAGATATTAGTGTCTAGCCATGGCATATTGAAATTTGAGGTGAGCCCATCAGGTGAATATCGTTGATAGGGACCGTTTTCAATACATTAAGTATCCAAGATGACCGGTACTGGATGCAACCTTCAGCTGAGATGTTACATGCCACAGCAAGAAAGATCAATCGCACTGTAGCCTGTGATATTGTGTAGCACATCAAACAATTACTGCACATGATCTGATCTACCTATTTCCTTGCTGGCCCTATCTGTCCATGTTATAACTACTTACTCAAGTCGACAGCCTTAGGCACCTGTAATCACACTGCGCTATTTGATGTGTTTGATCAGATTAACCTTTCGAGGTCGAGACAAAAGTTCCAATTGATGCGGCGTTCGCTGTCTTAGCAATTCGTTCTACACTCCGCTGGTATGTACGTAAGTATCGTGCAGTAGGAATAATCCAGACCTGTGTTTCTTGGCTCCGAAGGGGACATACCCTAGGCTACTGCGCTCAACGAATTGACCTACTCTCTTTACCTTTGGTCGATAGAACACATAAAATACTATGCGGTACATTACTGGACCAGAATGCAAGTACGTTATGTTACTCGTCCTCTATCTATAGCCTGTTTATTGTGTCGGCTATCGTGTCGAATGCTCAGCTCTCTCTTAAGCTTAGATGTATACCGGGTTTAATAAGTGCACTCCACCGCTAGGAGCAAAGCCGCCACGCAATTGGGCAATTTCAACCTTGAACCCAATGCCTAAAGCAGCGGCGGGTATCGTATCGACGTTCCGCGGGGCTTGATTGCGTGATTCACATGGAGGGGTCGTATGGTGTATTGAACATCCCAAATCGTACGCTCACTATTCTTCGATGGGTTTGCTTCGTAGCATAGTGTATGACCATTCGTTCATTCGGCCAGGAATCAAATTTGGGACAGGAGGCTGAAAACCTGGCCTTCCTCCTAAATTGACATTCTATCAGTCTCGCAAGTAAGTACACAGGGGAGGTCGAGAGCTACGTTGACGGCAGCACTTTCGATCTGATCGGATCTCTTTCCCCTTCGTACGGCGCGGGGATGCCTTGCATGTTGTGGCTTGGCCCCGGATTAATCAGTCAAAACACACTGGCTCCTTGAGGAATCCTAAGGACCGTAGCGCCCAATTCGCCTCCACGACTCCAAGTTGACATTGTCTAAGATACCTGCCGTCAAGGAAAGTGTTGTCGTCTTGGGGGACCCAAGTAAAAACAGTTAGGTACCTGAATATCAAAACCATGGCGCCTCACAAGAATATTGTGCTGCTCATCGCAGATGACCTGGGCCGCGAGCAAATGAGCTGCTATGGGTGTAAGGCATTATCAACCCCTCGTTTAGATGAGCTCGCAAAATCAGGATCGAGATTCGACCTGGCGTTTGCATCTACAGCGTCTTGCAGTGGGAGTCGGACGACGTTATACACAGTGGGCATCACATTCTTATTCAGTACGCTTGACGGCATATGATGTTCTGACAAGTCCAGGGTCTTCACACGCACAATAATGGCTGCTATGGTCTGGCGGGTGGGACAAATGGCTTCCAGACTTTCCCAGACATCGAGACGCTGCCGGAGGTTTTCAACGACATTGGATACCTCACCGGGATCCTGGGTAAAATTCACGTCGCCCCCGACAACAAGTACCCGTGGCAAGTGCGCAAGCATTCGGAGTCACGCGACGTGGCGCACATTGCCGACCTCGCAGCAGACTTCATGAAAGACGCGAAGGCACAGGACAAGCCCTTCTGCCTGACCGTAGGCTACATAGACCCGCATCGCGTGCTCGGCGAGCGAGGCGGCTTCGGCAACGTCGAGGGCAACTACGACGCCAGGCTGAAGGACCGCGTCTTTGCGCCGGCCGAGGTCGAGGTCCCAAGCTTCCTGTCCGACCTGCCCGAGGTGCGCCAGGAGCTGTGCGAGTATTACCGCTCCATCAACCGCATGGACCAGGGCGTCGGCATGATCCTCGACAATATTGCATCGCTCGGCCTCACCGAGTCCACTCTGGTGGTCTTTTTAAGCGATAACGGTCCGCCGTTCATCAATTCCAAGACCACGCTCTACGATGCCGGTGTGCGCTTGCCTCTGTTGATGCGCGTGCCAGGACGCCAGGCCGATATTTTGAATCTGAACATGGTCAGCTGGACAGACATGCTGCCCACGTTCCTCGACTGGGCGGGCTACCCTGGCCGCCAGCCCGCCGAAGGACAGCCGCGCCTCGGGCGCTCCATCCTACCCATCGTCGATCAGGCATCAGCAGAACCAGGCTGGGATCGCGTCTTCGGCAGCCACACATTCCACGAGATCACGAACTATTGGCCGACGCGATATCTGCGCGACCGGCGCTTGAAGTACCACCGCAACGTGTGCTGGCGGCTCGACTTCCCCTTCGCGATGGACCTGTACGCATCGCTGTCGTTCGAGGGTATGCGCAACGCGGCGCCGGCCATGGTCGGCCAACGCAAGCTAAAGGATTACATCTTCCGGCCTGCGGAGGAGCTTTACGACCTCGAGAACGACCCGGCGGAGGTGAAAAACCTGGCAGGCGAGGAGGCGTGGCAGGGGAAGCTGAAGGAGATGCGGAGCGCGTTGGAGGAGTGGCAGACTGCTACGCAGGACCTGTGGCTGTGGAGGGATGGCACGAGTGTCTATCGGTATAGACAGCACGGGTACTTTCGCGAGGGCCTACGGATACCTGATCGGTTTGATTTCAACGCAGATGAGCCAGGGAATAAAGACGATGTTATCGGAAGCGTAGAGCTTGATCTGAGGAGGGTCGCACCTGACTTTGCAGAGTACAGGGGCTGATAAATCTCGAACCTTCCTAGCCATTTCACAGGAGTTACTTGCATGACAGTCTTTCGAGATGGAGCTCTTCAACTGGTCTCTGGAGACCATCGCTTGTATCTAACGTGAATATTTACAACGTGGTGGAAACTGCTACATGGAGATACTGTCAATGTCTGGACTCATCAGTCGATTGCACAGGCCGTGGCGTCTCTTGTATGGGCAACTTTTGGCGTCAACGTGCAGAAGCTCTTCCCACGACGGGACAATCAGAGGCAACACGAGGGGTAACCGTGGTCTCCCTTGGGCCAGGATTGGAAAGCAAACAGACCTAGTTGCACAACGGATATACTCAAACTTTATCGACAGATTTCGTGTGTATGGTGCTTTACTAAAGTACATTGACTGAATGTAGACTGTGTACACATTTAAAATTGCCCAAATACTTTTTAATGAGATGGTAGCTACAATCTCGTCTGGCTCGACTTTTAGGCCTTCGCAAAACTAAGACTTTCTAGCCAATACCCACACGAGAACCGCTCGCAAAGTCCCATTTGATTTCATACCTCTCGACACGCCATGACGCTATTCGACATTGATGTAAGTCAAGAAGGATACTATTGATGGAAAAACGTCACGAAGAGAATAAACACTGCGAAGGTGCAAAGTATAGTCGCGCCTATCTGAAGGACTGGAAGAAGAAAACGCCCAGGTGTCTGGCGCGGGAGCGGAGAAACCGGGGCGGCTTGCAGCTGCGGTAGTGGCTTGCGCGGACGACACGTACCTTCAAAGGCCGGCCCCCAGTATCTGCAGTACATAGTACAGCCGGTTACGTCAGTCCGTCAGCTTGGCTCAGGGCAGATAATCAGAGACATTATGATGAGGATCAGCTGAAGGGGGAGATTCACGAACTTCAACTGAATCTGTATTGAGGGATGCTCGGGTCAGGTTTTGCAGTCACCATAAGAGATCAAATAATGAAAGAGGGTACTTTTACATAGCAATTTGCTCATCGAGTGCAATGTTATTTCCTATGGGCATCCGTAAAACATGCTAGGTAGACCCTTATTACATGGTACCGCGGACCGCTGCCCGGCTTTTCACCGAATCCACCCAGCTTACGTGCGACACCTTATCCGTGTGCCTCTTGAGATTCGACGATACAGACTACATACACCTCTTATGATATACCTCCACGTGCAGGTACCCATGCAAAGTCGATCAGTACAGTAAACCAGGACAGAGGACAAAGCGATGAGGTTGCACATGCGGGCGCAATCGCTGTCAGATAAACGTTAGAAAGCTTGGCATAAGGCGTTTCAAACGCCATGGTCTCTGCATGGTCTGGACTCGATCTGCTAAGTCTGATCTCAGGTCGGGATGCTGAAACGTGATGGGATGATGGGATTTGTGTTCTGCTGTGCTGTGGTCAGAGGTCGGGCCAGGGCGTATGTTCTCAGCCTGAGCCAGTAATACGCGGCCCGCATAATGAGCATACGTACTTCCTATGTACATTCTTCCTTTTACCTGTAGTTACACGACCTGCTCTTCAGTACTTAGGTAGGCTTGGTAAAATACCTCTGGACAACTGCAATGTAAGGTACCTGAGCTAGGGTGGGTAGCTGGTGCCGTGACAGCAGGGGACACACCTCCAAGTCCCCCGATAAGCCCAGTATTTATAGCCTTAGAAGGTACCTAGGTCGGTATCAGAGCTCCTGCCAAGAATTCTCTTCCCCAACTTATCATCGCCTTGATGAATTGAAGAAAAATCCCAGGGGAACCTTCTTTCCCTGGTGCGAACCGGGTATTCGAACCTCACTGTCCTTACGAGTCGCCGGCTCAGTCTCAGCCCTGACTCGACCTCAACTGGCCTCATCCAAGTGAAGGATTCTGGGCATTGGCTGACCGTTACTCTATATCCTTTACTCTACTTCGCTTGTGCGACTAACCACCATTCCGAACTCACTGCCCCAAGCCCTACCAACCTAAACTGCTTCTTTATCTTCTCACCTCCCTCGCTTCTCTTTAGAGCTCTACTACTCCCTCGTTTTCCCTTATCTCCACCCTGTGTGCGCCTCCGTACTTAATACCCTCTAACTTCGATTGAGACCTGCTCGATACCTGCTCTATGCATCGCGACAGACCCGGCCGACCCTGATCTTGTCTGCGAATATCCCCCAGCCTTGGGGAAATTCCATCTTCCTCCGACCGACCTTCGATTCTTTTCCTAAGAAATTGACCGTAACCATGTTGTCCTTCCGGAGGGCTTTGTTTTTCGCCGTCTTCTTCATAACCGCTTTCGTCCTCCTCCGCCGATCACATCAGACGTCGCAAGACCCTGTCATTCGCAGACCACCGCCGAAGTCGCAATCTGCAGACAATGGCAACCCATCTACCTCGAACCCTGCCTCTCCCCAGAAGCCGCTGCGCGACCAGCCAGTGCCAGCGCAGAAGGCGATTCAAGACATGTCCAAAATGTCGCTGTACGACAAGCTTGCGTACCAATACCCTTACGATGTCGAAACCAAGTTCCCGGCCTATATATGGCAGACATGGAAATACACTCCCGAGAATGCCGAATTCCAGTTTCGAGAACAGGAGGCCTCTTGGTCGCGTAACCATCCTGGATTTGTACATGAAGTCATCACTGACCAGGTCGCTGTCTACCTTCTGCGAATGCTGTATGCCTCAGTTCCTGAGGTCCTCGAAGCCTATAATAGTTTGCCCGAACCTGTTTTGAAGGCCGACTTCTTCCGCTATCTCATCCTACTCGCGCGCGGCGGTATCTACTCCGATATCGACACGGTTAATCTGAAGAGCGCATTGGATTGGCTACCTGACTCGGTGCCTAAAGAGAGCATCGGCCTGGTTGTCGGCATCGAGGCCGATCCCGACAGACCGGATTGGAAGGACTGGTACAGTCGCAGAATACAGTTCTGCCAATGGACTATCCAGTCCAAGTCTGGTCACCCCGTCCTGCGCGATATCGTCGCTCGAATTACGGCTGAGACACTGAAGAGGAAAGAGGAAGGTCGGTTTCTGTCCAAGGAGAAGAGCATCGTCGAATTCACCGGACCGGCCATCTGGACGGATACCATATTCGACTATCTCAACGACCCTCGCTACTTCGATATGAGCCACAGCACCGGAAATATCTCGTATATGAATTTCACTGGCATGGAGACTCCCAAAAAGGTGGGCGATGTCGTGGTACTTCCTATTACAAGCTTTTCGCCCGGCGTACAACAAATGGGTGCCAAGGACTATGATGACCCCATGGCTTTTGTCAAGCATGATTTTGAAGGTTAGCTTCTCGTTTCCATGTCAAACGACACCCTACTGATGCTTTTGTGAACAGGTACCTGGAAACCGGAAAGCGAACGCCATATAGGCGGAAGCTAGAAACTTCCATTATTCCTCATCCCATTCGAATAGGTGACTTGCACGCATTTCGAGACGAATGAATCCGTTGCTCCACACCTCTTAGCTACTTGGATACTCGCGACTTGCTCAATCAGACTCCTGCTTGGTGTCGCAGGCTGAGCTGCTCGGTTATGGCATGGCTCTTCGCATTTACCATGCGTCTAAGCCCCCGGAATCAAAGAGTATGGTGGGAGATTGGAGCTACGCCCGAGTGCATACTGAGATGTTATGATTTTGGTGAAAGAACGGTGCGATGAAGACGATGCCTTGCGGTCACGACATCACCATTTCGGCGCTCGCCTTGACTGGTTTGAGCTGAGCTGAGGTTGGATACAAATGCTGTGTGAGAGAACGAAGCCCATGAAAACATGATGATGGCACCACGGATGAGCAGATCCGTACGCTCGCCTCCATAGCCCCCACTTGTATATACCCACGATGCATCAAGACGGGCGTTTGGCGCAAATTTGACAGACTAGAAACGCGTGATTACCAACCTAGTCATGATTATGGTAGCATCTATAAGAATAAGCATAGAAAAAGACTGTACGATGATGAAAGTTGACCACATCCCACCTAGACAACGTGATTGCGAAGAATCGCGCACAATACTGCGAGCTCGGCTTACGTATCGTCAAACACGGCGCTCCCCCGCTTCTCCGCTGTCCGAGCCGCCCCCAGCCCCGCCGGACGATAATGTTGGGGGTGTACCCATGCTAGACAGCGTCAATACTCTACTTGTGTAGGTACTTGGAAATTTATACATGGAATCTATACTCGAAATCCTGCAACGTTGAGTTTTTGAAAGGGCCATTCACTTCTCTCCTTTATTCGTTTTACATGCAATGAGCTGCTTATAGCCCCACGGGAGAAGTCGTGTTTCCAGTTGTCCAACTTTCCGTGAGAGGAAGGAGACCTTTGATCCCGCTATATTCCTCTCTGGCAGACTGAAGGCAATTGGTATAACTCGAGGGAGTTGTTTCCAAGAGACGATGATCATCTCACCGCGCCTGGTCTCTCCCGGAGTGAGGGATGTGACAAGTTGGAGGAAAGCCTTGGGATGCGTCCCGCAACGCCGGCGTGTCAAACCACTCCATGTTGGAGCAGCACCGGAGTTGAGATCCCAGGTGCGGAGTAGGGGACTGGAGACCTCTGTTCAGACTCGTGGTATTGCGACGTCTGGCATGAGCTATGTGGAAGGGCCTAGAGATGTAAGGAGTTTTTTTTTTCTTTGGAGGGCTACTCGTTGCTTGAAGTCCATTTCCATTGCTCCCACTGGCATCTCGGACTGTGATCCTTGGTTTCTGCTGTATGTCGGGGCCATAGGGTGGTGGTTGTCTTGACGCAGTCTGCCGACGAATAGGCCTGTAATATGTTTTTTTCATGGTGGGCTTGGATTTCAACGATGGCTACTAACGTGGTCACAGCCTCCGCTACTTTCGTGCACAATACCAGAGCACTTCGCTTCCATCGTCTCACAATATGGCGGTCAGCCAGCCGTCATAGCCCGGGCCCCGGCGCTCATGGACACCAGCCCACCATCAATCTCGTCCATCAGCTCTATCCCGGAAGAGACAATTCTGACGTACGCCTCTCTAGACGCGCTGTCCAATGCGCTTGCGCAATCACTGCAATCTCTTGGGGTCCAGAAGGGTGACCGTGTTGCAGTGTCCCTCGGGAACTGTGCAGAGTATGTGGCCTTGACGTATGCTGTATTCAAATTGGGCGCCATCCTCGTGCCCCTGAATCCCAGCTTCAACGAGCAGCAGCTCACCGCCGCGCTCGGCCATCTGGGTGTCGAGGTCTTGATCATAGGCGCCGTGACGGACCTCGCATATAAGCCCTGCCGAGGCCGGAGCAATCTTCCGCTGCTGCGGTCTCTAATACCTGACTTGGAAAGGGGCGGGGGAAAGATTGAGTCCGCGTCTGTGCCGACACTGAAGTCCGTCGTGCTGCTAGACAACGCTTCGCAGCACCCGCAGTCCGGATTCCCAGATCTAGAGACGCTGAAGGCGCTGACGCCGTATGCTTCCCTCCTCCCCTCGGCCTTCTCCCCTTCTTCGCCCGCGTCCCTGAGCAGCTCGAGGTCACCTGTCCCCTCAGCACCCCTCCATCCAGACGAGACCATCAATATCCAGTTCACCTCGGGCACGACCTCGCTCCCCAAGGCAGCCATGCTCTCGCACACCTCCATCCTCAACAACGGGCACCTCATCGCCGCGAGGATGGGCCTCGACCCCTCCGACAAGATGGTCGTGCCGCCGCCCCTCTTCCACTGCTTCGGGTGCGTGCTCGGGCTCCAGGCGACCGCCACCACGGGCGCCGCGATCCTGTTCCCCTCCCCGGCCTTCGACCCCGCCGCGACGCTGCGCACGGCCGCCGCCCACCGCGCCACGGGCCTCTACGGCGTCGCCACCATGTTCGTCGCCGAGCTCGAGCTGCTCGCGAGCCCGGCCTTCGCGCGCCAGCTGCCGGAGGGGGGCTTGTCGGCCCTGCGCAAGGGGATCGCGGCGGGGTCGTCGGTGCCGGAGAGCCTGATGCGCCGGCTGTACGCGGGCCTGGGCCTGCGCGACCTCGTCATCTGCTACGGCATGACGGAGACGAGCCCCGTGTCCTGCATGACGAGCCCGGCGGACCCCTTCGCGGCGCGCACGCGCAGCGTCGGCCGCGCGATGCCGCACACGCGGGTCAAGGTGGTGCGGCCGGGCGCCCGGGACGTGGTGGTGCCGCGGGGCGAGCGGGGCGAGCTGGCGTGCGCCGGGTACCTGGTCATGCAGGGGTACTGGGGGGACGAGGCGCGCACGCGGGAGGACCGGATCGCGGACGCGGAGGGCACGGTGTGGATGTACAGCGGGGACGAGGCGGCGCTGGACGCGGACGGGTACGTGGAGATCACGGGCCGGATCAAGGACCTGATCATCCGCGGGGGCGAGAACATCCACCCGCTCGAGGTGGAGAACTGCCTGTTTCAGCACCCGCTGATCAAGGAGGCGAGCGTGGTGGGCGTGCCGGATGAGCGGTACGGGGAGGTGGTTGGGGCGTTCGTGGTGCCGCATCGGGGGGTAAGGACCGTCGATGGGGATGGAAGTGTGGGCGTGGTACAGGTGCGGGCGCAGGAGGGGACGGAGAAGCTCCCCTGTGCTACGCCTGAGGGGAGTGGTACAAAGAATAACGAGGAGTCGGCGCAGAAGGTATTGAGCAAACAGGACGTGAGAGAGTGGGCAAAGACGAATCTGAGTAGTCACCTGAGCCCCAAATACGTCTTCTGGGTCGACGAGTATCCGAAGACGGCGAGTGGAAAGATACAGAAGTATAAGCTAAGGGAATTGGCGAAGACGCTGCTATCTTGAGGACCTCTGTCGAATGGATGTGAGACATCGGATCTCGTTCTGTTTAGTCCCTGCTCTATAGGCGAATGTTTGCCGGATACACCCCTGTATTGGAGGCGAGCGGTAGACAGGTGAAGCGAGATCAACAGACAAACAAATCTCAAGTCAGGCTATAGCGTGACAGTTGCCCTCTCAAATGGGATGATTCATCGAGGTGGGAGATTCCCGGCGCAAACTGTGCCTAGACATCACTACATACTAAAGAGTATATTCGTCTGATAACGAAAATATGGTGTGAAACTTCAGGTCCCCGACCACTATACCACACACGTGTACTCGATGTCTGAAGTGAAGCGGCTTCTCTGAAAAGATTCCGTCCGACTTTGCCATTTCGTACTCGTACGAATTTTCGACGCGTACAAAGTGCGTACAAAAGAACTACATCTGGTGTAAATCAACGATCGTATGAGCAAATTTCATGCCAGTGTTGTTATCCTGCTACCGAATCTGAGGTGTTTGCTGTACCGACCATCTTCGTCTACACCAACTCACCAAATCATCTCGCTTAGTCGCCTGGTTCGTATAGACTTCTGCTCGACGATCGCGAAATGCAAATCAATATCCACAGCTCGGTTCTCTCAATGAAAGAAGCATCGACAATACATTTTGACACGTCATATCTATCTCGACTGCATCTGCCATCAACCTCATCGCATTTATTTGACCTTAAAACCGAAGCAGCCATGAAACTCGTCAAAAAAGTCATCCTGCTGGCCTTCAGCAGCCTCTCGTCCGCCGCCTAACACTCTATGCAACCTCGACAACTACCCGCGATTGACTGAAGCACGCGTCGCCGACATCACCACCATGCTCATGATCGACGCAAGGCTCGGCAAGACCGTCACCAGAGTGCAAAACACCTGCACTCGGATCAAATGCGAAGGCGGCACCGGCGCGTTCCTATGCGTCGATCCCGATGGCCCGACATCGTACTCGGCGACGGAGATATCGGCGGAGATCAAGGGGGGCTTCCAGTTCTGCCATCACCATCTGCCGTGAAAGAGGGCTGGCGACTCCAAGTTCCAGAAGTCTTATCAGTGCTTCGGCGAGGGATATGATGTCCTAATGCAAGGGAGTCAGGCGTGCTAGGCAGTGGGAACAGGCGCGGCTGGGCAATTTCTGGGACTTAGGAGAGTTTTGGGCCTCAGATCAAGCAGCTCAACTCGGGTACTTTGCACTTCATGATACAGCGGCATGTATAGCTCATTGTCCATGGAGGACTACCTGATTACATGGGAAGAGCAACAAACTTCTCAGGCTTCGTAGTCAGTACCTATGGATGGACTTCAGACTTTCTTACACTGGTAGCTCAGCAGAGGAACCCGGCAGATTTTCCCGCCTCTCATTAGCGCCCAGAATAACATCAGGTCATCGCATTATGTGGTTGTTATAGGAAGAAACAGGTCCTCTAGATTTAATACTGATATTTGC
Source organism: Xylariaceae sp. FL0016 (assembly GCA_022578815.1). Classification (NCBI taxonomy): domain Eukaryota; kingdom Fungi; phylum Ascomycota; class Sordariomycetes; order Xylariales; family Xylariaceae; species Xylariaceae sp. FL0016. The sequence goes on from MU388752.1 coordinate 427,792, forward strand.
GGCTGGATTCTGGGCTAGTGTAGGGCAGACGACAGGTGATGCGGCTGAGTCGCGGGATGATGCATTCGCATTCGCTATGCCATTTTGGGCAAAAAAGTGCGAAGACTATGAAATCGACCAAACGTCGAACCCTCCTCGGTAGGGCTGAGCAGAAATCGAACCGAGATGACGAGAGATTGATGACGGTATGTTGCGATCATTGAGGGCAATGAAGTCGTGGGAAGTATTCAGGATGCGGTTCTTAAAGAAGATTATAAAGGGATTGCCCCTAGGAACGATATGAGAGTATTGAAACCCCAGAGTCAGATCAAAGCGACAGGTACAGACTAACTACATTTCCTCCACGATTTCCTCAGCATGAATATACTTGCGAGTTTCGCAACTACCTTGGCGGTCTGTGTGGGTGTCATCAACGCCCAGGCGCTGCCTGAGAGCGATTATCCTTCCTATCCGCCGAGGAACTTCACCCAGAAACTGAACCACGACCTCCCCAACGATGAGACGACTTTCCAGCAGTTGTACCAGCTCGACACCAGTCACTTCAAGCCAGGAGGTCCCATTCTCTTCCACCAAAGCGAGGAGTCCGCCATGACACCAATTGAAGGCAACATCTTCAGCGAGTACGCGCCGAAGGTGAACGGGATTCTCGCTGGGCTCGAGCACCGATTCTTCGGTACCAGTTTCCCTCCGGGGTCGACCTACGATAACATCACGACCGAGGCGTACGGACCGCTCACGTTGGAAAATGTTCTTCAAGATAGTGTCGAATTCGTCGACTGGGTTCGCAGCACCGTACCCGGTGCCGAGAACAGTCCCGTCATCTACACTGGAGGTGAGCATGCAGTAACAAGCTCGCTGCGATTTATCCTCCACGACTGACTTCTCTCCCCTTTAGGATCTTACGGAGGGTTCTTGGCTGTCATGGCTAGGATTCGCCACCCAGAGACCTTCTACGGCTCGCTCTCGATCTCGCCCCTCCTGAGGAGTTGGGGCGCTGGCGCGACGTTAGCAGAGAACCCGTACAAGTTTGCTGCCACAGACTGGCTGGCGCAGGTCTACTACGACCTGAGCGCAGAGGCTGCCTGGAAGATCAGAAACGCTGTGCAGGAACTGGATAACTGCGTCAAAGGTGCATCGCTCTCTTGCCCTCTCCCTGTTGATACCCGTGGTGGTCCTGATTTAACTCTCTCCCAGCCTCGAACTGCGACACTATGATCCCCGGCCTGAGTCTCTGCACGCAACCTGCGAGCGCCGGCGCTTGGAATAGCTTACTATGGGATGGGATCGTGGAGCAATACGCCCAAATCGCCCAATTCAGCATGGGAGTGAAGAATCTCTATGCCGCCAACGCCCTGCAGCAGCTCATCAACGCGACACTAGCAGCCAGCACGACGGCCGAGGTCCTCCGCGCGCCCCTTGCCATCAAACTCGGCCTGCTCGACGCCGACTACAAGTCCGAAATCTGCCTGAACTGGACGCAGATCGCCACCAGCGGCGGATCCATCACCGGCCAGGCCTGGGATTACATCTCCTGCACGTACGTCGTGGCGACCGAGAGTAGTGTCTCGCCCTCGAACCCGCTGTTTCCCGCCCACCAGACCGCGAGTCCGGTCACCGGGTGCTCGCATCCGGAATGGGAGGGACCGATGTACAGCTGGACGAACGAGCAGACGGTGGCGTATTACGGCATCTCGGACGAGCAGCTCGACAGGGTGGAGAGACTCCTCATCGTGCATGGCGACCAGGACCGGACGACGGCGATTGGGATGCCGGAGCTGTCGTTCCGTGCGGACAGGAATCACTCCAGGGTCATCGTCGTGCCGGGTCTCGCGCACGGGGAGAGTATCATGCCCGAGCGGTATGAGCCGAGAGGGATTAAGACACAGCTTGACTTGGTGAGATTTATTGTCCTTGCTTACCGTCACAGTTAGGGATGAATATACTGACATGACGACAACCACAGATTCGCGATACTCAGCTCAACTACATCAAGGAGTGGCTTGGGACCACCGGTGACTTGGATTCTTCGGGCAACGGTACTTTGCTCGGTTCCAATGGAACGGAGGGTGCCAAACCGAAGCTCAGGCGATCAGAATCTGCTACTCGCTTGTGGGAGGCTTGAGCTGATTTGAATCTCTGGGTATTTATCGTAGCGAAGCCGCAAACGATGGTGGAATGGTAGGTCTCGGTAAGTGGTGCGGGCATAATGGAGAGATAATCATGGTGATGCAAGCTCGGGGTTACTTCGTCGTTGGCAAGGCTATTATTCTATTATTATCACAGTTTTCGGGCTAGTCGTCGAGTCCTCTTCCACTCACCAGCTTCATCATTTCGCGAAGTGATAGAGGCTTCGTGGCCGAAGCTCGTGAATGCGTGTTTGAAGCACAGTGAATACTATAAAAGCAATTGTACCTTTAATGCAACGTGAGTAATAAATGTGTAAGATGTGGTATGCCTCTATCTTTCATCAAACTGGACACTGCGCGACTAGCTGATTTGTGAAAGATCTTGAATTTCTAAAAAATACACCTCGCTAAAAATTAATGGAATAAACGCTAGGTATCTCAGACACATTCCATCTTCGCTCCCCGCACAATAACATGGTTTTCGGTGATTACAATAATGTAATGCTAACCAACCATTCACAATATTGGAATTTAAAGGTCGTGACCTGGTACATATTAGCAAAATTTCCATCATTGTGTGTAACAGGAAACACTCACGACCAAGTTGTTTGCCCCTCTTCGAGACTTCGCGGGCGTGGTATTGCTTGATCTTGGCCCGACGGGCTTCTTCCGCGGCCTCAAGCTCGAGTCTCTTGACCTCGGCCCGTGCCTCCCGCACACGGAGACGGGCAGCCTCTAGAGCCTTGTCGGCCTCGCGTTCGGCGTTCTCCGCGCCCATGACGCGCTCACGCGCCTGGAGGATAGACGGGTCCATGTCGGGGTTGGTGCTGCCATTGCCGAAGGTGCGCTGTAGCACCGATCGGGTACGTGATGGGTTGGAGGCGGCATCTGTCAGTGAGGTGTAAGCACGAATTGACACTAAATACGCCGATGAGCCTTAGGCTGACCGTGATAGGTTGTTGTACCTGAATGTCGCGACGAGGCGGTGGTGGTACTGCTGCGGACGGTGGATGAGGGAGAGGGCGAGCGGTGACGGCTGCCGAAGAGGCCGTGCTTCTTCTCGGGGAGGGGGGCGGGCTCCTCGATGACCTCGTCTTCGGGCTTACGGCTGGAGAAGAAAGGCATTTTGCTGGCTGGTATAAGTCAAAATGGATAGGATGATTGGAGTAGGTAGTGCGGTTCTAGTCTGGTTTGGCGCTTGGTATGAAATCGGATGAGGGTCTGGGGAAGAGGATTGAGTTCAGGCATGCGAGTGGGATCATGCTGGTATTTGAAGAACTTAGTACCGATGCCTCCCTCGACCCCTCGACCCCTACATATGCGCAATACCAGATTGTGCATCGCCGGATGTGACGCAAACGCAAACCGGTTTCTGACAATACACACAAGTTGGTGTTCGCAGGTGTTGCTGTGCTGATGGCTGCCCGTGGTGAGAGCTGATCATCCAAATGACGTAGAGCCAAAGATAAGTGTGCCAATCATTTGATGGCAGATAAAGTGCGCAGCCAATGAGCGATGAGGCGGTGACGAAAGAGGTTCGGGGAAAGGGTTCAAGGGAGAGACCCACGCTGGAACGCGACGGGATTGAACCCCAGAAGACCCCTAATAAGAATCGAGAAATTCAGGGTCCAGCCAGGTAAAACCGGGACTTGCAGGCCACTTGCAGGCCACTTGCAGGTCTCTCCAGGTCTCTCCTCTTGGGTCATCTTGCAGGTGCCCGTTGACGTCGCAGGCATCGCAGGAATGCCATCACGATCATCCCTGATTTCGATCTATCCTCACTCACCCAACCCAAAGCCTAGACATCTCGACTTCTCTTGGCTTGGAGCACGAGACCACCAGATCTGCTAGATCTTGAACTAACTAACCCAGACCGTTCAATCTCCCAGTCACGAACTACCGTGTACTAACAGTCTCCGGCTGCAGCGAAAGCAGTCGCCGTTAACCTCCAGCCCGACTGGCTTGACTGGCTAGATTGAGCGTGTACGGCCTCTAGGCTGTCTTACCTCATCATGCATGAGAATAATCTCTTTATTCATGGCCCCTAAGATTTCGGGCATCCTGGAAAAGTCCGACACTATTCACAACAACGCGTCGACGCGTTTCTGGCTCGTTGTTGCCTGCGCATTCTGTCATCTTCAATGAGTGGGCATATTACACCTTCTACCGGATCGCCAGTAGTCCGTTGCGTAGCTAGAGTCTTGGTTGGTGTTTGTTCCCCAAACAAAACCCCGCGGACAGCCAAAACCTCGTCACTATAAACACACCAAAGCAAGTATGAATACATCTTATTCATGTCACTCTATAGGCACTATCGATTGTTAGTGTAAAGCCTCTTTCCAAGCAGATTTTGCCTGGACTTACTCGCAGACGACCTCCAATCCTTTCCATACACAACTCCCAACCCACATGCCAAAGTTCACCTTCTCCACGTACCTGTCGTCCGCCGTTTTCATTGTGATAAAAACCCGGTACTGGCAAAGACGAGGGTCTACTTGATCCGTCGTATCGGGATTTTGCAGTGTCTTCATGACATCCAGTGGCCCTGTCTTGAAGCCACGGGTCTTACAGTCGATGCTTCGAAATCGATTAGGACAGTGTCTCACTAAAGCCGCCCATCTCACTCACTAGGCTGGTGGCTCATCTCCTGTCTTCAGTCGATGCGTAGCTTCAACCTGAGTTGCCATCATCTGTCCATGCGCTAGATCCCGACTTTCCTGCCCGCCGCTCTGTCGAATTACATGTTAGTGCAACACCTATCAACAACCCAATGCATCATGACATAAGCAGGCGGGAGCTCTCCGTGATCTCGCGGTGCGATTCCGTGAAAAGGGGCCGCTTACAACGACAATGCCATGTCCAAGGTGCCCAGACCATACGCCATCCGCCACCGTGGTCCATTTCTTGAAGCCATCACCCGTTGCCATCGACGCCGATCGTGTGTTGAGCGTCACTCGCATCCTGAAATCCGAGTCTAGGTTTGGTCGCGGCACCGATATGTTCGGATAGGGGAACTTCTCCAACCTCTCGTGGTCCTCCCTCGACCACGTTCTGGATGATCATCAGCATCTGGCATCGCTCGAACCTCTCGAGATCTACTCAAACAAGTAGAACTTTAGAGTTCTTTATGACATGTGACGTGCTTTTTCGCCTACCCTGACTTGCCGCTGTTTATTTCACTGCTCTGTTTCCAGTTCCATCCCTGCGTCTGCGGTTCTACCTGTGTTCGCGAAGAAATCTGTTCCTGCTGCACGATCCACTGCCTCTCGACAGCCTCCCAGCCACTATGCCGCCTGTCTGCATCTGCTAAGGGGCGGACTTCGGGATGCGCTGTGACTATTGTCGATGTGTCCCAGTCCTCCGCCAGGTTTGCCGGGATCGGTACTGGAGCACCGTGGTCAGTAGCCATTATTCCTCGTAGGGATAAAGTAACAACCGCGGATGACATGAGTATGTGGTCGTTTCGTCCCAATCAACACGGCGTAGAAGAAAGTCCAATGAAACCCTGAGAGTATCCTCGATTGTACTCACTTAGTGGCGGCAGTGAGGCGGTCAACTGTGGGTTTGGCAGTAGTGAGCCGAGAACCCTGTTTTTATCACCCATTGCTGATGATATTCGTCTTGCCGGGCGACAATTTACGATAAGAGACATACGGGAGCCCTCGAAGTAAACAGTTGTGCCAAGGACGGCGTTGATATTTCTAGGATGTGTTGCGGCGCAGTCATCCCCATACCGGACCAGAATCAGTCCGTGTCCGGGTCGTTGGTTGGCCCGACTGGGCCGATGCCGTTCTGATCGTCAGTTATAACCTTGGACTGACCTCACAGACATACGCGTGTGTGAGTCCTAACTCGCTGATGCATTGATGCAATTAATGACAAAGGTCCTTTCCTGGCAAGTCGTAGGTCCTAGGCTTCGCGAGGGCATAAAATTCTTGGTGGTGTTCCTAACGTTGTATCAAAATATAAGACAGGAAAGCTTAGCAGCGGGGTGCAGTGTGTTGCAGCCCTGAACACTGCTCAGAGTGCCTAGATGTTTAGAACTTCTTCATGATTGCTTTGCTGCAGTCTCCTGCTTTCTGTGGTCATCTTCTGTTCATCTACCTATCACTCCGTCGGTTTGGAGACCTCAGTAAGGTAGAGATGCCGAAAATCAATCCACAGGCAACGTTTGCTTCGGATCTGCATACATACTGCACGTCACTGAATGACCGGCACGACCACATTTCGAAGTATGTAATTGAATCATTAATTTCGGTAAAAATCCGAATCATCCATTCTTCCTGTCATCAGTTTCGCACATAATGTCCCTAGGTTATGCTCTTGCAGCCCAGCCTATTCTGGTCCTGCTGAAATGTACAGGAAACCCATGATTATGCCAAGTATATGATTGAATCCGCTTATACTTCACTATATGTGGAAGATATACTCCTTACTTCGCTCGTGCTAGATACGACGCGGAAAGAATCCCAAAGTCGCTAGATGATACTTCCTCGCCCTTTCCAATGCGCCGCATGCTTTCACCACTTCTTTTACGTCGAAGTAGCAAAGGTCTGGGAGCGAAGGACTAACCTGCTCTTAGCAACTTTCGCGCACCGGTCTGGGATAGATCGCGAGCGCAACGGAAAGGGTATTCAGTACAACTAGCTATCGCGATCTAGCGCCACGACCTCGACCTCGAAGCCGCAGCCTGGGTTCATTGCCGGCGACATCTCGAGGCTAGATTCTCTCCTAGCCTGCACTTCTTCCCTCCACCTGTAAATAAACGTTACTGTGATTTGCTCGATTCCGTTCCTCGTTCGTGCGATTCATCGCCCTCAGATGGGACTTCCGGATGCGGGCACGGCTCCGGTGAGGGCGCGTTGGACCGTCTCGACCGGTCTTCTTCCTGGATGCGTTCCTGCATATCGCTGAGTAGAGAGCTCGCCATGATCTTCTCCCCTTTTTTTTTTTTGGTACGCTCCGGTTAGTGACTCGATCTAGTGGCGGGGCAGGCTCAAGGGAAAAGAATGTTTGGGGGAGGCGCAGCCTTGCCTGGGCTGGCGGCGTTTTTTTGTGTTGAGCGACGCCCTTTGTCGTTCATGGGCGCTTTCTGACGACCAATTTGGTGTCAAAGGCCTCGTGATCTAGGAAAGAAAACTCATGCTGACGCAGACAAAGAACGGTGATAGATTAGTGTGATGCATTGTTGTGATCACTCAGTCCGCAGATCTCGTATTCATGATTTGAGGGACTAGGATTGTTCTAAGCTCGAGCACAAGCGAGACTTGCTACTATGATTGACAGGGTTTATATTGGACGGAGTGAGTATGGTCACAATCATGTATTCAATCAAGCATATGTATCTGGAGTTACCGCTGTTAGTGACTTGGTGACGGATCATGTGTCCTTGAAGACTCCTTTGTGAAGGTGCAGATGGAATACTTGGAAGAGTCTACAAATCTAGAAGAATGAATCGGCCAAGATCTTATTATGTCTGACCGAACATAACATAAAGAACCTATTGAATTCTCATTGAAAGAAACTCCTGGTAGAAATGAAATCCGATCTGGCGGTAGGCCAAATGATTTTTGTTCTTTTCGATTTACACGCCGTCCCTACGTCAACTTTTGGTTTCGCGGGTGTCACCTCGCCTTCAAGAAGCGAGACATGACCGGGTGGAAGGACGATCCAGATGAGGTGATACCGGAGGTGCGGCGAGCGCTGAGGGAGGAGTTCGAGGATGTGTAAGTGAGCCGGGGGATGCGGCGAAAATTGTAGTGGGCAGGAAGTCGGGTTGGAGGCTAAGCGCTGAGGGCTCAATCTCTATTAAGCTACGATACGAGAATAACACGTGGCTTTGCGGCGTTCGATGCATATCTCCAAGTGTGTGTCTCCGTGACAAGAGCCCTTCATAGTCGGCTTGAACTTCAAAATTTGGCACTGGGTGGTGGCTGTCGTGGGTTTTCTGACACGTGAGGGATCAAATAAACGTTGTAGTAAAAGTCCCCTTCTTTCGTTGCCTATTTGGCTCACAAGTAATTAAAATCTTGTATTGTACTTATACCATTGAAGTGTATTATACACGCCTCCTACTTGGTCGCGAACATGTTGCTAGCCAGCGTTCTCCCTAATATACACGGAAATGCACCTGCAATCCTCGATGTACCCTGAGCGCTGTCCTCGAAACGCCGACCCAAACATGGACTGCGGGAGAATGCAGCTTATTATGATGTGGAATAAAAGCCATGCCTCAGCTCCTCACGTATCTCATAGATCAAAGAGATCTCGTCATTGGCACCGAGTCCAGAGGCGTTCTCCATCTACTGACCAAAGGTAAAGACCCAAACGATCAGCCCCCGACAATAGACTCCCCAATCTCTACCCATATGAGGGCGAGTTGGTTTTCACACCAGCTATTCAGCCACATCACGTCTCGTAGCTTCCCCGCCAGCGTCTCCAAGTCCGCGATCCCACGCATGCCACAGTAGTTCCTGAGGGCATTCGCGAAGAACTCGTGGTGATCGCCCAGAAGCACAGTCTGGTACATGAATGGACTCTCGTAATCGGTACGTGCAACGGGAACGCGCACACATGAGCCTACAAACAATGCCCACAGTAGTATATTGGCGTGGAGATCGTCCTTGGGAGGGTGTAGCGGCGAGTCCGGGTCAGTGTTGGACAGGGATGAGGATTGCTCGCATAGCGTGGCAGGCCAATGATCGGAGCCAGAAGCGCTACTATGATGCGACGTAGGACTGCCATAGGGCTCGGGATCAGAGAGCAGGTCCAGGGTAAGAAGTGTGTCGCAGAGCGATGACATGAGCGCCTCAGTGAGTGCACGGTGTCTAGATGCGGCAGGTGGTTGGCCGCGGAGTGCGAGGTGAAGAAAAAGGTGAGAGGCATAAATCAACGTCTCAGAGATGTCGATGGGAGAGGCGCCATTCTCCTGCACTACCTCATCACTAGGGGGTGTCAGAGGAAGTGACCCGGCCCGTTTCATAGCTTGACGAGCGCGCGATAGCTCCTCAAGCTGGCAGAGGCGCCACTCTACCAAGTAGATCGAGTCACTAACTTGTATCCTCTCGGTGGACATGTTCTCTAGATTGGTATAGTCAAAGCTATTCAAGCAATGAGTAATCGAGTACATGAGCTCGAACAATTCAATGGCCTCACGATTCCGAATGATCAGGTCCTTGGATCCCAGAGGCTCCATGCTGGCCACCAGAGAACGACTCTGGAAGCGGTCGTAAAGACTCAGGGATGATGCGAGCTGCGGTACAAACGGGAACATCAGGGGCTGATTTGCCGCCGTAGCATAGGAGAAGTCGGACCTGTGACCGGATTTAGTGGGTTGCCCAAGATCGCCGTCTAGCAGACAGCGCGTGGTGTGGAAAGGCAATAGACTGACCATGCCAAAGCCCTTTGTAGCATAGTGCTGTGCTTGAACCCTTCGATGATGCCACCTCGTAAATCAACCATTCTCTTCAGCCCACTCATGTGAGCGGCTGCTGTGCTGATGGATCCGGTGAATGCCTGTATACCTGGAATCAGCGACTGGAATCCTTCGGGGTTGCCGTCTCGCTACGAACCTCGTTGTTGACCAGCAGCGCGACAGCTACGATGACGCCCTCGGAGACAGGAGTATCGGAGTTCTTGCCTTCCAAGTTCAACCGCTTATTGATGGATTTGATGGCCTGGAGGCGGTGGAAATCAAAGGTGCTATAGTCGTGCCACTGCGCAAGGGAGTTGTGCATCGCCGCTATCATGGCGAGAAATGCATGAGTCGCCGCATCGTCGACTTGAATCTACCTCTCAGGTCAGAAGCCAGAATCCGCACCAGGTCATGTATGTAACTCACCGAATCAAACCAATTCCCATTTGGGTTCATGGCGAAAGCGTTGGCGAGAAATCCGGAGTAGTCTACCAACATCAGCGTCCGAAATCTCAGGCATGGCGATGGGCCCGACCAGCCAGGGTCTTGCCGTAGGATCAAGGAGCTGACTGACAGGTATTCATGTACGTCGGTGCACCAGCGCGGTCGAACCACTTCTGCACCACTGTTTCCCGTGGCGAGAGGCACACGGTGAAACAATACTTGAGCAAATTCTCCGTCAGGGGCGTCGTCTCTATCCGCAGCAGCGAAAAGGTAGGTAGTTCTCTGACAACGGTGAGGCCGAGTTCCTGCGTCAGCATCGCAGTCTCGAAGTTGCCTCCCGAAATCCGGCCGCCTTGGGGGCTCTGCTCGACGGCTCGCACCTTGACGACGGCATTGGATCTCGTATGGCTGCTCGACGTCTTGGACGTCGTCGACGACTTGAGTCGGAACTTTGATGTGCGCTCCTTCTGGGTGCCCGACTTCTCCACATGAGCTGGGCTCGTCTCGTTTGGTAGTTTGTGACGCCGGGCGTGAGATCGCACTTTCCGACGAGTCTCGTCATTGCGTGCGACAGTATTGATAGAGGTGATGAACTGGAAGCCCGGGCTCGTAGCTTTCTGCATCCCCATGGCATCGAGTTGTAGTCTGGCTAGCAGAAATGTTGATGGGACACCGTTTAAAGCCCTTCTCTCTCCGCTAGTCCAGATTGCTCGGGAATATTTAAAGGAGGATCATGTTGAGCACGAGAACCCCTGTCAGGCCCTAAGTGATCTGACGAGACCGGACTGTCGAGATGGTTGCATTAGAGAAAAGAAGCTTAATGATGCAGCAAGGCACAGCCATTCTGACGTGGGTGGGTATGGGCGTAGTGGCGTGTGAGACCCGGTCTCGCCAAAGGTCGGCTAACTACCGAGACAACTGTGTCTGTTTGGCAGCTGGAGCGGTTCATTACAAATCCAGCAGGGAATCCCTTGAAAACGCTGCGTGGATCGCGGTGTCTTGGTGACCACGTTGCAAGTTCATGTTCTATAGACGCAGGATGAATCAAAGCCGGGAGTTGAATAGAGGCATGCCACCATGTGCTGGGTATGCCCAAGGCGTAGTAATCCGTAAGCTGAGACGGGACTTTGAAATCCTTGAAGTCCACTATAGCTCTCTCTGGGCTGCCCCGGAAGAGATCAAATCTGGGCCCGCGATGCTTGGCAAGGTGCACGATCCGGGTTGATATCCCTTTGATATTGCAGCTACTTGCCATGGGGAGACCTAAGAGGTTACGACGGTGATGGGACCTACGGCGCTCAAGTAAATATGTACACATGCTTACCTGATCTCCTCACCAGCAAAATAGCCTTCCTTCTTCGTCGAGGATACGAACGACATGCTGCAGGAAATTGAACCTTGTGACGAGTCGGGCAGCGGGCAGCGGGCACATCCACGCCAGCTTGGCGCTCATTCCGAGCTCTCCCGCCGAAAACTGAGAACCGTCGCCATCTTGATAGGTAGCACTTCAAGCACTTCTATCGAGCATGACGACGACATCCCGCGCTAGAGTCGTAGCTAGAGCGTGGCTCAGCCTCGGGGATGCAGCAGAAGGGTCGGCTTAGAGCCTTTCTCGACGACGTTAATCAAGAAAACCGCGTTGATCGCCAAAGCTTAGCAAGCCAGCCTACTAATTAAGCCAGTCCCCCGCGGCCGACCCCAGCCTGTCTCATTGTCCGAATCAGGAAATCTCGCACCACGTTGCAGACCAGACCGCGCCAGCAGCTGGCACGCGCCTTCTTGGCCCTTAGCGAGACCTCTCTAAGCCCGACCAACCTAAGCAGAATGGAGATAGCATGCAGAGCCTATCGTGACCAGGCTTGCCCGGCACACAAGACTCATCACCAGGTAAGCAGGTCGACGTCTATTCCTCAGCATCTCTCTGATCTTCATAGCAGCCCGGCGATCACGCCAAGCTCCCGCTGCTACCTACCTTTGGAATCCCACTGTCCATAATAAGCCTGCACCTACCAGTTCCACCAAGCTCTATACATACTCACTTTTCGCGAAGACAGTATGTGCAAGGACTATTGAGGTTTCCAACAGACTTGGGACAGGATGTGTAACTAACCCAACAGCTCTCGCTTCGTTGAACCGGCATCAGCCATGCTCAATAATATATCAGCACAACACGAATGTTTCGAGCTGGAATTGTCTTGCCAACGGCGAGCTCCTCATTGACTTCCACAGGTAAAGCGACCCTCAGCTTCCCAAGGTGACTTTCGGACGTTTATTGCTGCGACCGCTTCTCGACGCGATGTGACGACCGATCCTTGGTATTGGGCGCTTGCGATTCATTCGTTCACGATTCGCGTTCAACCTTGGCGTTTACTCACGCTGGCATAATCGGTATCGCTAAGATCAGGGAATTACATGTCGTCCGGCGGCCACGGTCGAACGTATTCGGACGGTAGACCAATGAGTAGCAGGGAGCAGAGGAACAGAGGCACGACTACAATTGTCTCGATATAGCCTATCGCAGTGCACTTATGACTATTGAACGCTATCCATCATTATAACTCGAAAAACCCAGTCTTGCAACATCAGAATGCACTTTTCTATCATGTCCGTCATCGCGCCTACCAGTCTATGAAGAACGCCCGCAGTGACAACTCTATGCATCTATCGCCAGCGACCAGAACGTATGGCTCTATCGTCATCTAAACCCAAAAGAGTGAAACACAAGGCCGGAAACCAGAAAAGCATTATTTAATCCTCGTCATCCGTGTCTGCTGGGTGAGGTGTGCCTTTGGGACTGTTGAGCCATTCGATATGGCGCAGTCGTCGTCGCACCTCCTGCTCCTTGAGCTCCTTCTTGGTCTTCTTTCTCTTCTTCTTGGCCTTGAATTTCATAGGCGAATTATCCTCAGTTCCGCTGTTGACAGCGCTGCTGACCACACTGCTGGCAGCCGTGCTTGCGACGCCGCTGTTCAGACCACTGTTTGGCCTGCTGTCTTCAAATCGGTCGGCTGAGACTGCAGTGTTGCCTTTCATTGTCATACGTCCATCAACAATATGCCACTGCTCACTGGCCAGCGCACCAACGAATTCCTCGTTATGGGAGATCATGACAACACCTCCCTTAAAGTCGCGAATGGCCACTGCGAGACCTCCTAGAGAATCACGGTCCAAAAAGTTGGTAGGCTCATCCAAGACGAGCAAATGGGGGTTGTTCCACATAGCTCCAGCAATGACGACCTTGACCTTCTGACCTCCGGACAAACTGCCGATTTCGTTGTGGTTGGCAATCTCGGGGTCCAAACCAAGATCATCGAAATGCTTGGAAATAACACTAGGCTGTAGCTCACGATACCCTAGACCTTCGCGAGAAGCTTCGTGGTCATCAAACTCTTGCACAAGTTTGTCGAAGCCCCATTCGAGCAGGGTTTCACGCGATACTTGGGAGTTGAACTTGGGAAGCCAGCCCCTCCACTTGACCTCATACTGGAAAGTCTTCTTGTACTTTTGCCGACCAACAAGAGCTTCAACCTGCCGCTCGCTCTTGCCGTCCTTGAGATCGATCAGCTTATCCATCTGCGCCCGGTCCTGGTCAGAGAGAATGCGTGTCTGCTTCAAGAAGACCTCCCGGTCGTCACCATTGGCATAACGCCATTGAAGGTACTGGTTAGGAGTCTTCTCAAGGTGCATTTCGACGTGCTCTAAGGCGTGCTGCTTAATATAACCAATTCGCAGGTTAGGATGTTTCTCTACCCTTCCAGTGGTGGGAATCACTTCGCCAGTGAGAAGCTTAATCAATGTGGATTTACCGGCACCGTTGGGACCGATGACAGCCACTCGTGACGAGAGACTCAACTGACATGAAACTCCACTCAAAGAAGGCTTGGGGGCCTTGGGGTATTGGTAGTTCACATCGCTCATGCGGATGATAGCTCGAGTTTGAGATTTGACACCAGTCAAGATGCCCGGCGGCGGAAACTTGAATTGAACATTGGTGGCAGATAGGGTGTAGTAGGCCTTGGCTTCCGGTCGAACTTGAACGAAATCAGATAGGTTCCCCTTGAAGTGGCCTAGCTTCTTCCCAGGTTCGTAGTGGTAGATGTCGGTGGTAACATTGTCCAGGAAACCGGAATCGTGGGAAACGATGAGACTGGTAATATCCAAGTGGGTTTTAAGATAGTTCTCGAGCCACGCAATGTTGGCGACGTCCAGGTGATTGGTAGGTTCGTCAAGGAGAAGAACGTCGGCCTTTTGTAGCATTGCTCTGGCCAACGCCAACTTCATTTTCCACCCACCTGACAAGGATCCGACTCTTTGAGACTGTCTTCCTTCGGGACCAGCAGTAAAGCCGAACTCTGCCAAAACCTCGGAAATCTTCTCTCTGCCTTCGGAGGCGATGGTAGGATCTTTCACCATGAAATCAAGAATACTGATATCGGCATCCTCACCCTGGTTATGCTCCACGTAACATGTGCGAAGGACATCTTGTGGTGGGAAGCCCTCAAGCTTTCCACTAGCGATGCTCTTCATCAATGTTGACTTGCCAGCACCATTTCGCCCACAGAGACCATATCGATGTCCCTTCAGAAGTCGGAGGTTTGTGTGGGATAGCAAGAGCATACCACCGTAGGCAAGAGAGAAGTCAGCGTTGACGATTTCGGTCTCGCCATCGTCTTCCTTTTCAGGTACACCGTATTTTCGCTCATCTTCAGCGATGTAGTATTTGTGAACATCGGAAGCAACATTATCGCCGGCTTCAGGCTTGTGCATAATATCTCTGAGGTATGGGGCAATCTTGGCAGGAATCCTGCTGATCGCTCGGTATTGGGCGTCCTCAGCCACCATCTCACAGATATAAGGACGAGCTATCTTGTAGAAGTCCAGATCGCCTGCAAGGCCGCCGTTGTTCTTAATCTTGTCGTCAAGAACCTTAGCGACATCGTCTGCAGAGGTCTTCTCAACGACGCCCTGCTCGTTACTCATGGCCTTCTCCATGACATCCAATGCCCTGGTCGCCAGTTCGCGAACCTCGGGCAAAGGCGCACGGTCTGCGACATTCTTGATACCGGGCTGGAGCTTTGGTAAGAAGGTACGCGCCTCGACAGGATCATGAACCAGCTTGGTCAAGTTTTCGGTGATAACAACGGTCTGGCGCAATACCTCTTGGATCGTGGATGGATTATTAAGCGTTCGCTCGAGGAAGGGGGTAAGGAGGGCCAGGACAGGAGATGTCACAATGGCTACAAAGGTCGTCTGAGAAAGGGCGTGAATGGCCTTCTGAAGAGACTGAGTTGAAGGGTGGTGGAGAGTTTCGATGAGAAGAGGTATTCTCGGGGCGACATCGTCGTTGGATAACAGGGTAGTCAAAGATTGCATGGTTAAAACGGCCTGCTTCTCAACGTCGGCCTTGAGATCGTGCATGTTGTTCTCGACGATAGGAATCAAGCTCGCGAGCTTAGCGCCCATAGCCTCTCGGAGAAGATCCTTTTCTTGGGCTTGCTCTTTGGTGCATCCGATCTCCATCTTGGCCTTGTCGGCCATTTTCTGCATCATCTTCAGTGCGCCGACAGTGCCTTGCCACTTTCCAGTTCTCTTCGACAGATAGGCCACGAGAGCAGGGAGAAGCCCGGCGACTAAGGCCTCGACGCTGAGGAAGCCGAAAAGGGCATCGAGACCGTACTGCGCAGCATCACGGACGACGGTGCCCTTGTCGGCGAGGGCATCAAAGGCACAGCCGATGATGCCGCCATCTTCGAGCAGGAACACGACTTCGCTCAAAGGTTGTCGCGGAGGGAACTTCTCAAACAGGGCGCCTAGGAGGTTTTGCGCACTCTCGCGACGCAAGCCACTCTTCTTGTCTGCGGCTGCCTTCTTAAGTTCGGCGAGGACGCCATATTGGTTTAGGCCCCTAAAGCCGACGGTATTTAGGAGGAGTTCGCACAGCGCATAGCATGCATCGATGGAGGCGGCGGAAGTCTTGGCGGTGAAGATAGTGTTGATGATAGAGGAGATATCCTCTTGCGATGGCGGGGGAGGGGCATCGCCAGATTTGGCCACCATTATCGGCGGCGATACTGGGTGAGGCATCGTGGACGGTTTGTTGATCGCAGGAGTTAGGAAATGAACAGAAAGGGGCACACTGCGCTCAAATATGAAGTCGAGAGCAGATGCAGGCGCTGGTATCGGAGAAAGACCAGAAATCGCCCAATGTGCCCTTGACTTCGGGGCGCGGTGGAAAAAGTGGTTGACGATGAAGGTGGGAGATTCAGAAAACAGTTGGCTGAAGTGTCCGCTTATCGAGAATCTCACCCCTCGAAATTTTCTGATTTTTTTCTTTATCAGCCATGGAAATTGGCTAGGACCCACGTCCTCATCCACATGCCAATGCATCGTGTTTCATTGGCCGATGAGGACTAACCTTCTCCGGAAGTGCCGATAGGGAAGAGGTAGGTAACTAAAATATGGATTGGTACCTAAGAAACCTACTTACCTACCCGGCCCACAGCCTACCTGGTACATGGGGTACTTACTGTTTAGGGCCTTGGGATTACCTTGCCCAGGCAGTCGGACAGCGTTCGTCTCAAGATATGATGGCCCTCAAAGTTGACCCCTTATCGAAAGTCGAGATGACCGAGAGCAATTCCACTTCGAGCAAGGGAGAAAATTCGTGTAACGAGTCCTTGAACATCTCTTATATGTGGTCTGTGTTGAAAAATTGCTATCATGTGGCCGTGCCGAATGTCGAGGTATTATGTACACAAATATCCAACTTCTTGGCTTCCTCTTGAGACACCATCCTCAATGCATATATTTTTAGACATCGAGGTAGGAGTTGAGGTTGACGAGGCTACGTCCAAGTTCATCTACAGCGTATCAGGCTATGGTCGTTGAGATCCCTTTTTCTAAATCCACGTCTCACCCAAGCCGCCGACAGATGTCACATACCTAACTGCTACCTAGAGCCTCCTTGGCGAGGCTTACTATCCTACAGTATTCACTCACCTATATTTACTTCTCAGGGCTTGACAGACATTTGCCAGTAGGCACTACTTTTGTGCTGGAATGATGACACCAAAAAGTAGTCGTACAACTGTTACATTAACTTGCGCGCAACTGATTGAGTCAGTACTCTGCATTGTTGTAGTTAGGCTCTGATGTAGGGGATTGATCGCCTCGGGGGGGGAGGTAGGTATTATCCGGGTGATTTATCCGCAGCTCAGATCGACTGCGGCTGAGCCGCAGAGTAACAGTGTCATCAACGAAAGGGGTCCTCTCAAATTCCGACAACGCCTTTGTCCTCGCGATTCGCCCTCTGCCATCCATGTGAAAGCGAACGGCACGAGATAGGTATGGGCTGATCCAGGTACACTATTAACACTATGCCGCCGATTCGCAAAGCCCTCACCAGCATCTGCATTGTTGTGCCTTTGATCTACATATACTGGTTCAAGGTCGTCGCACTGCCGGACGGAGGTCCTCACTTCTCGAAGAGTTCACGAGGTCATGATCTCAACAATACTCTCGGCGTAATGCCCCCAACCTGTGTCTCCCAATTCAGAGAAACCTACAAGCTAACGCTGAGAAGTTCTCAAGAATATTCGTCATAAACTTGCCTTCACGAGTCGATCGTCGTAATACCATAGCTCTCGCTGGCGCGGTCAGCAATTTGAGCATCACCTTTCTCGACGGGCTGACTGGGGACCAAGTCCCTGGCAACGTCGTCTCACCTGACACGCAGTCTTTGGCGCTGCAGGATTCCGGTGCTAGAGGCTCGTGGCGATCACATATGAATGCGATCCAAGCCGTTGTGGATCAGGGCCTGGGTAGTGCGCTCATCATGG
This sequence comes from Xylariaceae sp. FL0016, assembly GCA_022578815.1. Lineage (NCBI taxonomy): Eukaryota > Fungi > Ascomycota > Sordariomycetes > Xylariales > Xylariaceae > Xylariaceae sp. FL0016. The sequence continues at coordinate 445,614 of MU388752.1, forward strand.
AGGACGACGTGGACTGGGACGTGCGTCTAAAGAAGCAACTCCTCACATTTGCAGATGCCAGCAGGCTGTGGCTGAAGGAGTCGCGGCGGGACGATGGAAGAGTAGGCTTGCTGCCTTTTATGCCGCCCAGCTTCGTTGGGAAGAGGGACGATGAAGCTATAGAGGACGAAGGCGCGCAGAAGACGACAATCTCGCTTTCTAGTGGTGTTGATATTCCGAATGGGATGTCCAGTGTGTATGGAGACGAGTGGGACGTCATATGGCTTGGTCACTGTGGTTCGGACCTGCCGGGACTCCAATCCACTGTCTCGCCCCTAAGAGTCACTGTCCCGGACGATATCACCGTACCCGCGCCAAAACATTTGAAGCCTCACCCTTTTGCCTATAAGGACAAGTTGGGAGAGCTTTATCCGCCTCATACCAGGGTCGTGCATGCGGCGAACGGGAACACGTGTAGTCTGGCGTACGCGGTAAGCCAGCAGGGCGCGCGCAAGATGTTGTGGCAGTTTGGAGAGAACTTCGTGTACCAGTTTGACATGATGTTGAGGGACTGGTGTCAGGGCGAGTACCCCAGCACATCTGATAAAATCCAACCGAGGCGATATTCGGGCAAGAGCAGAGAGGACACGCATAATGCTAATGACAAATTTGAGACTGTAAGAAATCAGGTAGAGAATCCCGTGTGCGTCACTGTTCAGCCACCTCTGATTAGCCATCATTTCTCAGAGACAAGCAAGTCGGATATCCAGGCGCAAGGTGGTGGGTATGCCAAAGGGAAGGGGACGCCATACATAAGGCTTGGTGTTAGGGAGAACCTCGAACGCTTGGTAAAGGGGCTGGGAGAGACCGAAATGGTTGATCAGCTCCTGGATGATGGGCCGACAATTTGGTAGCGTGCCATCCCATCCTCAGATTCATGGAATCAGAGCACCGAATCTGAAGAAGGGCAATTTTGGAGACGCGCATATTGGATGACAGACATGGTTTTTGGCCATCGAAGCACTCAGTCTACGACTTAAGATGCAGTAGCCGCGTAATCTTCCGAACTTCGCCATTTTAGCATGAGGGTTGCAGTATTCATAAAATTCCAGAGATTGCATCTAAGAATGATGATTAGGTGGTATACTCGGGCGCGACTGCTATGTCTCTGAAACCAAGTAATCATAATGATCAATACTTAATATTGATTATCTACCCACATGCGTCCTATCCTAACGCCACGAGAACGACCATCTTAACGCAGGTATTTGAGCCCAACTATACGTTGTGTACGAAGTAAGGTCGATGCACGCGCTCCCGAGTCATCTATGCAGCAGCAGTGACATTGACCATCGGGCAATACCACGCCCAGGAGTTCCAGGTAGAGTCTTCGTAAGGCGGCGCTTTCACACACAAGCCTTCGTCGCCCCAGCCGAGAGTCCGTCTGCCGCTAGAGCAGTCATCGGCAGTGTAGATGAAGACTGCATACGGCGTTAATCAAAAAGCTCGTTCTAAATGTCTCCCATGAGGTCCCATGAGGGTCGGAGTAGAGGCGTGGCAACTTACGGCTGCATCCTTCAGAAGCTGGGAGGAACCACTGGTTGAGTTGAAGAGAAGTGACAATGTTTTGAGAGAATGAGATGCACTTGTTAATGTCAGAGTTGGTGACCTCCAAACTGATGACGGATGGACCATCACAGGCCAAGTCTTGGAATATTTCGATCGAGCCCATTCTACCATCACGCTTGGGAAGTGCGTCAACTGTACCAAAGGCGAGCGCTGCAGCAATATTGAAGATGGTGGTGAAACGCATTTTGATGGTTTGGAGAGGCTGGTTGATTGGCGAGATTGGTTGAATGGCAAGGTTGGTTGGTTGGCAAGATTGGTTGACTGGCAAGGTCAAGTAGGTACGGTGCAGGGGCTACTACTTAAGTATATGGGCTGACTGAGTGGGAAATTGATGATCCCAATTGGGTTTTGTATAAGCTTTTGTGTTCTTAAAGTTTTTCACACGAGAGGTTTATCGGAAACAGGTACCTCAGGACGTTAACTTTTCAACGTATTAATGAGTGGCAATGCCTTGTTTAGATAACAACATAGTTCGATATAGATCACTTCACATGACTCGTAACTACTAGTCTTCCCGTATTAGATGATAATGACGATAAGTTTCACGATGATGACTTTGATACTGATCTGGAGCGAGATGACTGATCTGGCTGTATCCTACGGTCTGCAATCTGCGAAGTAGGATTCAACTAGAGAAGGAAGTTATTGCCGTAGTCCTATTACTCCATGAAACCCTATTTTACCTCTTTGATCGGGGGCGCCAGAGGTACCGCCTTTTACTTGGTCATTCATCGTGTAAGAATGACGAGGCCGCAATCTATGCCCTGTTCAGCCTGAGTATATTCATAGCATAAACCACAAAACGTAATGGCTTCCACCACGTCATCTATGATAGTTCCTCGAGATTCTGTTCCCGAGCCTCGGTCGATAAAGAGTAGTACAAGTGTGTTCAGGTTTCATTCACTTCTGGGCCAAGCGATGGGCTCGTGTCTATGACAATCCTGACATGTCCCTGGTGGTTGGAGCTGTTCAGAAAGAACTAGTTATAGGGGAAACAATACTTGCTGTTTGGTAAAGTCTAATTTCAATGCACTATAACGAAATCTGGTCATTTGGATTCTTCATGAATGTCGACAAATCGATTTAGGAGATCTGATTAACAATGATAAGACTTCACTACCTGTGAAGGACTAGGTAGATAAAACCTCGATAGACAATTCGCGTCAGATACGTCAAACGCCCAAGACTACTGCCTCATGAAAGCTCAGCTAGGCATCAGTTGTATCTGGTCGAATTAGACCAGGGTCTCCAATAACAGAGCCAACAAAGACTAGAGATCATGCAAATTGAACTTCATGGAGATGCCGGATGTGGAGATTATAAGTCACCTATGTATTGGTCCATTTCCAGAGCTGGCTAGAAGAGGGTAACACCAACCTCTTGATCGTGTTCCTTTTATTGCTCAACTATTTCTGTGGTCATTTTGCGGAAGACGATATTCGAAGGGTAACAAAAGCATCCCACCCTAGCATTAAACTTATTCATGAGACCACGGAGGGCTCACTGTCTTCTGCCACCGATATTATAGAGAACTCATCGGGGTTGGAAACATCCAGAATGAAGTCGTCATCGGCCAAGGTTTCACTACCCTCGTCGACCTCAGTATCTTCGTAGTCTTCCTCTGGTGCCTGCTCCTTGGCGGAAGGCTCTTGCGTCCTCGTGCCCTCGCTCGCATGCTCCACGTCTACTTGGTCTTCCTTCTCCTCGTCCACTGGTATGACGACGAACGGCTGGTTCTCTAGGTCGCTAACACGCTGTTCGAGCCGCTTGATCGTCTCGTCAAGTTCGTCACTTTCGCGCTCCAGCAGCTCGCAGTATTCTCCCTGCTGACGAACGAGGTTGCTCTTTTCCAGCATTCCAGCCCTAAGGTTGTTCAACCGCGCAGACAGTGATACCTCTGTTCGTTCAAGGCGATCTATGCGGCAGTCTTTTTCCATCGAAGCCCTTAGTGTTGCCGAATGTTCTGCTGTCAAATTTTTGACTCTATCTACGAGTTTCTGGTGCTCCTTTCGCAATCTGTCCTTCTCCATCGCGTGGCTCTGGGACAGCCTTTTGGCTGCAGCCATAATGCCATTCTCCGACTTTTGTTGGAGCTCGAGATCTCTCTTGAGCCCCTTGACCGTCTCGGATGCTTTCTTCTCTGCATCGGCTCTCTCAGCTTGATGTCGCTGTATGAGATCGAGTTGTTCCTTCCTCTGGAACGTCAAAGTCTTCCGAGTGAGCTGCAACTGCGCACACGATTTCTTGAACAACGCCTTCAGGAGCTTGTTCACCGACTCAAATTTGGCAATCTTGCTATTGAGCTTGTAATTTTCGCCTTCGGCCAACTCCTTAGCGGAAAGGACATCCTTGAACTGCCGTTGGAAACCCGCGAGCTTGCTCTCGATGTGGCGCTGCTCTTTGCAGAGAGCCTCAACGTCATAAAGTGCCTCGTCACGTTCCTTCTGCAGAGGTATCGATTTCTCACCCAACTCGTTAATCATGCCCAGAAGGTCCGATGAGACATTGCGGAAGCCGTTGAGCTGGCCTAAAAAGTCGTGTGTCTCTTTGTGGGCTTCGTTAAATTCTCGATCAAGATTCTGGCTGTGATTGCACCATTTTTCGAGGTCTGCCAGCAAGAAGAGTTCCCTATTCTTGACAGCGTCGATCTCATTCCGGTATCCGTCGCGCTCGGTTTCAATTAGAGCAAGCTTTTCTCGCAACTCACCGTTCAACTCAGACCCCGGTGCCTCTTTGCCATCCGTTTCGGCGTCAGAAACGACTTGAGCATCAGTTTGAGCTTCAAAACCGGCGGCGAAAACTTCACAGGGCTCCGGACTACGCCCTGCAGCATTTTGCAGCAATTTCTGCACATGGTTAATGTATTTGAGCCGCTGCTGGAGCCTCTGCATTTCCTGATCTTGAACAGTTCTCTGCTGCTCAAGTAGCTCTGCATTCTGCAGCTCTAGACTCAGGATCACTGCTTTGGATTGCGCGAGCTTTGCGTGCCACCCGCCTTCATCCTCGCGGCTCTTGTTCTGGTACTTGTACTTGTACTTGTTCATCAGAATCGCCGACTCCCTAGCTTGGTCCTCGTACACTCGAGAAATTCTCATTACTTCCACGGTCTGCTGCGCCAGGCCCTGGATGGTCTCTTCGTACGACTCCGTTTTATCGGTCGCCTCGCGCAGCTGAGCCTCTAGATCCTCGGTCGTCTTTCGGGCGCCCTGTGCTTGCTGCTCTATCCGTACACGATGCTCTCGCTCACAGCGATCGTTGACTTCCTTGATGCCCGCCCGTCGGCTCTGTCTCAGCTCCTCGCTCCATTTCTTGTACTCGGCGAGGGTCTCTTGAATATCAGCATTCTTCTGCTGAAGCTCAATAATGTCCCACTCCATTGAGCCAATCTCCTGTTCGATCGCGGTACTTTTCTGCTTGAGCTTCGAGTTGTTCTGCTCTAGGTTTGCATTGCTCTTTTTTAGAGCCACGATCTCCTCGTCCTTCAACGAGGCGCTAGTTGCGAGATTCACGGTCTTGTTTTCTAAGAGTCGGATTTGATGTCGGTAGTCGCAGCGTTCCACGTCCATTTTCTCATTTAGTGAGAAAATGTGCGCATCGTAAGCACTTACCATGGCTTCGCGGCTCGTTTGACCCAATGGATTGCTGTTGTCAATGGCGTTCCATGGCCGAATCTGCTGGGGTTCAGCGACCATCTTTTCCATCGCCGTCGTTGGTTGTTCGCGGATGACTCCTCTTTTAGCAGCGCCAGATCCCCTCGTACGGGTTGTCATTGTCTGTGTAGGCCAGCTTCCTGGCATCACGCAATTCTCACCAGCTGGAGGAGTTTCGTCAGCCATGGCTGCTGTCGTTGACTTCAGGCGTAGCAGCTAAAGATTCGGGAACATAGACTCATTCAGGGTGCCCTCCACACGTATACAAGGTATTGGGGGATCTGTGAACAAGGCAGAGCTGAAATACAACAATAGGAAGCCGGAGGTAAGACCAAGTTGCATGAAAAGAAATCGAATTTCTCTCCGTCACATTTCCCTTTTTTTTGTCCTTGATAGTGTGGGGATCTTGTCACAAAGTTTCGCTTTATTCGAGTCGATTTTTGATTTGCGCAGAGGATATCGCCAAAAACTTCTCAACACGTAGAGAAGAACAGATACCTAAATCTTACGCCACCTCTCTAAGGCAAACCAGATTGTAGCATAGGCGATAACAAGACGTGGAAAACTTAACGGTCTGGATGAATGACAGAGCAGTGATACTGTCAACTACGCGCTCACATGGGCTAAAACCACTCGAAGACGCGTCACTTTCGTGTAGCTCGGATGGACTGATTCGATGAAAGTCCATCGCAAGATTGATCAGGTACATCCCCGTAGCGGTCTACCAGACGCACTAGAAGCATTCGATGAAAACAAATTTTAGACTGCGATGTTGGGATGTGGGATTCGAACTCAATTGGTCTCATGACGTAGCAAGATACTGGCTGGCAAGAAGCCGTGGCTTTACCTGGAACAGAAGGGTTCTCAGTCTGGTGCGCCATGTTAGTTTTGGACGGGGGAATACTCAACAAAACCCGAAACGACCCATCCAAAGCTAATGACAGACTTTCTATTAGGCGACTAATTACTCAGGTCTTCCATTTGTAGCCTCGATTGATGGCAACTTAGGATTGCACCATGGTAGGAAGAAATAGGGCTTTATCATAGCGGTGTTGAAAAGGGGTATGATACTGGATTCCAGAGTCTATATACCGATCAATTTCATGATCTGGCCTGCTGTTTTCAACCCAGCAAGCAATTGGTGTCTCCCGAATTGACGCCAGAACACAATTGAGAATATCACGCCGAATTTTATGTGGCACCAAGTCCGCTGCACATTCGCGACAGTACATGATGTCTGTAGTGCCAATGCCATTCACAACAATGGCAAGGCACGATAGCCGACTCCAGTAATTTCGAGGCACCATACTTCAATCCACTTGCTTCTCGCACCCAATGCGACCGAGCAACTCCTTACGGTCACTATGGCCGGGTAAGCTGACGCCAGTAGACGATGCAGTTCGCTTGACGCCTGTCCGTCGCTCCCATCCCTTCAAGTCGATGGACTCAACGCCCACCTCCTCCTCTACAGGTTGTGCCTCTTCGTATTCATACTCTTCCTGTTCCTCATCTTCTTCTGCTTCCTCATCGCTTCGTGGGTCATCAGCAGAGCCACCCTTCAGCACTCGAACAGCTACCCTAACGATCATGAAGAACCAGAATATCGTTATGACCTGCAGACCGAGTAAGGTATACAAGAAGCCGTCTATAACCGATTTGGAGAAACAGAGCCTGCTGTGCCCAGGGTCGCCGAAGGGCTCAAGGTAGTGTGTCCAGCCTTGCGGCAAAGGCGTAGGTCCCGTAAGGTTTTGATTGATGCCCTCGAAACAGCCTGTGGGTATAATACTAGTCGCATCTTTCCAGATGCTGTGGCAAGTCATGAGATAAAACACATGGCGGGCCAAGAACCACGAGACCATGAATAAACCGAACATGACATCGCACAATGTTGAATGGCCTGTATATTTGAGGCATTTCGCAAGCTAATAGATGGTCAGCTGATATTTCAGAAGAATTCTCTTTTTAGACCTAGACGAACCGGGAAGAATAGATCAACAATATCCATCAGGACAAGGATCAGATTGCCGACTCGACTAAAATGGTAGCAGTATGAGGCCGAGACGAGTGAGATAGTAATGAAGTGATGGCTGAGCATTTGCCAGTGATCCTTGCGTCGCTCCTCCATATGAATGATGAGGACTTGCTGCAGCCAGAATGCCCACTGCGCCAGCATATAGCCCTTCATAATGCCGTCTACTTCCCTATTTGGCCAATCGGACCATAACTCTTTCAAATTGAGGTAGTACGGCGAAGTGCAATACAGATACTGTTCGGAGGTTAACGTTCAGCCCGCGAAGCAAGGGATTACCACGGGATCCCTGTCATGGAGTTTCCATCATATCGTACGTACCATGCCAAGCGTCCAGAAGATGCTATAGTAGATCAAGAGCCAAGCCTGTTCCGAGAATCTGGTGATATCCTTCTTCTTCGACACGCCCCAATGTTTGGCCAAAGGCGCCAGAATATGCTCCATGACACCGGCGCGAAGCCCGGTAAAGAGTATAACACAGAACGAGACAAAGTAGTAGTCATCTCCACCAATCGCATATTGCTCGGTCTCAGGGTTATAGTAGGAGAGGGTGAAGAACTTGAGGGTATGTTGGCGCGCTTTTGGGATGAAGACATGGGCGAGGAAGATCAGAGCAATGAGATTGAAGGATAAGCCTATTAAAGATCAAATGGTGAGCACTGTTCTGGAAGTATGGCAATCAACGTCACTCTGCTAGGTTGTTGTGCAACATGCCACAGCGCTGGATTGGGACAGACAGCCAGGAATAACAGACGAAACAAATTAAAAGCGACGACGAGTTTTTCATCTAGTCAAACACGTACCTGTCTGGTTGTTCACAAGCCACCGAGCCAGATTTTTCATAGGACCGTCGCCTTTCCTCTTGACTCTCCGGATCAACACCTTGTTGTTGCTGGTCTGCATGTACAATGGGCCATTCATGGAGGATCGGGACGAGGCTGAAGCCCTTCTGGAGAAAGAAGGAGTTGTGGGTGTCTCGAGCCTTTTGACCTGAGGCTCCATGGTTGTCGGAGTGGTATCGGGGCCTAGTGGGGGGTCTATATTGGGAGCATCTTTTATCGTGTCGGCCATATTCGATACGAGGCGTTAGTTGACAAGTTGAGGAAGCGAATTGACTTAATTTCGAAGCTCAATTGATGTGGAAAAAGCTCAGCCAAACGGGCGTACTCCTGGGTATCTGGATGTGAGAGGGTAGAAACCAAATATATAGGGTAACGAATGTTCGGCCTCGGTAGGGTTCGAAGAGTCGGATATAGGTCGTGTGCAGGCTCTAGGTTTCTCCTTCTGCGTTCTGGATAGACACGAGGCAGTTATTGAGGGAAAAGAATGTGTAGCAAAAGCCCCAAAGGAGAATATGGGGAACACTCTGCTTCGAACCAAGTGGTGGTTTTGAAGATGTTGGACTGGAGGTGGGCCTGAGCCCCAGTCAGGAAGTTTTCCAATGGCTGCCAAAGTCAATGCTACTGAGAGTTTCGTGACGAGGTACCCCCAAAGGTATCTCTCTCTGGGCTCTGATTTAGTCCTCTCTGCAGCGGCTGGCCACTGGCGAGACAGGGCTGGCTGGGCACACAAGGGCGGTCAGAGCGGTGAACAACCGGGGCACTTAGGGGGTGTGGCCTTACTGGGGGGGCGCTGTTAAAAGGAGGGGGAGACGGTACGCGAGCGCAGGGAGTAGGCGTGGAGACCCAGGCGACCAGGGGTCCCCTATTCGGAGACCAAATACCTGACAAGCGCTACGCACCACTGGTCAGCACTGATATACCTGACTGGCCGCCCCTTGGTCTTTCAAAGCCAACAGCGGGGACGACGCCTATCAGTTGAGCACCTGGCAAATCGTCTGACGATCACTGGTCAATTGATGAATCCGTTAACTAATTCTTCCTTGACACCTCAACAGCTTTTATAAATTAATATCTTCATTTTTCCAGTCTCTGAGCTTTACTTTGACTTCTCGCTGCTTTTGAATCTTTGAAAGTCGGTTCCTGAATCAGATGGTAGACTACTAGCACAATATCATTGCAAAGGAAGAATGTTGCGGCGGATCTCCAAGGTACATAGGCTCAGTCCACCATGATATCAAGCTCCGTTTCATCGCAACCCTTCTACAGCTTCCCCGCCATCAGAGTTCTGCTCTTACTCAATACGGACACCAGCATGCTTGATTCAGATGCGTGTGCTTTGCGTGTGATCACTGGAGCCAATGAACTTCCTGTGCTTCGGGAGCTTTTGCATGCTTAACGCCAAGCTGCTTTAGCGAATGGGCTCTAGTAGATCACACACAACCTCCTGATGCCAAAAATATGTTTGTAGAGACTGCAAACATGCGGTAGACGGGATGATCTCAATTCACATGTGGAAGTTTGCACCTGGCTTGCCCAGGTACAATTGAAATGGGTTTCTTGGTATTGGATATCCTGGGCAATACGGCACTGGTTAGCAACATGTCTGTCATTCTATCCTAAGCAATCTGGGATGCGCAGTCCTTCGATGCTGTCAGAAACCTCAAGTTGAGCATGTCTTGGATTATCTGGCTGCGGTATGATGAATGGGCTCCAGCAATTTGCAACATGAAACCGACTTTTTGGAAGAATCGAAGAACACCTGATTGAATAAACTCGAGATGCTCGTACGGCATCCAGGGGCCCAATTCCACTACCAACTTCAAGTCAATGCGGACACAAAAGTATTCAAGTACATAAATGGTAGTAAAGCAAGGAATTTGCTGCAAACGCAGTTTGCCCACGGATAGTGAAAGCCTTATCACACTGAAGCTAATGAAGTAATTAACAATGAGAACTGGAAAAGAGATTGTCCTCAAGCATACAACTTCGTGACGGCCAAAAAGAGTGAGTAACTTATTGCGTCATGCGATGTTTATCCTCTTCAATCCATGCGATCGAGAGTTGAAGGGCAATTACGCACATGGTAACCTCTGGCTGAAAGTCCCGGTATATGGGATTCTAAATTTCGTGTCTACCATGACGATTTCTTATCCAGACTGTTCCAGCAAAGATACTAACCCACATGTGGCTGTGCACCACCAATTCTGCCTTAGGTAATCATGTTCAGCTGCCGATCAGGTGCACGTGGCGGCGCAGAGTCTCTGACGCCACTTGCCTGGTGCATGACCAAGCCGTCCATAGTATCAAATATCAGCTTCCATTACAGTCCCCGCAGTTCTCGTCGCCTCTCACCTAGGTCCTATTATCTTGCCTGCCTGTCCCCACCGACAGTCACTCTATTGTCGCAACCATATTTCAGATAGTTTTATCTTGGTAACAAGATAGTCAAGATGGCAGCCAACACCAAATACACCCCGGCGCCTACCCAGGACCCTGATGAAGGCTCCTGGTCGCAGGCACCGCCTTCATACCAGACCGCGTCTAACGAGCCAACGTCCGCGAATGATACCTCGAATCTGTTCGGCGGTCCGCGATCCAGCGAGGACAACGTTCCCGATGATTTCAAGTTTGGCGGATCCGTCGCCGAGGCTACGGTTGACATCCGCAACCAGTTCATTCGCAAAGTCTACACGATCCTGACTGCGCAGCTGATCGCAACGGCTGTGGTCAGCGGCCTCAGCTTCTGGAGCGCCGGCTACAAGACATGGGTCCAGAGCCATCAAGGTCTCGTCTGGGTTTCTGTAAGTCTATTCTGCTCCCTTGAAGACGCGCTTATCCGCGAAACACAAACAAGTGCTGATCATTTCGCGAACAGCTTTTCGGCTCCATCGCCTTCATGCTTCTCACCTATTGGAAGCGCAAGTCTTACCCAACGAACCTCCTCTTCCTCTCCGGCTTCACCCTCCTGGAGGCCTATACTATTAGTGTCATTGTATCCTTCTATGATTCCCAGATCGTGCTCAACGCCGTACTCCTCACCGGCGGCATCTTCGTCTTTCTCACATTGTTCGCGTGCCAAACCAAGTACGACTTCACCTCTTGGATGCCTTACCTGTTCGGCGCGCTCTGGGGCCTGCTCCTGTTTGGCTTCATGGCTGCCTTCATGCCATACAGCAGCACTGGTGAGCTCATCTACGGCGGGCTTGCTGCCCTCATCTTCTCGGGCTACATCCTCGTCGACACGCAACTTGTGCTCCGCAAGCACCATGTTGAGGAGGAGATTGCGGCCGCTATTAGTCTGTATCTGGACATCATCAACCTGTTCCTTGCTATTTTGCGCATTTTGAACAGCCAGAGTAACAATTAAGAGGGCTGTGTTCTGTTGCTAGAAAAGAAAACGGGCATAACATGGGAAAGCGGCGTGACGGAATAACTCGCATGGTTTCTAGGCCTACGACAAACATTGATCATAGTCCTCTTGCGCAACTGTTGTTATTGGGATCGAGTAATCCTTTTCTATGTCTTTTTGAGTTTGGGAGTACAGTATTCACTTCAGGAGAAGAACCAGACTGGATTGGGAGAATGGTCGCGAGGCATATAGATTAACCTCGAATGAAAAACCGCATGTGCTTTCCAAATTTTGGGAAACTTAAGTGCACCGAACGTAGCCAGTGGCGTTAGTTTACAAGTGTCGTCCTATGTGCGTTCTAGACAGTAATTATCTGAGCTAGACGAAGTCTGTACAACCCGCTGGTCAAGACTGTGTTTAGTTACTAGCATTGAGAGCGTGGCCAAATCAGACTCTTGAATGTCAGCTTACGGTTGATACAATAATTTGAGAAGTGGTAGTAAGTCCTTTACATCGCCGCTGCCAAGAGTCAGTAGAAGTGTTTCATATTGCAAGATCTCTACTACGCTTAATTTCCGTTTAACTGAACTAGTCATTTGTATAATGTGAGAATATAAATTTTGAGCCTACTGTAAGTCATACAAAAAAAAAGATAGTTGGATAAGATAGATAATGCCTGCCTCGAGACTGACCATCTCAAACAATAAGCCTTCGAAGCTATTCGGTTCCGTGAAAGCTCTGGTGGCTTGGAAAATATAGTAGGTTTGAAACCTTAATCGATGAATACACTTGATAGAGCGGACGAATTTAAGAGTGAATAGACATCAAGTTCTTCATTGATATCTGCATTAGAAGGACACTAGTACTAGGAGAAATAAAGGGCTTAATGTAGAAGAAAGTCTACGTAGCAGCCAGGTAGGTAAAGAGACATTGACTCTCGCAGAAATACGCGCCAAGTGGAAGGCAGGGAAGTTCTTCCTCCCCATCCATTCATCCAGTAGTACTATGTTGAGTCTGTGGTCGGAACCCATCCACGTACCATACTTTTTTGGGGAATCTTCAACTCCACCTGAGTTTTATTCCTGACAAGTCCACCAAACCTCTTACTATTCACATGTCGAATAAGCCCATTAAGCTGTATTGGTTTTCATATAACGTCTCGTATCGAATAGGCGCAAACCGGGGATGTGGGGATATCAAACACCCAACGCCATCGACTCATTTTGTCTGGCCGCCAGTACACCAGTAGTCAAGGTGGAAATAAGGATGTAGTGAGGCGCTTATTCGTGATCGCCATTCGCTTCGGGCGTTCCGGTCGTAGCAGCCTGCTCTCGTTGCATACGAGCCTCGATTTCGCGAAGCTGAGACTCGCGGGCCAGAAGCTCCTGTCGCTTCTCGTTGATCTCGCGCTGTACCTTGACCTCGATCTCGCGTAGCTTCTCCTCCTCTCGGCGGAGCTGTTCCTCCTTTAGGCGGACAGACTGAGATGCCAAGTCTTCGGGGTTCATTGAGGAATCACTGATTGGGCAATTTAGCAAGGGGCAGAAGTTGGAAGGAAAAACTGAACACGTACACTCCAGCACCACCCTCGACGCTCTTGCTAAGCTTCTCGGTACGGTAGTTCTCGTATAAGAAATCGTGGGTAATCTCCTTTAGGTCGGCAAGATGGCTATGCAACAAGGCAGATCGGATGGCCAGGAAGTCAGAGTGGCGAGGATTGTCAACCTCGACGACACCCCATGGGTATTGTCGAGCACGAACCTGGCGGCCACCAATTTCGATCACGTCTTCGGAGCCTACAATAGCGAAAGGCATCAGCCCACGCAGCTCAGCATTCTCCTCGACAGTGTCCTCGTCGTCCTCTTCAATGTCGTATGGGAAATTGTAAACAGGAATGCGGTAGTGCTCGATATCCTCCATGACCAACTTCTTGGATTCGGCGAGCTCATGGGGCGTGAGCGAATCGGCACGGCCAATAACAGGAATAACGTTGACACGGGGGGCGAGGCGCTTCATCAGTTCGATGTCGAGTTCTCGGAGACTGGCGGCATGATTAGTGATTAGATCAGCGTGATTCGGAGGGTTATGATGTACCCATGACCTGTGGGAGTAATGAAGTACAACATGGCGTGTACTCGGTTATCCCTGAATCTGGGGTTACGCTTGATACGCGACTCCTCGGCCAAGATATCGTCATATTGTCTCTCAAGATAACCGACAATTTCTGCGAAGCTATTGAAGGCGAAATCAGTATATTTTGATGAAACTTGCGGGTGCGCCTGTCATACCTAGCCTCATTGTCAATCTGGTCACCGAAGCCCGGGGTGTCGACAATGGTCAGAGAAATTCGGGTACCCTCCTCGTCCAATTCGAGTTCTAGAGCTAACATCAGAATCTACTGGCCGTATCAAAGGCGGGCGCCAACATACCAACGGTGATAGGCTTAATCTTCACGCCATCCTCGACGTGGGCAACGCCAGCATCATCGGAGTCCTTGTGGGCTAGAACGGCCTTGCTGCATAGAGTGTTGACGAAAGTGGTTCTACCTGTAGACCAAAAGGCCATGAATCAGTATGGAGACAAGCAGCCAAATTCTGTTTCGGATGTCACAGGAATCGTAATGGCGAACTGGGGGAAATTGGGTTCGGGGAACGTCGAATGAGAGATGTACCTGTTCCTGAGGCACCGCAAACCATCAAGCAGAACTGGATTCCCTTCTTCACATTCTTCTTGCGGCGCATCATCTTCTGCGAATGCATGGTGGCGGATTAGCTTGGGTGAATTCGGTACGCGACAAGTTGTAGGGGTGCATGTGGTGGAAGGAAGTGGTGCATGGCACGAAATGGAGGTGAATCAAGATAGGGGATGGGACTCACGGCTGGGGACGACATATTAGGCTAAGACTAAGAGGGATAGCAAGGGAGATTGAGAGCGGCGGACAATAGTTGGGCGTTGGAAATGAGGCCGTGGAGGAGACACAGACACACCGTCGACAGCGCAAATGGGGGTATCTCAGAACTGGTGCTGCGGGAAGGGGACTGACGAAGGAGGTTTTTGGAGTTGGTGAAAGCCGAGAAGATTTGGGAAAGTGTCGGGTAGCGCAAGGTAGGTAGCGTTTTCTGTGCTTCTGGGCGTGTTGTTGCAGCAATTTCGTCGACCACCGCAACTGGTGCTGGGATGGCAGGAGGAAGGACAGGGGTGCCGAATTGGCCTGGATGGGGGTGGTATATTTCAGGGGTCTGTGAGGCCCTGATTTGCACAACACCAAGCACTCTCAGCACACTTCACCTCGTACAGGCGGTATGCAGTACTACAGATTCTCTCTCACATCTGTACAGCACTGCGCTCCATCGTCCACCTTCAGGAGGCAGAGACTAACCCGACTTGGCCCTAAAGGGCATGCACCTAAACAATGAAGAAAGCACAGATCTCTCGCCTTCACCAACTCAAGGTGGATATGCATACCTACCTATCTAATGTCGGGAGGTACCTCCTATAATTCTTGACACCTCACGGTCCACCACTTCCAACCTTCCTCTCGAGCCTGCCTCCGCAAAGATCCCAAGTTTCGCAGGGCAATTCAGGGGCTTGGATGCGTGCAAGTCTGCGGGTTCTTGCTACTAATAAGATTGTTAGCGAGCCACTCACAAGCTATGGTCCACCACTGGAGTTCCCTTCCCCCCAAATTCCCACCCGCGCATTTTGACGCGAGGCCTGGGCCGGGAAAGGGTCTACATCCATATCCCTGTGGCACTGACCACTTGAACCTTGGGCGGTGGACGTTGACAAGCGGTAGAACCAGCCACATCGCGTTAATTGATAGACTGCCCGAAATGAACAAGATGGCCGGCAGCTGTCAAGCCACATCAAAATTGGGATGTTTGGTTTCTTGCACAGCAGTGGAGATTTACACGGAGGTTTTTGGGTGATTTGAGTGGTGATAGCTGCCCCATAAGAGTTGAGAAGCTCGTTCTGTATATTGATATCATTTCTGGAAGGAGTCTCTATCTACTCTGACTACCTACCTAAACGTCTGGGAGTGAAGAAGTCAAGAAGTAGGTACCTGGGTACCAATGCATTGACTAGATTTCTTTGTTAATTCCTTCAGGTCCAAGTGAACATCACCGAATGAACACGATATGGAGACAGGGGGTTTCACCCTAGTAAAGTTTACCATCGATACACTGAGAAATCGAAGCAGTGCTCTCTTATTGTAGTCTGCTTCAAAATGTTGAAATCGTTGGCAGACCAATATGAATAAAGTAGCAGTATCATAATGAATTAACCCTCAAAGTTCAAATGGCCTCTGGTGAAAACACCTGGCCCGTGCGCCATCAGCTCGTAATGAAGGCACAGCTCTGGGGACCGGCTTGACTGGCATCTGCTAGAACCTCTGACCACCTGCCTTGAGGTCTCACGTGTGCCTGTCTGTATCTGGGCGACGCCCTCACATTCATCCAAGACCTTTTCAGCAGCGCGCAGTTGATTCCCAGTAGCCTGCATCCCATAAAGTCTTTATCGCATCTATCCTGTTCTCCGTATCATCTGTCCTCCATTAAGTTTGGCGTATCTGATTTCATCTCACCATTATCTGGCTGGTCCACTATTGACGCTCTGCTGCATGCCTCTCACCAGTCACTCGCTTGCCACTTTGATATCTGCTCATACACTGCTTGCGCAACTCTGTATAAAATACGCAAAGTATATCAACATGATGACCAAAGCTAGTCAGTGAAGACCGCCTCCTTTTCTTAATTGGAGCTCCCGCAACTCCGTCACCCCTGAGGTAGTGCTGTTGGCCAGCCTGATCCCCTTCTCCCCACTACGTATGTGCATCACCTGCATGCTACGCCCCATCGAAAACAAAACATCACAGTCATGAACACTCGACCACCCATAGAGGGGCCAAGCGAAAATGCTGCCCTATCAGTCGCTTTCAACCATGACGCAAGCCGATTCACCGTCGGACTCGATTCTGGATTCTGTAGTATGATGAGATGCCCCTAAATACTTTCACCAATTGGCTTACAGATGTTAGTCTTCCTGTCAAGTTCTTGCCAGATCCAGACTGCCAGAGGTATTTCAGACTGCCCTTTTACCTGGAAACCTTACTGACATATAACTAGCCTTTAATGCGGGCCTCGGTCTGGTACAGATGATGGGTAATGCCAATTATCTGGCATTGGTAGGGGGTGGCCGTTCTCCCAAATTTCCGCAGAACAAAGTCATTATATGGGATGATAGCAAAAGTAAGGTTGCCCTCGAGATCGCAACTCTGACGGCCGTCCGTGGGGTTCAAATATCCAAAACACGGGTGGTTGTGGTTCTACAGAACAGCGTCCGCGTTTATGCTTTCGAGAAGCCGCCGAAGCCCCTTGCGAGATACGAGACCGCCGATAATCTCCTTGGATTGTGCTGTTTGACGGACAAGTATCTTGTGTTCCCAGGCAGGACGCCCGGCCAAGTGCAGGTTGTTCAACTTGCGACGGATAGCGTCAGCATCATCCCTGCCCACTCTTCAAGCCTACGGGCTCTACAACTTAGCTCGGATGGCGAGATGCTCGCAACGGCGAGCGAAAAGGTGATCCAATCGAGTCTGCAGTATAACATAATATGCTCACATACCGCAGGGCACACTTATTCGTATGTTCTCTACTGGCAGCTGCGCGAAGATTGCTGAGAGAAGGAGGGGCAGCGAGTCGGCAACGATATACTCTTTACGTTTCAGCCCATCTGGAAATATGCTAGCTTGCACTTCGGACAAAGGAAGCTTACACATCTTCGACATCCCTAATCCCAGGAGATCCATTGCATCCGTCAACAGTACTCGCTCGGCTGCTGCTGTCTCGACTTCCGGCAGCGTGAACAATGCAGGCAATAATCCAAATGCTGAAGCAACAAATAAATGGGGTTTTTTAAGCAATATCCCATTCGGTCCATTTTCAGACGTCTACTCGTTTACTTCTGCTCCATTCGAAACCGGCGAGGAGCCTCTGCTAACCAACAACAACATGAGGAACACGGGCGACAGCACTGTATTGGGAACAACGAGACCTATGAAGGGCATTATTGGTTGGCTAGACGAGAGTAGTCTCCTGGTCATCGGTGCGGGTCAAGATGCACGATGGGAGAAGTTCGTACTACACGAGGTTGAGGACGGCCGTTTGGTAGTAGGCCGCGAAGGTTGGAAACGATACCTGGGAAACTAGGGGATTATCATTGGTTCCCCCTTCAGAATGATGCTAACAACAAGAAAAATTGTCTCGCCGTGAATGATCCTCATTACGGCAGGCCTTGATGACTCGGCGCTGGTTGGAGTTTGAGGGGATCAGACACGGCGTTGGCGGCTCCAACGGTTATGCCACTGCAACCAGCACACATTTCGATACTTCGACAGGTTGTAAAACTAAGCGTCAGAAGTGCCATACATCGTATCATACATCGTATATCCACAAGGACCAATAGCTTAGATATCAAGGGCGATAAGTAGTTGCAGGGGCCATTCTAAATGATCATAACAGCCATCTGAGCGCTACTCAGTCTCGATTTCGACGTGTCTTAGGCGACCGGCTTCTGCTTCTTCGACTACTGTAGCGATCTCTTTCCCGGTCCCCACGATGGTGCCGTGATCGCGTCACCTCGCGATCCTTATCATCCCCTTTTCTCCGCTGTTCCCTATCATGGCGTTTATCATGGCTGTTGCTGTCGCGCCGTCGCCGCTCACGTTCCCGTGAATCACCTCTCCTTGGCTCAGGAGTTCCATCCCCGCGACTTCCATCCTTTGCCACGGGTGTTCCGTCGCGTCTCGACCGTCCTTGCCGACCACTGCGCTCGACGTCGATACTATCTTCTCGGCGTGAGTGGTGGTTTCGTTCGCCCTTTTCTCGCCGATGATGCCTTTCTTTGTGCCGGTGCCGACGCTCTCGGTCCTTATCCTTCTTCCCCCGACGCTCCATTTGGCTCAGTGCCTCGTCGACCTCCCGCTTCTTCTCCTCAATCAAGAAGCCCTTCATGGGGTCATCTTCGTCATGTTCCGCGATCAACTTCGCAAGCTCTTTCTCCTCCCGTATCATTGGCCGCCGTGGTTCATCCTCCTCGCTGGTCTCGTCCACGTCCATTGCCTCACCCCGCGCCGCCTTCTCTTTTCGCACGATGTCCTCCCATCCGACCTTACATTCCTCATCGTCCTCATCGTCGCGGGCCTTATATCGTGCGTGATCGACACGCAGCAGCCGACCCGCGACCTCGGCACCACCTAGGTTGTCGACGGCCAGATCGCATGACCGCTGGTCCTCGTACTTGAGCCAGCCAAAACCCCGCGACTTGCCCGTCTCCTTGTCGCGCATCAGCTTCAGGAAAACAGGCTCCCCGTACTGCGAGAAGATGGTCAGGATATCGCCTTCGGAGAGGTTGAAAGGGAGCCCGCCGAAGTTGACGAAGGCCGTGTCGCGGTAGTCGGTGTGCCACGAGGCTTCTGGGGGTCTAAAAGGATAAGGTTTAGTTATCTATTGGTATACTAGAGTGAACGGTAATGATTATACATACATGCCATTTTCGATTTCGCGCTTGTTGAGCGCTTGAATCGAACGGATCTGGTTCATGACTGGCAGCGCGTATTAGGAAGTTCACGAAAGAGGAGTTTTTGTTGAGTTGAAACCCAAAAGGGCAGACTAGACACTGTAGTTTGATATCATGAGGCGCCAAAACAGAAGATCACGGACATGGAAGGTTTTTGAGGCCGAAGAACTTTGGTTGTCTTCAATCGCAGGTTTGTTAAAGGTACCTTGAGGTTGTAGCTGCTGCAAGGCTGATGCTGTCATCGCTAGCGGCCATCTGCAGGGGATCATTCACCCCACTAAACTTAAGTTAACTGACGGCTGTCCGCTGCTGGGGAAACGTCGGACCGCTGTAGCTACTTCCCAATTTCCCTAACCAAGCCAGTGGCATGGAGCTCTCCAGGGGGCCACTGGCTCTGAGCCGTCATTTCGCTGGTATCATGCAGGTGCAGAAACATACTCGACTGACTTCGCTTTGCATTTCCGGTGTGATTCTTCTATAATCACCAACTGTTTGGGCCCTAGTGAAGCGGTCGAAACATCGACAAACAGAGCTCCACGTGCTTGACATCTGCCAAACGAAACGATCTTCATCTCACGCGTTTCGGGTGTAGACCGGCTTAAGACGCGTCTGAGGAATCCCACCTGATTTTGCTCCCGAGCTCTACATACTGAGCGTGCAACTGCGAGGACCGGAACTGCTGCATACCTCTGTTATCTTCCGATGTCATCCTACGTCCCACACCGATCATGACGGCGAATTCGAATCGCTTCTCCACGTACACAAGTACCTCTGTTGGTACGGGGGATGACAAGAAAGATGACCAGAAGAAGGACATGTGGAGCTCTATGCTCGACAATGTCGCCAGTGGCAAGAGATTACCAGAGAAAAACATGCTTGTGCTAGGTACGGGTTCCAGACTTGGGAGTTGGAGAAAGGGTGACTGATGCTCCTTAGGTGGCTCGCAAGAATCTCAACGAGACTTCCTAGAGGCCTTGTCAAATAACGAAAAGCGCAGAAATATAGACCGAACGAAGGACGACCTACCACCCATAGCTAATAGCTTCGCGCTTGGATATACCTACTACGATGTCTTGGACGCGGATCAGGAGGGTTCGTAAACTGATGTCCGGGTTCAAACACAACAGACGCTTACTGAACCTAGATATCTTGGCCCGGATCTCTCTCTATCTTCTCAGCAGCCCTGCGCCATCATTCACATCTCTCGTCCAGCCTCTTCTCACTCCTCAAACGATATCGAATACCCTAATAGTGATATTACTAGACTGGTCTCAGCCTTGGTCGTGGATGCGACAGCTGCGGGAGTGGCTATTGCTGTTGCGGGCAGTACTCAAGCCGCTTAGCGTCGAATGCAAGGAGGCCATGGAAGAGTCCATGACTAGCTGGCGGGAACGAGGACGAACCGGCGGATCTGTGAATCTGGATGGGACGGGTGCTGTTGCCGCGGAGGGTGACGTTGCATTGCCCCTTGGCCCCGGTGAATGGGAAGATGCCTTGGGCCTGCCGCTCTGCGTGGTTTGCCAGAACGTATGTTCAGAAGCCGTAAATTTGGAACGACCCCCATATCCTAACACAGTTACATCAGGCCGAGCGTATAGATCACCTGGAGAAGACACAAGGATGGAAAGAAGAAAAGTTCGACCTTGTTCTCCAGTACTTGAGAACTGTTTTGTTGAAACGTAAGTGTCTATCCCTATCTCTAAATATGATTCGTTTCATTGATGGAAACCAGATGGTGCTTCCCTTATCTATACATCCCCGTCCATGACATCGCCACTACGGACTCTTGTTCATGCCAGTCTCGGCATCCACTCTTTGTTAAAACGCGAACCCCTCAAACACAACGTTATCGATCGAGACAAGATCGTTGTTCCTCCTAATTGGGACTCGTGGGGTAAAATCAGAGTCCTGCGAGATGGTTTCGATGTCGAGACAGTGAGTGAAGGCTGGTCCATTGACCTCGATAAGGATTTCCCGCCGAACGGGGCAATCGGCAACGAAATCGCGCAACGCTACGTAATAGGGGATGAAAATGATGGGGGTGAGCCTGAGGGTTCTGTTGTTGTTATGTACGAGGAGCAGGTTCAAGACGCAAGCCTCGATGCTCTGCAGCTGGCACAGGGCAACCAAGACACCACCACCCTCGAGGTCCCTCAAACGGACACCCAAGCTTTCCTTGGCAACCAGCTGGAGCGCATCGAGCAACAAAAGAAAGAAGATGAGAAGACTGGCAAAGAGAATAACCTTTCCCAGCTTGACACTGATGACATGATCAGTGATCATATTGGTCCGGTGCAGTTCAACATGGGGGGTATTCAGGTCGATGCCGACGACATGCTTCAGCGGCTTAAGGTACATCTTCTCCATTTTCTCATTGCTCCGTCGTTGGCTAATGCTTTAAACAGGAGCGGCAAGCCTATAGTCAGACACCTGAACCCCTCGGCTTTGAGGATGATACTACGGTTGAGCCGGAAACAGTGGACAGCGAGAGACTTGCCAATTTCTTTGGCAGCTTGATGAATCGCAAACCTTCAACTGGTCCCAACGGCGCATAGATATGATTCCGTTCGATCCTCCATTTCCACGGAGCTCCCTATTGCTAAGAATTAGTCTTCCATTCCCCAGCCGATTCTCCCTGAGACTGCTAAGGTTCAGGAAACTTGTGATCATCTTGGTCTCGAGACAGAAACTCAAGTTCCTTTTGCACGAAAATCCCTAACCTGCTGTACGGCTAATCTGCTCCGGGGGGGGGGGGGGGGGGGGGGCCGGGGGGGGGGGGGGGGGGCGGGGGGGCGGGGGGGGGGGGGGGGGGGGGGGGGGGGGGGGGGGGGGGGGGGGGGG